>CM021103.1:159293978-159372435 GCA_007115665.2 Sequoiadendron giganteum
CTCCTTCCCCTCTCCCTCCCTCCCTCTCTTCTCCACTCTCCCTCCCCCTCTCTCTCCCCCACTCTCTTCCCCCACTTTCCCTCCCCATCTCTCCATCTTCCACCTCCCCCTCAATCCCCCCTCTCTCTCCCCTCTTCCCTTCCTACCCCCCTCACTCTCTCTCCATCCTCCACCTCCCCCTTCCCTCTCCCTCCCACTCCCCCTCTCTTTCTTCCCCTCTCCCTCCCTCCCCTACTCTCTCGCCCCTCTCCCTCTCTCCTACCCCTCTCCCTCTCTCCACTTCCCCTCTCTCCCTCTCTCTCTACCCCCCACTCTCTCTCCCTCCCCCTTCCCTCTCCCCTGCTCTCCCTCTCCTCCCCTCTCCCTACCCCACTCTCCCTCCTCCTCTCCTCTCTCCTCCCCTTCGCTCTCCCCCTCCTCTCCTACTCTCCCTCCCCTCTCTCTCTTAGGTCTCTCTTCCCCTCTCCCTCCCCCTCTTTCTATCCACCCTCTCCCTCTCCCTCTCTCTCCCCCCTCTCCTCCTCCTTTCCCTCTCCCTCTCCACCTCCCTCCTTCCTCCTTTCCTCCTTCCCTCCTCTCCTCTCCCTCTCCCCACTTTCCCTCTCCTCCTCTCTGCACCCTCCTTCTCTCCCCTCTTCCCTTCCCAACCCCCCTCCCTCTCCTCCTCTCTCTCTCTACCTCCTCTCCCTCCCTCTCTAACTCCCTCTTCCCTTACCTCTCTCCCCCTCTCTCTCTATCCCTCCCTCTCCCCTCTCCCCCTCCCTCCTTCCCTCCCCTCTCCTCCTTCCCTCCCCTCTCCCTCTCCCTCTCCCCCACTTTCCCTCTCCCTCCCCCTCTCTCTGCACCCTCCTTCTCTCCCCTCTTCCCTTCCCAACCCCCCTCACTCTCACTCCCTCTCTCTCTCTACCTCACTCTCCCTCCCTCTCTAACTCCCTCTTCCCTTACCTCTCTCCCCCTCTCTCTATCCCTCCCTCTCTCTCCTCTTCCCCCTCCTCTCCCCTCTCTCTCTAATAATAATAATTTCTTATAATTTATATAATATTAAATATTATTTATATATAAATTATATATATAATAATTTATATTTTATAACATATAATTTACACAAAATAATATTATATTATATATAATAAAAAAATAGAAATATTTAAATATATTTACATATACAAATAAAAATATATCAATATAATTATAAATATATAAATATATTTGTTTATTTAAATATAAATATAAGCTAGATCAAAGAGCAAAGATAGATATACAACTCAATTCAAGTTGGTTATCATCATGTGGTTACATATTTATTAACTTCTAAAAACAAAGGATAAACAGAGATTGGCCTTGCAATTTCATGACTTTTTGGCTACCTCAAGCTTTCACTTAATGTTTTGAAAAGTGAAAATGATAATCACACATGAATAACCCTTCGAATTTGATCACTCATCAAAGCGGGGCTTCACAATTATGCAAATAAGTTGTCAGCCCAATTGATCACTTTTAACAGACAATTGTTGATGATCAACAATGTTTAATAAACACTGAATTTTCTCTTCCTGCTATGCATTTTTTATCCATACAAACAATATTCTTTTCCTTTTGGTATTTCCTACACCAAATTGGTATCTTTTCCAAAACCTCTCCTCCTAATTCTTACAGTAATTTCCTTCTTTTAATTTAGGGGCACTATTAAACTATGTTTTTTTAGCAATAATAATTCTTTTGTGTTCTAAACTACAACCGATTCTTAAGTAATTGGTTTCCCTTTTGCCCTAGCTGA
This sequence comes from Sequoiadendron giganteum, assembly GCA_007115665.2. Taxonomy (NCBI): domain Eukaryota; kingdom Viridiplantae; phylum Streptophyta; class Pinopsida; order Cupressales; family Cupressaceae; genus Sequoiadendron; species Sequoiadendron giganteum. Next base: position 159,295,756 of record CM021103.1, read on the forward strand.
ATGGTTATTTGCAACGATTTAATGAAGCTTCTAAGTTGATAAGGAAACGGTTAGTTTAGGAAGTTCATTTCAACCAAAACTACCTGTGACTATTTCCACTGCTTGATTCAAGTATGAAGGTTTAAATTTCTATTTAGTGGCTGTAGTGAACAATCATCACAAACTAGGTTTAAGGAATTCCAATCTAAAGTTTACTTTCTAAGGCGTTGGATGATACTGATCAGGGCTGAGTGCAAACCCACAAAGACTGATTCAAGCCTAAACTTGCTGGTTTGAATGTTCAGAGGCAAACCACAGTCAAGGAATGTGAACTGTTTGACAAAAATCCTCAAAGAAATGTGGTTAAATGGAATACCATAATTGCAAAATATACATAAAATGGGTTTGTTAAAAGAAGATTTATTGGCAGGTGTAATTCCACATCCTAAAACCATTACCAACATTTTCACAACCTTTGTGAAAATGGAAAATTTGATAAAGCAAATTTCAAGACAAGAAGAAATAGATGGTAAGACACACACAATATAAACCTTTAAGAAATACAATATCTGTCCTCGGAAAAAGATAAAAACTATCTGATGATAAAGCAAATGACCTAAAACAAAGAATATGGCAGATTTGCTATTAAAAGTTGGAAAGAAAAATGAACATTCAAAATTTGATAAATCAGTAAAGAAATTTGATAAATGTTCAAAATAAATTATCACTCTATTAATGGATTATTTAAGGAAACAAGTAAAGCTTGGTGATAGACAGTTTAACAATGCTATTGGTAAGAAATTGGTAGCGAGGTAAAGAAAGAACTAATAATATTCTAAATTTTGTGAGAAGGATCACAAACTCACTTCAATAGGCATTGCTGAAAATTAGATTAAGAAGAATCATGGTCCTATCCGATTGTTAAGTTCTAAAAATGAAGGAAACTTTCGTTGTGTGCCCACTCAATACATGCAAACAAAAAATTCAATGCTCTAACACAAGAATTTATTCATTCCAGCACCATCTGAAAATAAATTTTCACATGGATCCATATTGGAAATTTCAGAGCACTAGTCCCCTCCATAGTACCCTACCTTAACAAGTTTAACAACTTTTGGATGCAAATCATTTGCTTATATCACCAGACAAAAGAAACACTTTCACAAAACATCCTACCCATCTTATTTGTTATAGTTTGGAATCAAACTGTAACTATCTAATACTGACACTAATCAAGTTTTATCAAATTCAGGCCTAGAGTTTTGACGTGATCAATGGGAGGAGGAACAACACAACTACTAATATATATGTTTATGATTTGATTCACAAATCCACTCTGCTCTAAAAATCCCTTGAGAATTGCCTCTTAATCTTTTACTCACATATCTACAGAGAAAATTAATAATAATACAAGAAAATGGGTTTGCAGTTCGAAATTACTTTATTGCAGATCCTTACTCGCTGCCTGTAAGATTATAACTACAAACCAAACAAGTCATATAAAGCAGCATTTAAAAGACTAGATCTGTGTATACCTGATAGCCCACCACCATCATGTTTGCTGCTGCAATAAGCCATTTGGGTTTCCCAATTGTAATCTGGTTTCCACATAAGCTTTTTATTTTTATACCATTGTCCACATTGCTGATGGGCAGAGGCTCCCCAAGCAACTGTGGAATAGCCGCACAATCCAATTGCCAAACAACTAATAAATGCAAAACACTAAATGCGTCCATGCCTCAGAGTGAATAAATCTTTTCAAACCTGCACAACTGAGGCCAATGAAATAGAAGAGCCTATGAGAACTGGAGGACTAGACAATTCAGCTTTAGGATTTGCAGAATATGCAGAAGGTGAAGCAGATAAATCTTGCAGCACCTAACAAAAAGCAGCACACATGATTCTGAAGATGCCTCTGAATAGAAAAGATGTGCCCAAACATTGCAAATACTCAACTCTTTTGTCTTTCACTAAATCAACATTATACGGCTACTCAAAAATTAATGCTATTTGGCACATTAGTTGAGAAAGCTCACCAAAGTGTTAGAAGGATTAAATGAATGAGCAATGCCTCGAAAAAGAACAGGAGCCTGAAAGGAAAAACAAATAGATTAACCATTTAATCTTAAAATATCCCCTCATATAAACTTAATATTGCAGACAAAATAAATGTAAACTTATTAAAGAGATTCCATAGCAGCACCTTAAATATAAATACCAGGATTACATGATAGCAAGGGGTAAAACCTAGTAACTATTCATGTTGGCAACAGGCTGCCATTAACCTAATCAATGACTTCCCAGAACTAGCCAAATATCATAGAATCTTTGATTATGCTTATAGTATGCACAGTGGTACATTCATGAAAAATTCATTCATTAAATACTTTATCTAGCGCCAGTTTTAATTAGTGATAGGCAGAAAATCTACTTACATATATGACTCACTCTCTCTAATTTCCAAAATGAAGCTTTGCAAATAGGTTCTGGTATTACAACTGTGTTGTGAACCAACAGCCTTTGCAGAACACTTCAGAAAGATGCTAAAGCCAAATTGTCTGATTATTAATATGTACGCATATGACTTGAGGGTATTCCTGAACATTTAATTCTTTAGTTACAAATCATTATTCCTTCGGAATGTTTTGTATCCTGAGCTATATAGAATGAGCTGGTTAAGTTTAGGTTTCAATAGGATCAGGTGACTGATATCAGAACTTAGCTCCCACGTACGGTTTCTCTTTCAGTGGTTAGTCTTCCTATTCAATGTATGCAAAACCAATCACCTGCACATTCTATTTGGGATAACTTGGTCAAAACAAAGAGGTTGATCAGCTGTTAGATAATTGACCCAAACTCTTAGCAAGGCACTATATCATTTTGCAAGATCTCCATACCAAAAAATTAAAAAATGAGGAGCAGATAGGCAATAAATTTTATAATGATATACAGTCTTGAATATTTTCTCTTTACTGTACATTCAGATTTATGAACTGTAAGCCTGTCATACTTACCTAAGCTTCTACCACTTTAACATGGGAGAATTCTCATTAACTAAGTTAACCTCTAAATATCTCCTAATACAATGATACCTAGCAACAATCTGTCTTTGCACATTAATGAAAGAACTTTGTGTTTGAAATTGATATCAATCAAAAAGGTAAAATTCGGTATTACTTAGTTGTATACTATATATCTACAATGCAACAAATATATTCGATATTCAACTTAAAAAACGAATATACTTATAAATATGCCAAAGAATTTTTCAATATAGAAATGTGAACCAATTGAAACCCCTGTAGATACAAGCATCAAATTGTTTGGCAATGTGTACCTCCAAAATAGAGAAGAGAGAGCTGAAATGGAAGTCACTCCATATCAGAATACTATTAGCATCCTGATGTTATCAACAGTATGGAAAAGATCAGATGTTGCTTTTACTGTGGGAATGGTAACCCAGAACCTACCAAACCCTAAAGCACATCATTAGAATACTGAAATGATGAGAGGCAACTTCGTGTGCAGAAACCTTCAGCAATGAACAATACTGTAGTTGTACACTATAATAAGTCCTTAATTTAATAGAAGATGATCACGGACAAGGAAAGAATAATTATGAGATAAGTTCCAACTTCTATACAAGAAATTCCTTTAATTTGTAAATAAACCTCATTACCAAATTCTGGAATTGTTAGGAGTCAAATTATATACTCGTTCTACATTTGGAAATACGTGATAATGAAAGTTCTGATGGAATGGAAAACTGACTAATGGCCGTGAGTCAAATTCTAACAAAAACATATCATAAACTACACCATGTCACACACCATATCCAACGATAAACATAGATTCACATTAAAAGGTAAAAATAAAGCAATGTAGTGTAAAATTAGAAATAGCCATTGCTGCACATTGAATACACATATCAAGGTCAAACTTTACAAATATAAATGCGCGGTAAAAAATAAAGTTAATGTTTGTCAGAAAAAAAATCTTATAGGACGTTACAATATTAAATAAACCTAAAATTCTCTACCAACATTCTGCTTCAATCATATTGTGTCTAATATTGAAAAAGTCCCGGTGAAGAACAAATAATTTTTAAGTGATCTTTTTCCAAATTGATTTATAGCGAAGACAAGATTGAAATGCAAGCAAGCTTACACTAAAGCAACAAAAAAATTCTGAACTCTTTCAATGAAAACAATTTCAAAACATAGAGGTAAGGGTTTTGCTTTATGTGATCTTTCTTTCGATAGATAAGACAAGATTAAAATGCAAGTAAGCTTATACAAAAGCAACAGAAAATTTCTGATTTCTTTCAATAAAAACAATCTCAAAACATAAAGGTAAGGGTTTTGACAGATTTTTACCATGCTTTGTTGACAAATGCTATATCTTCTAAGGAAAGAGAGCTTGATTTGAATTGTTATGGGTGGAGATGACAAATGCTTCCAAAATTATTTGTTTTGGCATGGACCTAGAAGCATAAGTTCATATCATGAATACCAGAAGACTTGAGGTGAAAAGCAAGTTCTGTGAAGTAAAATGAAACTCAGAGCCAACGCCATTGCCTGATTGCTTTGTTCATTGGTTATACATGGGAAAGGGTTCATAGGATTTTCCTCTTAGATTCCCAATTCAGTTCCTTATTTGAGCAGAACATTAGGTCAGGTTCCATTCTATGCATGTATTATGATGTATATAATGCAATTATACTACCATATAATCTAAAAATTTCAAAGCCTCTGTTTTTATTTCGTAGTGCATAATTGGGCTGAAGGCATTTTTAACATTTAAGAGTTTATGCTGTATCCAAGCCTTAGAAGTTTGGGTTGTTTCATTTTTTAACCAAAATACAGGATTCTATTATGCCAGACTTTATTATTTATCTGTTGATTGGTAATGTATTGTCCTATGAATAGCATAGAGGATATTGATATATTGAGAGTTGCGCTCCAAATGTGAATTGTGGTACATGAGTAGATCACGGATACAATCAGATACAGTACTCAGGCCATACTTGAGTCATATCATACTTGTACCTGGTACAACAGTACACATGTCAGGGATTTTACCACAGCATATCCTACAAGTTTGCTATTGGTGCATTCGTAAGGCCAAATGCTATGACGTAGAATTTGTGATGGTTACAATTGTAAAGGTTTGTTGATCCCATTGGCGCTCCAAGCCATGGCCAATCTCTGGCATGAAATCCAAGATTCTGCACAAAATTTTAAAGAAATGGTGTATATTTCCCGTGAAATAAATCTTCCGTTGTGCAATTGAGATATACATTGCCTGTATTTGCACTGAAGGATTGTCTAAGAAATTCTCTGTAGATAAATTCTTTTCTTTTTTTCAAATTCAAATGCCCGTTGCTTTCTTTTCAGTTTTTTCAAATTTCAAATGCATGTTTTGTTTTAAATTTTCAAATGTTCGTTAAGATTCATTGTTCATTACAATTTAATATTTTGGGTGAGGAGAATATAAATTAAAGAATATATTTTGTATAATTTACAATTTAATTTATAATTTGATAATTTAATATTTTGGGTGAGGAGAATATAGATTAAAGAATATGTTGTTTATAGAAAATAATTTGTTGTAGAAAATATTAGACTTTAATAAATTAATCTATTCAAAGTCACATGTCATATCATTCTTATGTTAGTTACAATTATCACTATGAGAAGCTTTCACACTTTAATATTTATAAAATAATATTCATATTAGTAAAACAACACTCTTTTTAAGTTTATCTACATATATGATATAGTACAAGGATATTATGTCTTATAGTCTTCCTTGAGTTGGAAATGTTAGTTTAGAAGTTGAGAGAACTAAGAATAGGATTAAGGCACTATGAGAAGTAAACTATTGTTGCTTAAATGTTACTAGTATAGTATTGATTATCCAAAATCATTTTCCAATGAACTAACTTAATTCTTAACCAAATTTGAGTCATTGAGATTGAACGGGAATTTAAAAGGCATACACTAAGTGTTTGGCGATCACATGGAGGGAGGTTGCTTCCACATCTATAGTAAATAATTAGTTAATTCAAGAACTATCCATGTTTTGCATGATAATTGCGTGTCTTGTCTATGCATCCACATTTAATGGCATGTTTGGCAAAACAATAAAATAACATGAATTCCTTCAAAATCTGAGGTGCATGACTAACATCACATTTTGATATATACTTGGTGAATCCGATTAGGAGAGGATAATATGGTCGTTCAAAATATAGAACTAGAGAAAAGTCAATAAAGACTATAGTTCTAAATAATCTATTGCATAAATTGGTCAAGAAGAGGGTATCACATCACTTAGTTAAGTGAAATTCAGTTGTAGGAAAAATTGTCACATTTCATAGATGGCACACCAATACACTTGCATCTAGGAAACAAGTGTAATGAGTGTCTATTGACCCTTTCTCACACGAAGTGTCAATGTAGATAGGTGTCCTTAGAGGTTTCAATTCTCTTTTGACACCTCTTCCTACATTTTTGGTAGGCAACTTGCCACCACTCCATGGAGGTTCCTTATCCACAATTCATGGAGGTTGGTTGTCTCCCTCATTCTTATTTATGTACACCTTATTGGTCTAATCGATGGGTAAATTTTATGCAATTTTGTGTTCATTGTGCTTTCTTTCAATCTTTGATTATCAAAGGTTCTTTTATGGTATCAGAGCTGGACATGGATTTTCGCAAGTCGTAAGGTAAAGCATTTCATTGTATCTTTTGATCAATTCATCTTTGTGCAACAATCCACTGGAAAGGTACACATCAACCAAACCCTTGTGATTTCTTCATAGAGGTTGTGTTTAATTTTGGAGGGCCATTTAATTTCAAGATTATTTGTGGAGGCACGTTTGAATTCATAAACTCGATCAATATATAGGTCATGAATCATCTTTGGTAGGCCACGAAGAATCTCTACCACATTTCAATGAATTTATAGTTTGTGAATCACTTATGGCAGGTCGTGAGGAATCTCTACCATGATTTAATTGTGATTCATTAGTGTGCAAATTTTTAGGAGTTTAGGCACATTCAAACTTGGTGACAATGTTTTGCATTTGGGAAGCCTACCGAGATTTTGCGAAGAAAACCCTTTGCATTTTTTAGAAACCTGTGATTTCTCAGAGAGACTTGCAACTTGTTTTTTTATAGATCAAAGGTAGGTGGCGCATGACATTGGGGCTCTTTCTTGGTGGTAACGACTGTCAGATTCAATGGAAGGAAGACCATTATTTTTGAAGTGTTATCTAAACTTGGAGGTGTACCAAAATTTTGAGTGGATGGAGGAATTTGTGAATTTCTATTGTAGATAGAGATGTTTAAAGGGTGGTCGAAGGTGGCCAAAACTTTTGTGCAAAGGAGGAAATAATGGTGTTTACAACATTCAAGGGTCAAAGTTGGACAAATACATTACCATATGCTGACGATGATCGATTTTTTAGAGTAGAAAAAAAAATTGATGTGCCTAAATTATAATATGTTTGAATAAAATTGCAATCTAGGGAACAAAAAGGGTTGGAAATCTTAGCTATTAAATGTAAAATCTTAGACCCTACGTGGTCGATGATTATGGGGGTATTTTTTGTTGGTAATCTCTATTGTAAAATCAATGGCTCTACCATGATAATGGTTGGTTTATATTTTTTGATATGGGAGGGTAAATGCTTCTAGGTTGTAGAGGCACCCACATCGATGTAAAACTATTTTTATATTTAATAAAATAATCACTATCTTATGAATTTTAAATAAATGTATTTCAATTTCTTCATATGATTAAAAATAATTGCATTCTTGAAAATATAGTGGGTTGTGAATTATTTCATTCTTCTTGTTGAAAGATCAAGGGTGGAGAGCTCAAGGAGTTACAAGTGGGTGACACATAAAATAAACCAAATTGAGGTAAGGGGTGACTAACCAATTGTTTTCTTACATGTTTTATTGTTTAAAAATAGTTTGTTTCTTATAGGATTCATAGCACCAAGTGTTTTACAACCTATAAAATTTCATAGACAACATGAATGTAGTGAAAAAAAATTGTTCTTAACAAAGTAAAAATGCAATGAAAGTCACCTTCAAAATTTATCACAACTATCAAATAGAGTAAAAATTGCATTTAAATATCTTCATACATGTTTCAAAAATAAATGCTTTCTTATAATAGACAAAGCACTACAATTTTGAATGTTAACTATTTGTAATAGTTATAATCGGTTGAGGATGCAAGTTCTACGGTGTATTTTGGAAACCATTTTGAAAAATAAGGTTAGAAAGCATACCTACTTTTAAAACCTAGAATTTATGTTCTTAAATACTATTTGTTGAACATGCCTGGATAGTGAGAGGGGGATGAATCAATATCTTCAAAATGTAAACCCTCCAACATAATGTAAATTTAGACTTCTAACAAGATCAACAACCCTTAAAAAAATCAATAAATCTTAATCAAATCAACAACGACGCGAGATAAAGAAATGAACACACATGCACAAGAAAAACACTAGATATACATGGAAAACCCAAGAAGGAAAAAAACATAGAGAGAAATATCATAATGTATCCCACTGCCTAAAGAAACACACTGCTCCCTAAAGGACTTGTAAGCTAAGGTACACAACCTTAGGGAAAGATACAAGGACTTGCACACTGAGGTGTACAACCTTAGGACAAGATACAAGGACCTACTATGAAGACTCACTATCTTTGAGCAGGATACATGAAGATTTTAATTTACAACATATTTCAACAATACACTTTGTTGAGTGAGGCATTGAAGTGCATCTAATTTATATTTTCTAAAAATCACATTACTTATTGTATTTTTCCACTCTCACACAACTTGCAACTGATTTTTTCTTGCATTTATATCCTCAACAAGCAAGGAAAACATCAAATTAGGTTGGCCATAACAAGAGACAAGAAATGACCTCAAAAAGTCAACCTCAAAACATGAATACGGTGAAAGTGGTCGTATATAGGAGACATAGAGGACCTCAAACAACTTATTACATCTTCCAATGTGATCTCAAAAATTAAACATGTTGGCATGCATCATCCCAAGTCAGCAACAAGGAATCATATTGAAGAAACACTAGCAACATTACCAATCAGCCCAAAAACACATCTTCCATTTGAATTTACTCAATTTGATTCTCAACAGGATAGGGAAAGACCCAAAATCATCTTAACACAATTTCAATTTCTAGCGAAAATCCCTAAGCACATAGTACAAGCAAGAGAACATGAAAAGACATCCAAAAATCACTCAGAGAAACAAATCAAACAATATGCATCACCAAAGAGATCAACTATTAATGTGTGGACCACAAAGAGACATTCCATGAATGTCTAGTAACACTTCCATATACTTCTTTCACACGTTCATGCCAAAAATAGCTAGCACAAATCACTTCATCTTGAAAGCTCAGAAGACAGTCATGAGATAGAACATTTACAAACCAACTTGTGGTAAACTTCATCACATGAAAGCTGAACCGAAACACTACACAAACACTAAAATTAGGACCACCAAAGATACAAGAGTAGAAACAATTTAATGTGAAGAAATATGGAGAAATTTCTTAACCAATCCTGACAAGCAACCAAACTACCAAGCCACTACAATTACCAGAGACCTCCTTGGCAATACTACTGACCTAAAAAGATAAGAGGGAAAATCCACAAAGGGTCAAGGTATTCATTTAAATCAACACATTCTCAACAAGTACACTTCTCCTTCAAACAATTATACATGATCCCCTTATCAACAATGACCAACCAACTACCTACTCCCCCCGAGATGTAGCTTACATTAATCGAGGAGAAAAGGATATGACATGAATTTATCCCCCTAGATGTATGCACTATGTATTCATCTAGTTAGAAGAAGGAGGGGCAATAAACCCTAAATTTTGTTGGAGATGCCCAAAAGTATCCTTTAAAATTTCCTTAGTGAATATATTTGCAATTTGATCCTTAGTAGGAACATACTCCAATCTAAATTCTTTCTCTATAGCCTTTTCCCTTAGAAAGTGATAATGGATAGAAATATGTTTGGTCCTTGAATGAATCACCAGATTCTCAGAAATGTTTGTTTTTTGATAAAAGATTGTTAGCCAACACAATATATTATATAATAAAAAGGTTACATGATAAAATAGTACTGGAAATTATAGATTTCAAAGAGAAAGTTCCACCAAATTTTATGGCCTTTATCTAACCTTTACATCCATGCCTTATACAAAAGGTTGATTAGAAAAATATGAACAACATATATATTGTTTTGATTAATATATATACTGACTAGAAATAGATTTTGGTATATGCTCCATTTTAGTTTGATTAACAAGCCATATACAATATGCTTGGGCTATGTTAATCATACTTCTTTTTACCAAAAATAAAAAAAGATTTCCTACTTCTAACTATAACTTCAGGAACAACCAACTGAGTTTTCATCTTGACCTTCATTCTACACATTTTGGTTAACTAGGGAGGCCTGAGAAGCTTATGTAACATTCATAACTAGTAAGATTGGTTGAGGACGATTCCCATTTGGAGGTGCGAGAGGAGGCCTAATGTGCACAACTTGATGGTAGTGATGCATTATCAGGAATGATACCACATGATACTTGTTCTTTAATTTTCTAACGATTTCAGCCCCAAGTTCAAAGTGATGGCAGTTGAGTTAGATGGAAATATTATTCTTTGATCCTTTGGATACAAGATTTCATCACCTATTATAGTCTTCATGCATTTTAGAACTGATGGGCATTCAACCTTGAAAACATGTGACAACTGCTCTTTTCCGAGACACCCTGAAAATGGTCTCTCCCATGGAAAGACTGGGAATGATGCCCTATAATTTCTAGGACTATATTCCATGGTGTAAATTCTAAATGGAATGTATTCAGATTCATACAAGAAAAAACTAAGCAACACATAATTGAAACCACAAGGAATGACACTAGAAATTGAGGAGGCGAACACACACCAACACTAAAAGAAACCCAAGAGTACTCTGAACCTACAAAAAGTTTGTCCACAAAGACCACAACCCATAACATTTTGGGTAAAATGGACTTCAACTTTGAACCAACACAAACCCACAATTTGATAACCAAAGGCCGGAAAGAAACCCAAAATCCTTCACCAATGCAAGAGCTTAAAAACCATACCCACAAAGAAGCCAAACCAGACATGAAATTTAGGTTAAATATTACTAGAGAAATGTTGATACGATCTTCAATTATAATCCTAGATGAAAATTAACTATCCAAGACCCATATTGCAACTCGTCCACACCAGGAAGTGAAGATTATGAAAAACACTATCCACCCTAATTTTATTGCAAGATGGCCACCATTTTATCGACAACATTACAAGTTAAGAAGGAATGAGCACCAAATAAATCTCACATCTTATTTAATAGATGAGTAAAATGAAAAAAATAGCTAAAGTTATCATTTTTGCCTTGAAATCCACCCCAAGTTAAACCAAAAGTATCAACGGTACAGTTAGCACACTTGGATGTTCCAATTATTTCCTTAAACTTATCACCATAATGATAATATAGTCAGGTTTTATTTTCATAAATAATGTTTCCTACAAAAACCAACACTTGTTAGTTAATAAAAATACATCCTTTACAACAAATATTTGGTAATTTGGATGATAACACTTGTGACATCAAATGCTTGTGTGATCTAGATCTTATTCCTAGTGCATATGTTGATTAATGCTTTCACATAGACTTCCATTTTTCAGTGCAAAAATAAAATTTTGATAGACATTTGAAGAATGATCAATGTGAAGTGTTATAAATGAGACCTTGTGCTTATTGTGGTCGTAGTACTTTTATGGATCCTTCACATAAAATATAGCTAATAATTGATAAGACTATCCTTTGTGTCAAATTATAGTATCCTATCATTTTTATAATATCTTTTAAAGCTTGCATGATGTTATTTGTATTATTATTATACAATATCTCATCCTATGCTTGGTCACAACCCAGGTTTGCTAACATATCCGCCAAATAATTACCCTCCCTGTATGTGTGTTTTAACTTGAAGAATCTTAGCTTTTCAATTAAATTCCATACTTTCTCAAGTACATATTTAATTTTCCAGCTATACACCTTTCTCTCTTTATAGGTATTAATAATTATTAAAGACTCTCCTTCAATCTACATGTTTCTGATCTTCAAAACCATTGCCAATTGCAGTCCATGCAATAAATCTTGAGATTCAGCAAGGTTGTTGGTTCCTTTTGGAATATGTATTGATTTGGACAAAATTATAGACCCTTTGCAATCCCTTATTACCACACCCGACCCTGAGATCCCTAGATCTCCACGTGAAACACCATCAAAATTCAACTTGTAAAAATATGATGGAGGAGATATCCATGCTATTTTACTTCTATCAATCTTCTGCTTTAGATTCTGGTGTAAACTTCCTTTGAAAGGAAGCACAATATTGTTCCATTTCTGCATTAATTTTGAATCCCACTCTGTGAATAATGAGCCAATATTTTTTTCCTTATGAAAATATACATTCATAATTTCGGATATTGAAGATTCTAGCTTACTTAAGACTTGATCCACCTTCATTTTTTCATGCCTAAAAATCCTTTTGCTTTTTTCCCACCAAATGCTCCACAAGACTATTGAAGGGACCACTTTCCAAATGCATGCAAACAACGATGACTTATACAGGACTGGTCAACTTGAAAATAATTCCCACGACTTATTTGGCAATGGTGAATACCAGTTTAATTTGTTTCTAATGAACAAACAACATGCATATGCAAAAAGACAATGAATGAATAATTGGTTTACCTCCTCCATCACATCTTCACACAACACACTTGAATTGGTAGCATTGTTGAATTCCAATAGAAGGAAAAAGTTCTTTGAGGCTTACTTTGCTCTCCCTTACTCATTGCTGCCTTCTATCCCATTTTAACTACGTAAATACCTAATTTGGATGGTGCCCACAACATTTTATCATCTTCTTCTGATGCATATACATGTTTTTCACTTAATATGCCCCTTAACTCTTATTTTTGATCATTTGGGAATGGGATGGAAGATAAATCTTTCCAGATAACTTTCCTTGTGCATTCATCTATTTTTTGAAAATAATCTTTTCTTTTTTCCCCCCAATTTGAACTGAGGAAAGCTTGTATGTTTTGAAGATTTTGAATTATGTTTAGAGGTGCATGTTCACTCCATGAATCCTTCCAAAAAAATTCGTGTTGGCCATTATGAACTTCCCATGTCAGGTAAGGGGTGACTACCTTTCTATAAGTAATCAGAAAATTCCACACTATAGAACCTTGTGGTGGATTTAAAATTGTGAAAATTCTTTTTGGATCTGCCATATCCAAATACTTTGCTTGCATGACCCTGTACCACTTTGCTTGTGGCTTGGAGTACATATTCTATGCTAACTTGGCCCCTAGAGCTAGATTTCTAGTTGAGAGGTTGTTTATACCAACACACCCTTTCATTTCTCTTCACAGATGTTTTCCAATGAGATAAGTGGAATTTTTTTCTTGTTATCTATATTTCCCTTCCATAAATTTTTTTTGATTAACTTTTCAATTTCAACAATAACTGATTTGGGAGCTTTTAACACATCCAAACAGTAATTGGGAATAGAAGAAAGTACTAATTTGACCATTAGAATTTGTCCTAACAATGATAACCACCAACCCTTCCATCTAGCTATCCTTAACTGGATACTCTAAATAATCGTGTCCCAATAGGAAATCCTATTTGCACCTATAAAGAAGGGAATACCAAGGTACTTACAGGGGATTTCTGTTGTTTGAAAGCCCAGAAGCCTTACAATTTGTCTTTGTAATCCTTCCTTGATGTTAAAAGTGTAGATCTTTGATTTATCTACATTTATTTTCTATCTTGATGCAAGTGAATACTTATCCAGGATAGATTTGATATGTTTAGCATCTTGAAGTGATGACTTTCCAAATAAAATTGTATCATCCACAAACAAGGAGTGCGTATCAAATATATTATGTAATGCCCAAAACTTTACACCAAAATAAAGTTAAGAACAAAACACTAATTTCAAATTTCGTTCACTTATTCTCGCAAAACTCTCAAGGTTTGCTACCAACGCAGGCACTATAAGAAGGCAAACAACTTTTGACCAGACAAACTATAATTCTTATGGTTAGGTAACTGCATTTCTTAGACCATCATGGTCAATTCAAAAAGAGATGTGGACTCCACATCACCGAGGTACACTTAAATAGTTCAACCAACCCAAAGTTAATATGAAACATTATATAGGTCACATGCCAGCAATAACATATATATAGATATTAGTAGTAAACTCCAAAATAATAATAAGAGAACAATTCCTAGGGGCCAGACCTAGTCCTTGGGGCCTCATCTTAGACGGCCTTGCCTACGTATATACTTCGCAGAGGCATCGTAGTTCGACAATTGGAATTCAACCATCTCACACATGGTTGGGTAGCAAGGGATATGAACCACTAGTTTAAAAAAATATGCCCTAACCTCAATCCCATTCAAACATCAACTCACACAACAATGATAGTGTTAACAACTCAAAGGAAGACTCTTAAACAAATAGACCTCGATTATAATTATTGAGCTAACACCAATGGATGGTTTCCCAACTAACCATATCCTAAGTAATATTTAATAAAGAATACATTGAGAGCAGTTTTAAGTACACACAAATCAAAATATTTCCCTATAGCGGGAGTTACCATTGACACAAAAGACACTATTACTTTCATGGAACATATTATCAATTTGGTTTTCATATCTAACAATAACTATTTAATAATACTTACCAAATTAGTAAGCAAGAACAATAATGATTAGAGAATTCATAGATATAGTATAAACACTAATGAGAGAAAGAAAAACCATTTTGATATTAGGGAAATTATAACAACACATTGATTTAATTTTATTCAATATAACTTTAATATTGTTAACTAAGACAAAATGAAGTAAAATCAAGGAAATCTAATTGTGGGAATGCTTATGTTCACAATGAGCTATGTAAAGTTGACATGTTGCTAAATATATGTTGTTATCGCTCTACCACTACCAATGTATTGTCAAAGGTTAAATTACTAGGTCTAATGTCATAAAATATCTCAAATCTCATAATCAAATTATTTTATCTTCATCCTCCTATTTGAATCACACACACACACACATATAAGAATTAAAAATTATTATTATTTACTTTTCCACTTAAATTTAATTTCTTTACTTTAATAACTATTTTTCTTAAAATGTAATTACCTAAATATTTAATACTATATAAAAGAAAAATATTCATACATTTTAAATTACTCATATATTTAATAAATAACATCAATAAAAGAACTATCCTTCACATAATATTTTATCCAATAAATATTCTCTTAAAAAAAAAGAAATTTTCAAAAAAAATCATCTAAAAAGAAGTGAGATATTATCTAACCTTCTTTTTCCTTATTTAAAAATTAAGAAGTACTTTTCCTTAAAAGAATGATTCAGTGGGATGTAATTTTATTCCAAATCTTTAGGCTTTAAAAAGAAAGCTTGCCTCTTTTGTATTTTTTCTTTAGCTAAAACTAAGGAACACGGGAAGATGAACCTAAAGTTCATTCACAAGTAGGGCAACAATAAGAGACAATTTCTCATACGAAGAAAATAAAGAAGCTAAAGGGATAGCCTAACATGCGTTCAAGCGTTCTCAGTATTGTTTCAGAGTTTGGTCACAGACAGTAAAGGATTGGAAAAAAAAATAAAGCTTAAGCAGAATATAATTTCATCGTGATGTAAATGAAGAAATTCGGGTCTGCTCATTGATTAGGAAAAAGAAATCCTTCCAATTAATTTCTTACATTAAAGTGATAAGTCTCAAACATGATAAGCATACCAACCCACAGAGAGGCATTATGACTCAGAGAATCAGGAAATTTCTCCCTAGCCATGCTCATATGGTAGAAGGTTTTGCAAAACAAACATGCCCAACAATACCAATTTCATGCATTGCAGACGTGTAAGTCTGATATTGTATTTCAAAAGATTTGAATACAATCTGTAATTCAAGAACAAGATTTGATGCATTATTATTCTTCTCTTAATTTCTTCATTTTTTTTTTGTTGTCGCAGATAACTATGGTTGAACAGCACAGGCAATGGAGATGACACTTTATTTCCGCAAAATACAGCAACCAGTGTTATTTTATTCTATTTTTGAATGGTACAATCAGGACAAAACGTAATGGATTTTGGTATTTAATCTATAAACAAATAATCCCTATTTCGAATTGCTCCAGCCTTAACTCTTTCTTTCATTTGTGTGATTCCCATATTTTCTAATTCTTTTGGGTGTAATATTGATTCATTATTTCCTGGATTGAAGAGTAGTCACAAGAAATAATCCACCATAGCTATAATTTTAGCTGTTAAGAAAGGTAGATACTACTCACCGCAAGCTCTTCCCATAAGCTCTCTGGTTTTGCTTGTGAATCTGCACTGGCTTCCTAGTCTTCAAACCTCTGTTTCCAAATCCTAGAATTAGCCTTCCAGTCCATAGAAGTCATCCTCATCTCCAGATATCTTTTGAAAACCCTTCTTAGGTTTCTACAATAATACTTAAGGCAAGAATTTGATTCCAACAAAGCATTGTATACAGGTGTAATGCACATAAAATTTTCCTGGGAATTTAGCTATTTATTGATATGAGGATGACACTTTTGAGCTAAATTCTTGTAATCTTGTTTGATTTCTCACAGAGTTGCATTGAAGATTCCTCCCTCTTAGTGCCTTCTCTTCCACACGATAATCTCCCCAAGTCATGTGTTCGCTGCGGAATTTAAGGCATTGAATGAGTGTTGGCTAAAGGTTGTGCCAAGAGCCAAGTACGACATCCTCTAAAAACACTGCTCATATCAGTAATTAAGGCATGTAATTAATGGAAATCCCCCCCTCAAAACTGATGATAGATGCGTTTTATAATATCGTATAACTTCTTTGCTTGCCTTCCAGCTCCTTCTTTTTGCCTGGCACCAAATAGATAAAGCGTGCTGCCTATATCAAGGTGCACCCTCTTGTCTTTAATTAGGGCAGGTGGAATATTTCTGACATCATGATCCACCATATGACTCTATTGAATTTCCCCAACTACAAATGCATCACAGTCAACATGATATACGAGTTACATAACAATCGTGATCAATGCACCATAGAGTAGGAGAATGAATTTCGATCAGACAAATAAACCCAAATCACGTAACCTAGATATGAAGAGACACTCAGGGTGACGTGTAGTTGCATACATTAATTCATCCCTTCAGATCAAATGTCCTTCATTCATTTTCAATTAAGTGGAAATCCTTGAATTTGGTGCCCTACATAGGAAATGTTTATATATATATATATATATCTCTCAAGAATTTAAATATTTAACTAATATTTTATAACTGGTTATATATGTCAATATTATTATTCCTATGGAATCTATCTATCTTAATTAGAAATATTGTTATTAAAATTTTCTATACTATTATCTTCAAGATCATTTTGAGTGCCATTCTTTTCCATTTTCTAATGGATGATATGGTATATCTTTGTTATTGGTGATAATGAAGCTACATAATATCTCTTTGATTCTTATAATTTTATCATGATTTTCTTGACCATTAAAGATGTTAATTGAATAACAAAATATTAAACCAATGTTCTCATATTTAAGAAATTAGGTATTATCTTGGTCATGAATGTTAATTACACCAATGGATTCTATTCTTTATTTTTCCTTTTAAAAGTGTTGTATATCTAACACTATTTTTGATGGTATTTTAGCCTAGTGATTTGGTTCCCCGATCCTTTAGACACATCACACTTTCTTTCATAAGTTTCTTGTACACATTCCTTTAGTACACACATTCATGTATCGTGTCATTTATTTATAATCATCCTATTCAATATTATGGATAGCGAGCTAGGTGGCCTTATTGGTTTCAAAATATGTACTTCAATATAAGATTTATCAATCCGCTATAATGACAATTTCCTTGAAACATTAGTACACTCTTTCATTTTCTAAGACATTTAGGAAATATTCATTTATTATTAACACGACTATCAAATTATATAAACAAAACAAAATTCCAGAGTCCCTAATAATATTATCATCACTCAACTATATATATGTTAGAAACATCATCAGATATTTAGTTATTGGACCTCATCTTAAGAATATTATATTTTGATAGACTAAGAAGCACTAATAATATTGGTATTATTGAATCAACTCTTTTCTTTTTTCTTTTTTTCTTTTCTTGTTTTTTTTTAATTTAATAATAATATTATCGTTTAATTAACAATTTAACTAAACAATATTACTATTCACCCCCAACATAAGACTTACCAACAATAATGATGTTATCATAGAATAAACTAATTGAATGTTAATAGTATTCTTATTTAACCAATACTTAGACCATTATATGTATATAAACATGAAAATGGTGTAGTAATGCTCAACAATAGGTGGGGCTTCACATATTAGTTGAAGGAATAGTTATTCCTTTCCACATCCCTTGAATATGAGAATTTTTAATTGATCTACTAAGAGCCTCTACTAATATTATAGAGAAAAGGCGATAATGGATCACCTTGTCTTACACCTTATGTAGAGCTAAAAAAACCTACTAGTGATCCATTGATGAGCACTAAAAATTTAGCTCCTATCAAACAAGATAGTATCCACTTACACCACTTATTGTGAAACCCAAATTTCTTCAACACTTGTATCAAAAAAGACCAATCCATTTTATCATAAGCGTTCATCATATCTAGCTTAATTATAAACATGGAAATATTGTGAAGAAATGGAATGGAGAACTTTATGCGCAACCAAAGCTCCTTCCATCATCTCCCTACTAGGCACAAAACCACCTTGTTCTTCTAAAATAATTTTGGGAATTATTGGTAGCAATTGAAGGTAAATAGCTTTAGTAAAAATCTTGTAAACAGTGTTACAAAGAGATATAGGTCAAAATTTTGAAAAAGACCTTGGGTCCTTGACCTTTGGAATTAAAGCTATATTAGTTACATTGAATTGCTTTAGTATGGAGCATGAAGACCTAGATTCTTCCAAAGCCTTATGAAGATCATTACCAATGAATTCCCAACATTTTTGGAAAAAAATAGTTGTAAATCCATCTGGACCTGGAGCCTTGTCTGGTTTGATTCAAAAACTACTAGTTTGAATTCATCTAAAGTGAATGGCTTAATGAGACTAGCATTTTCTTCTTCAGTGATTAAAGTTGGAATTGATTGCAACATATCCCCCCTCTCCTATTCAACCTGAGCAAGTTCCCCTATTGGTGTTGATAACGGGTTTGAAAATAATTTAACCCCTTCCTTTTGTATCTCATCTTCATTTGACAACCACTTCCCTAATATACTTTCATGAATTCTGAAAACTGCACTCTTTTCTTTATTTATCTAAGAAGACATCTAAAAAAACTTGGTATTTTTATCCACTTCTTTAAGCCAGATTTCACATGATTTTTGACACCAATACATTTCGTCTCGCAACACCAACTCTTCCCATTCTATTTTTAACTTCTTAAATTAATGATTTTTCTCTGAGATCTTGTATTTGCATGTATAAAAAGTCTTATGGAAAAGTGACCTCAAAAAAATACTTACTCCTAGAGCAACCACCATGACATGAAGGTAAAGTGTCTTTTCGAATCCATTGCAGCAATCCTTTCCCTTGCATATTTCTCTGTTGTATTTGATGATTCCATTGATACTCTGCATGCTTCAAAGAAATTTTATTTAGAAATGAAATCCTAAATGAGCACTCAGAATCTTTCCTTTCCCAGTTTTGATCTACTTTATTGCACATTCATGAGTTGTAGATGAAGAAGATGATGATAATCATCTTGTTTCAAAGAAAGGTTATTTGGAAAAGAGACCCTAGTCGAAATATCATTCGGATAAGAAATTGATGGTTTGATTTTTTTATTTGCAAACTCCTACAAACCACAAATGTCAAAAATACCTTCCTTGGCATGTGACAATGTTTGTCTTGGATACTATGGTTTCTAGTGATAGTGAGGATGTGTAACATTGGATCCAACCCACCGCTCAATGTACTATTGTTGCAGGCCCCATCGGTGTTGGCGAACTTGACCTCGAGGCTAGTGATGGCGACCTCCCCAAAGTTTGCTTCATCTAAAACACCTGGGTGCAAAAATATTCTACAACAATATACTAAGCTTCTACTATGGATAAGGATATTGATTCATGATTCTTACTAAACCAAGGAACCAATCTGTCTCCTAAAAAAAATGCACTTCCATTGGTTCTTCTCTGGTTATCCATGTTGGAAAAACAAGGATAAACAACTGAGAGAAGGGGGGGTGAATTAGTTGTTACCAAAAACTAACTTATGCAACATTAACCAATCTTTATATCATAGGTCTAATAATTAATAGTGCAAGCATAAGAACAGTATATCAGAGACACATGAACAATATTTTATACGTGGAAACCCTGTTAGGGGAAAAACCATGGTGGATGTTAGTCCACAAGATTATACCCTGTTAGAAGTATAATGGAGAATAAAAAGAGAATGCACTTGCATTCAGGCACACTGCCTAGAGAACGCTGCTCAAATGGAAGGCTCACTACCTTACATACAATAATCAGATTAAAACCATTTGATGAATATGAACTGCGAAAATAGCTTCTACAAAATCTTGATGACAATTCTAGTTAGGCATAGAAAAACTTCTCCAAACTCTTCAACCCTTCTGCTCAAACTCTTCTACACTCTGCTCTAAATGATTTGACCTTTATTCGCACTTCTACATCACTTGTACCCTTGATCAATTCTTCTAAATGAGAAAAAAATCTCATATATATATCCCTTATACGGATTTACATCCACTAAATAGTTAGCCACACATAAAGAATAAATTACAACTATCAGCCTTGATACATAAATAAATTACAATGCACACCAACACAAGTCAGTCGCAACATAGTGAGGACCCAAACAAACATCTCCAAATATTCCAAACAATGAAATATTAATCTTCATGGATCCACAACATGCTAACACCACAATGTCAGTCAAGAACATGAACACTCGGGCACATATCGAAAAAATATTCGATCACGAACACTTCAATCACTACAGACATACAACAAGGATAGAGTATGATCTAGACTCATCCATGAATGTCATAGATACATATGAAACACATGAGATTACCATAATTTCATCCACTTCAACTAAGAACACCATCTACAAAAAATGAATAACTGTAGGCACACGGATCTTCATAACTTCCACAAAACTTGATGCACACCTCTGAAACTTTCAAAAAAAATACTAGAAAGGTTCAACTACAAACCCTTTGAAGTGCACCTTCAGATCTTCAATACACAGAGCTTTCCAGCATTTTGACCTTCTCAGCTCCATTGGCTGCCTGAACTATATTTTTACAATTTTCTCAATCTCGTCGACATATACAACCTTAAGCAGATTAGAATGCTAATAGTGTTGAAATCAATGACAACCACATATCAATAGCACAACCACAAAATCCAAGAATCCATACATCTTTCCTAATCAACATTAGTATAGACACTCAAAGAAAAGTTATCATCCTTCTTATATCGCAAACCATAATCTAAAGTTCCCTTTAAATATCTGAATATTCTTTTTACCGACTTCTCGTGAGTTTTCTTAGGATTACCTTGAAATATGGAAACCAAACATACTACATGCATAATATCAAGTCTAGAATCATTCAAGTATAATAAACCTTCAATGATAGACCTATAAAGAGTCTAATCAACTTCAGGTGACTCATCAACCTTTATCAAGTGACAACTGGTAACCATAGGAGTACTTATTGGTTTTGAATCCTCCATGACAAACTTCTTCAACATATCTCTAGCATACTTAGCTTGAGAAATAAAGATACCATCATCAAGTTAAAAAAAATTGAAACCCAAGGAAGAAAGAAAACTCACCAATCATAGATATCTTAAAATATTTCTACATCTCTTCTACAAACCTCTTACACATATTATCATCTTCACCAAAGATGACATCATCAACATATACAACAATTATCAAAATCTTATCTTTCTCTACCTTAATGTAAAGATTACTAACTTATTGAAGTAAATACTTATCCAATAGAGCATAACAATCTCTAAGAGCTTTCTTGAGCTTGCACACCTTGTCCAAATCTTTTGATAGATGGAAAGAATCTAGTTTCTCAATGTAGACCTCTTCCTCTAAATCACCACTCAAGAAGGCTAATTTGACATCCATCTAATAGACCTTGAAATTCTTGTGAGAAGCAAAGGCAAGTAACATTTTGATTTCATCCATTCTAGATATTAGAGAAGAGTCTCCTTGAAATTAATACCTTCTAATTTTGAATAACCCTTACATACAAATTTTGATTTGTTCCTCACAACTTCACTATATTCATTCAACTTATTCCAAAACACCCACTTTGTTCTTATAACATTCTTATTAGCTGGGTTGGGAACCAATTCCCATGTCCACTTATTTTTATCTAATTCGATTCTTTTTCCATTACCTTCATCCATCCTTCATCTTTGTTAAATATCCTAGATATTGAGACGGGGGTAAATCAATATCTCCTTTAACTTATTGAACAAACATCACCCAATTATTCTAATGCATACAACAAAAAATATGAGCAAGAGCAACAACAAAATATGAAACCACACAACACATGAACACCAAATTTTTTTGTTGACAAACTAATGAGGGAAAAACCATAGTGAGGATTAGCTCACTATATATAGTAGTTCCAAAACCGGATACAAAAGAGGCTCATTGCCAAATACAAAATCTCACTGCTTACAAGTAGGACTCATTGTCCAAATAAGGAAGCTCAATGCCTACAAAAATATTGCAGTAACAAAATATGAACTGGTAAGAGTGCACCTAAAAAGTGTTGATTCAGTTCCTTTTATGCTTGATAAATAGACTTAATACACTTCATTAGTTTCACACAATTTTCTTCACATTCACACTATTCTTTGCATTTGAGTCACACTTCGCATTCTATACCACTTCTTCTATCCCAAAACAATCCAATATATATATATATGATACATTTGCAAGAATCAATTAGGTCGACCTAATAAGATGAAATCTGTATTCACTAATAAAGGTTAACTGTCGACTCGAAGATAGTACAAAACTTCTCCAAAAACAATTCATCTGAGTAACACGCTATATCATGTCGGCTTGGACCTAAGATAAGTTTCTCATATATCCGCAACACAAATTAAACCATTATACCACCAACTATTTATTAGGTCGGTGATGGATAGACCTAATAAC
The DNA here is from genome assembly GCA_007115665.2 of Sequoiadendron giganteum. NCBI lineage: Eukaryota > Viridiplantae > Streptophyta > Pinopsida > Cupressales > Cupressaceae > Sequoiadendron > Sequoiadendron giganteum. The sequence goes on from CM021103.1 coordinate 159,319,190, forward strand.
AAAATACAACACCATACTAATTCCAAATCGCCATATGCCTTTTTCTTTCTTTTCTCTCCTCCTTTTTTCGAAAAAAAATTGAACATTTAGAAACTTCAAGTAAAAATAACACTTTTCACTTGAAACACTTTCTTGTATCTCTCTCTCACAATTGGAATAATCCTCTTCCAAGCAAGCACTTCTGAATCTATTTGGGTACACATAGTGTCCAACAAAGCCAACAACATAAATGAGGATGACCAATCTATAGATAAGCATTGTCGTTCACAATCTTCTGCATCATGGAGTATTCCAAAGAGATGATCTAACCGAACCTCAACAATTTCTTTAACAAGCCAGAAAGTTCTACCCACATCTTCCCTTTGTCTTTGAACTGTCAGTAAATCTACTTGCAATTCTCCAACTCTTATTCTTTTTTTTCCTTCTTTGTCTTTAAAGAAATTAAAATTCTTTCCAATACTATTCATTTTAGATTCAATGGCTTCAATTTTGCTTCTAAAATTGTCAACTGCAACAGGCCCCCGAAGACAATACTTGTAGATGTCTGACATCTCTTTAATGCATTTTATTGTGTCATTAATATGCTCAGAGAACTTCTTCTTACCTTTAACACATCTTTTCTCAACCATATCTTCAAACTTATGTCCTTCTAGACCTTCCAACAATATTGTCTCTTCAACAACTTTCAATTCCTTTGTACCAGAGGATGAACCCTCCTCAAAATGACTAGACACAGGAATACCGAAGCACAAATCCTTCTATAAGGATAATAAAAAGACTTTGCAAGCACTTTCATTGTCCTCCATACCTTCCAAATACCTATAAACTTGTTTTCCAACAAGGACCTCAGACTCCCACTTAACATTTTCTTTTCCTGGTAGCGAGCTCAGAAAGTAAAATACCAGGCATATAAGTAAGGACCTGAATCAAAAGGGATAACCTTGACCAAAGACATTTGTACATTTTTAGTTAGGTTTTCCAAAATTAAGCTATATAGATCAAATTGCTTGTTTTCCTTCACCATTTTTTGCACAAGACATATAGCAATATCCGAAGTGGAACCTTCATGATTTTTGAAATATATTTTGCAAGAAATATTTTACGCAACATACCTTATGGTAGAGTCGAAAATAGTATTTATCAGCAAGGCTTAGGGGTCTTTGTCAATTCTAGTTAATTCCTCCACCTCTTTGTACTTCACTATTTTCTTTCTGGGGAGGTCACCAACACTGCACAACCTGGTAATAGCTTCAATTGCCTCCTTCATGATAGGGTAGGGTTTCTCCAAAATAATACTACCGTCCTTGAATTTACTTAATGAGAACAAGATGAATTCTCTATTTGTGAACCAAGGAAATTTTCCCCATAAATCCATGCCTAGGGTTTTTATGTTTTGCAGTTCATTTATCTTTAACCTTAGTTCCATTTCATTCATTTTTTGATAATCAAATTATTCCAATTCAACTCCCTTCTACCTTAATGGAATATTTCCACTCGATCCCCTGTTAATAGATTCCATCATCGTACTTAACTTATTCAAATTATTCCTTGCACAACAAAAACTTCTCTTACTTGTCTCTTGTAACTGCAAGAGAAAACTTTTGTAACCTGTTCTTGATTGTTCACAATGATTTCTCTAGATTACCTCAGAGTCGCTCCAAATCTCTTCAGGGTTGCTTCAAGATTGCTCCAAGTCATTCTTTGAACTCTCCAAATGCATAAGTGATCAAAATTAATTATGAATTTCACTTCATACACCATCACGCTACCCTAATTTGCATTAAATGCAATAAGGTTCAAAAAGATGATAAAAACCTTCTTTCAATACACTAAGAAACCCTAATTTTCTCCGCAAATGAACAGGCTTGCACTTTTTCTTCTAGTTTATTTTGAATAACCTTTGCCCATTCATTCCTTACAACACAACCTCATGCCAACATATAGCATGTCATATTTCTAGCGGGTTCAAACAATTTTTTGTTAAAGCTCCCCCTAAGACCATGATAGGTCTAATTCCTAGAGGAATTATCTACACCGGATGAGGGCACAGACATGTTTTTCATCTCTAGTTCTTCTTTCTTCTTCCATATATTGTTCATTTCTTTCTTAACCTTATCTTTATCAATCTTCTTCACAGGTTCATTCTCCTTTACCAGAGCATACTACTTTCCCTTTTTACTTTTGCAAACTCTTGAAATATGTCCCAGTTTGTTATAATTGTAGCACACAACATTTCTTTGATTTGTTTGAATTCCATTAACCCCTGTTCTACACTGATTCACTTTGTGTCCAAGCTTGTTGCAAGTATAGCACTAGCAACAAAATATTGATTCATTCTACCTCCATTAAACCAGTTCATCATCTAATTTCTGCATTCACTAGCTTTATGTCAAATCTTCTTGCATGCATAACATTGTCTGAAGAAGGGACCAGAAAACTGATTCATCCCACTCCTACACTCAGTTTCCTTGTGGCCAAATTTATTACATGAAAATCAAACACCATTGAAAGATGGGTACCTTTGAGCATTTGGTTGTCTGATAAGTGGTCTTCTTCTTGGATTTCTTTTTTTGCTTCCCTTTATCTTGAACCTTTTGATTGTCCACTGGATTTGAGTTCTGCACATTCTTAGAGTTTTCAATGGCTTCATTTCCCATGCCACCTTTGTCTTTAGAAGGTCTTTGTCCTATTATCAATTCATCAAGCTTGGTGGAGCTTGTCTTGAAATTATCTTCATAGAGTTTTGCTTTCTCTAGATATTCTTTCAGGTTCATCACTTCTTATTCAATCCTTGAGAATACATTAGACTTTCTTTATACCACGGTATTCAAACACTCTTCAATTCTCTTCTTTTATTCCACTTGCACCTTCAATCTAGCAATCTCTTCATTTGCTTGTTTCAATTACTCACTCACTTATCTATGTCTCTTGAATTTCTTCAATTGCTCTTTCAATTTTTGGATGCATTCATTTACCTCATCAATATTTTCTTTCAGATCTCTATTTTAATTTTCTACCTTGTTAGGATCTTCAAGAGCATCCCAAAGCTCTTCTTTATTCATTTGTTCAATCTACAAGATCTTTCTCAAGTTGTTAGGCTTCCTCAGAGGAACTAGGGCTCTGATACCAATTGTTGAATATTCGAGATACTGAGAGGGGGGGTGAATCAATATCTCCTTTAACTTATTGATCAAACATCATCCAATTACTCTAATGCATATAATAAAAAATATGAGCAAGAGAAATAATAAAATATGGAACCATACAACACATGAACACAAGAATTTTACGTGGAAAATCCAATGAGGGAAAAAACACGATGGGGATTAGCTCACTATATATAGTAGTTCCAAAACTAGATACAAAAGAGGCTCACTACTAGATAAGAAAGGCTCACTGCCATATACAAAAGATCACTACTTACAAGTAGGACTCACTATCCAAATAAGGAGGATCACTGCCTACAAAAATATTATAGTAACAAAATGGCTTACAACCAAAATATGAACTGGTAAGAGTGAACCTAACAAGTGTTGATTTAGTTCCTTTGATGCTAGATAAACATACTTAATACACTTCATCAGTTTCACACATTCGCATTATTCTTTGTATTTGAGTCACACTTCACATTTTGTACCACTTCTTCTATCCCAAAAAATCAAATATATATATCTGATACATCTACAAGCATCAATTAGGTCAAACTAATTAGATGCAATCTTTATTCACCAATAAAGGTTAATTGTCAGCTCCAAAATAGTACAAAAATTCTCCAAAAAAAATTCATCTAAGTAGCACGCTATATCATGTCGACTTGGACCTAAGATAGGTCACTCATATATCCGCAACACAAATTAAACCATTACACCACAAACTATTTATTAGGTTGGACATGGATAGAACTAATAACAAAATGCAACACCAGACCAATGCCAACTCGCCATACGATCATATGAGAACACAGGATTATATACTTACAAGCTTCCAACATTCATAAACCATTTCCATAAACCGTGAACAACAATGATCACCAGAGGGGAAATGTGGACCAAAATACCATACCAAAAATATGAGAGGATGTAAACTTGTTCTTCATACCGGTTCAGAGTACCAAATCAAACTGACACCTTAACCAGTGTAATGCCCCGCCACGCAACCCTAGAGGAAGTTCAATTCACTATAAAAGCATACTAAATTTTTTTTTTATTAAAGTGAATTAAACATACATGTTCACCTATAATTGACAACATCCCCTAAGGTTACGCAACTGGGATTACTTAAATCCCCATTAACATACATCATTTAAATTACCTTGCAATAAATAACACAAGTAGTAAGCATTCATTCAACATAAATAATTAGCAAGATAGGAATATAATATCCAAAACATATATCCATTACATGATTAACTGATACAACACTCATTCCCATAATGAGACATAAATACATCAGAGTTACAATTTACATAAATCCACCTCATCATTACAAGAGGGGTATAATCAACTTCATTACAATTTGAAATACAAAGTACAAGAAATAATAACAAAATTCGCGAGCTGTCCATCTGGATGTCTTGCCACCAAGTACTGAAGATCAAGGGGGACCCAACGGTTTTGGTGCATGTTCCTCCCAACCAAGTGGTACCCAAAGGCCCACCCCCCATGCTAGGAGATAGTAACAAAGAAACATGAACAAGAAATCTACTACCTCTAACCAAAGGCAGACTCATACTAACACATACTGACTCAACCACACATATGCACAATATAAGTCTAACACTAATCATGGTTACATTGCTTCCAGACATAATACAATCAAGTGTGCTAAAGAATCCATACACACAACATAACTCAGTGTTATCCTAGACAGAGTGTCATAGCAAGGTTTGTCATGAGATCTCCTCTGGGCATTCTTCATAGGCTCCGAAAATCCCGGTGGCCTCAACCGAATCTCGACACTCATACTCACTCAAGTGGAATCAACTACCTCTCATAAGGAAAAGATAGTTGATCTTGCCATTCCAGGCCTTCTCACTCACCCCAAGTCTAAACAAGCCCTTGTGCCTATGAGTGAGGTTAATTTATCTTGATTAATGTGAAATACATCCTAGTCATCTAAGTACATTACTTTAGTTTTCAGTTGTTAAAATCACTTCTGAAGGTTACCCGGTTTACCTCTTTGGGCTCCGGCCCCTAACAAAAGCCACTCTTCTAATGGATAACACACTACTCAAATCTAGACTCCAAGGGTAACTCAAGTGCTACAAGATTGAACAATGCAATCTCTCCTATTCTAGGAGGCAACAATAAAGAAAACAACTCCCACACTGGGAGGAAACAAAACACTTGTAACATTACCCAAGGGAAAGACGAACAATAATTTAACAAGGGAATGACCCACATCCTCTAGAAGACTTTACAATCTAAATCTCAAACAGCCATTCCCAATCAATCATTAAAAAGGGAAAACAATATAATCATGCACTGGCAGTGAAAAATACTATTTTTGGTTATCCTAAAACCATATTCCTATCTAATGCTTCTCGCAGAAAATAGAATAATACCATTCAAAGTTTTCAATAAAGAAATTAATAATCCCCTCTATTAAAACATATATCTTTTCCTATCTATTTAGCCAAACACACTATTTATTTCAGTTTGAAAATACTATCAAAAAAATACTTTGCAAGCACCCAAAGTCCAAGGACAGAATATAAACAACTATATACATATTCTAAAATGATCCTACCTTAATCATTGATTAAAAAAGACTTCTGCTCTATCCTTTAAATAATCTGAATATTTAACTGATTACCTCATGATAAATTCATAATTTAACCACCTATTTCCAATTAATCATTACACATATTAAATATTGAAAATATTAATATATAATATTAAAATACATACAAAATATATATTAATATATAATATTAAAATGCATATAAAATATATAAATTAAATATTATATATATATACATTCAAATATATAATATTATACTATACAAAAAAAAACCAAACAAAAAAAATAAAATAAAATAAAAGTGAAATGGAATTAACCCAAACCTGGTGGACGGTACACTGGGCGCAGACAGTACCGCCGCCCTCTGTCGGCCTCTGCTAGTTCGGAAGTACGCAGGGTGTCGGACTGTACATTGTACAGTCGGCCACCCCACGAAATGGGCGTCGGTCTGTACAATGTATGGCCCGGTCCCCAACGTATGGGCAGCGCTCCCAACCAGGTATGATGGGCGGTGGGAGTTGACCTCCCCACCCACCAAATTTTTTAAATATAAAAATTTCATTAAAAGAAAACAAAGCTTCCATAGCATAAAGCGAAATCCGAAAAAAATAATGATTCAAAACAAAACTTTTCACCGTTATTTTTTTCATTTTTTTTGAAATTCGATTCAGTGCGGACGACGATTTTAATAATAGGGATGATGAAATTTAGTCTATGAAAATTAAATAATTATATATACTGTATTATGTGTATTTATGTTCAAGAACATAATACATATAATATATAACTATATATATATTTAATCACAAAACAAATTTATAAATAAAATTGAGAAAAAAATAAAATAGAATAACCAGTAAGGAAATTAATTAAATTTTTCCAGGATATCGTTCTAAATTCAAAAGGTTTAAAAAAATATAATTTCTATAAAACCAATCTTTCAATTTTTGAATAAATAAAATTAGGAAGGATAAACAGATCTTGATTTTTTTAAAGAGGGTTTGTGTTTTGAAGAACAGATCTGAATCCTAAATGTTGAAGTTCAACCTAGGGTTTTAAATAAATCACAAATTTGCAATTTCTATCATTTAAAAACAATAGATAAACTAAGAAAAATCAATCATAGAATGAAAGGAAAACCTGGTATTTGAAGCCACAAGAAATAACAAGGATTCTTGATGCAGAGCCTCCCTTAAGGACCTCACAATTCTTCTTCAACAATGCAATGAATTCCAGCTAGCACTGATCCAAGAGCTCCACCTTCTTCAACATAATTTATTTTCTTTCAATTCAATTCTACAAAAGAAATGTTTCAAACCCTTTCCTGATGCAAACTTTTCCAAAAATTTCATGCCTGTGAAAAAAAGAAAGAGAAGCATCCCCAAAACTTTTCTGCCCTAACCTTTAAAACATCATTTCCTCATAACTCCAAAAATAACCTAATGCAACCCTAATTCACATTCAATGTAAAAGTTAAATTTAGATATTAATTTCATTTCCCATTTTAGAAAACCCTAATTTGCCTTTAAAATAAAATTTCAATTTCCTTTAAATTTCATTTAATTTAATTTAATTTAAAACAATCCAATATACTTACTTAATTATTTTAAATTATTTAATAACTAAATCCAATCCTTGAGATTAAATTTAATTAATTAAATAATATAAATTTAATTAATTTACTTTCAATTATTTAATAACTAAATCCAATCCTTGAGATTAAATTTAATTAATTAGATAATTTAAATTTAATTAATTTACTTTCAATTATTTAATAACTAAATCTAACCCTTTCAAGGTTAAATTTAATTGATCAAATAATTTAAATTTAATTTCTATTTATAAATTTAAATATAACAAATAAGCATAACTTTAATACAATATAAAATAATCATCACTTTCAACCCATGCAATTTTCTATAAACAAAACCATTTAGAAGTAAACACTTTTCACAAATTACATAACATTAAATAAGGTAAGACATGACTCCATAATCAGGACTGACGACACACTAAGGCTAGGGTGTAGATCTGACACATGTTACCTAGCTACTATCTCCTATTCAACTTAACCGTTGGATCGACACGCTCAAACCTGTGAAACCAGGTGGAGTCAATGTCATGTACCTGCAACCTGAAACCAAGTAAACAACATAATATATCCAGCATATAATTCACACCGTGAAGAAGAAATCACGGATTCGCAGGGCGCTCACAAGCGAGTGATGCGAACCCGTCCTCTTCACCAATACACTCATCAAGGACTGGCATTGACATCATAACCAATACTCACATATATAATCTCATGATAAACTCTACAACATCATTAATCCATTAAAGCATGTGAAATAAAATCAGATAGTCACATCACACAATAATAGTTGTCGCTCAAAAGTAGCAATCAAAACATCATAACAAAATGTGTCTACTATCAAAGTAGCTGCAACCCAAGCAAAGCATAAAGCAACATGAAACAAGAAGCAAAACGGAGGGGTATTACAACCAACATGGTGACATTAATGATAACACATCGTTTGATCTTCTTCATTATTCCAACAATTTTTGCTAGCATCAACAAATATCTTGGGCTCTACCTTTGAAAGTAAGCACATATTCACTTGCTCACTTGCTTTTACAAGCCTTCTCCTAGTTTTCACACCTTCATTCTTATCTCGAATGATTTGATATGTTGAATGGTTCTTTTGAACATACTTTTCTAGAGTCTTATGGGCCTTTTATAATCCTTGTTCCTTTTCTTCATTCTCTTCTTCTTCTTCAATGTAGGGAGGTATATCAGATCCACAAATCTCAAGTTCTTGTGAGATCTGACACAAATCTTCATCAACCTTAACCTTTGTGCTTTCAATCATCTTTCACAATCTCTTGTTGTAGCCATGATAACTCTTTTTGAAACTAGTGTTTTGAAAGAAAACTTGAGAAATATCTGCCCTAGTTGCTCCCACATTAAATGCATTTTTTTCTTAACACAAGTATATTTTTTCTCCCACATTAAATTTTCAGCAATTAAAATTTTCCCTAAAATTTATAAAAAATATCATTTATTTTTTTTAATTTAAAAAAATCAGACGAATAAACTTCATCAAGAATTCTACATTTCATTAGTTTACATCATTTTGAAATTCAAAACATAAGAACCACTTTTATTTGGTTGAAGTTGATAATTTTTGTTTTTGTTGGCTAATTCCTTTATAAAAGTGTGACATGGGTTTTTAATTTTACCCATTTAGAAATTATGTTTTGTAAGTATGTAGCCATTATTATAAGCTTTCTAAAAAATATAATTTTGAATATTTTTTATTTTATTATTATATTTATATTTTATTTCTTTTGAATGTAGGGTTTTCACCAAACATCAAGGTATTTATTTCATACACATTGAAAAATAGAAAAATAGAGAAAACAATCTAAAAATATGTGTGCATTAGGTATCGATATCCATATTTCATAAAATAATGATAATAATAGTTTTAGTAGATACAAAACAAGTTATGTGTTATGACATACACCTATGTCCAATTTATTATTACTTTGACTTCAAAAACTAATTTAAAAAAATGCAAGAAAAACTTATGAAAAAATATCCATGCACTAGATATTGATGTTACAAATTTATATTTTAAAAATTATAATTTTATCCTTTCAATAAAAAATTTATGTGTTATGAAATAAACAACATTTTAAAAAAATGTTGTTTTCTATAAAAAAGTTATTAAAAATTACACAAAGAATTCACAATTTACTTCTAATTTTTAAAAATATATATTTATAATCTACACACAAACCTTCACAAAATAGTAGTTCACAACATCTCCAAATTATTAAAAGTTTAGTTGCTATAAGTTTCATAAGTTGAAATTTTGGGGAAAAATGTTGATTTCAAAATCCTACTTTGGCGAAAAAGTAGGACATAGTACTTTGGGCTAACCCTACTTGATCTAATGACCTAAAAACCTTAAAAATAAGAGGGAAAAGACTTTTAAAGACCATTTGTAAATATTATCAAAGGAAAATCCAAGATTTTCCAACTAGGATCCCCTCATACCGAATTCTAACTTACAAATACCTTAGGAAAATAAAGTATAACTTTTACAATGCAAAATAAATCACATTACAACATTAATTACAATTAAAGGCCTTAGTCTCCTCCATGGAATAAGGTCAAGACATTTCTAGGGATAACATAATTAGAGTTTTCTTAGGGGACTTCTAGTTTTTATTGGCCAACAAAATTAATTACATGCTTGACAAAATCCATTCATATGTCCAATATAATAGCTAAAGCGGCTTGAATCCAAAATGCATACATAATCATAGACTATACAAAACCATGACTCACAAGGTGATCTTAATTAATTTTACATTGTAAATTGTATATCAATTCAATTCTAATATTACAACATAGGATAATATCTAACATACTATGCATATATGACCCCTATTAACTCCAACTCAAATTAGGTTAACACAAATAATTCAAATCCTACTTGAAACTATATTTCAACTTCAAAAAAAGTCAATTAGAATGGGAAAATGTAAAAAATATTCATCACATAAAATTAAAATATACTTTTAACCATCAATAAATTAAATTATTCTAAAAATCATATGGAATTGAAGCTATTCTACACAGGAAATAGATGTCTTTTATTGTCAATCACCATGTTCATAAGTCCAAAGCCTAATAATGTGAAATTGATCGTGGAGTATCAAAACAATAAGAGGTCCATTGGCATAGTTGAACAAGACAATATAGATTGGGCCCCAGAAAAGGCTTGAAAAAAGTTCAACTAGTTTATACTATATAAACCCTTCAATAATAAAGGTGTTTCAAGAGTCATGCATAAGGCTAGGCCTCATAGTGTTAACATGCACTATAAGGGATCAACCCAAGAAATGAGTAAAATCATCATTCCAAAATAGGCCATCTTTATCCCAATTCCATGGTGAAAATATATCCATATTCACCATGTGAGTGTGAATTTTGCAAGGTCATTGCTAATCGTGGAGGGTTATAATAGGCCATCCCTTAAATGTGAATGCTTAAAAAATAGCTAGTTTTCCTTCTTTTGTATTGTCATTACTAAATCAAATTTAAAACATCACACAATATAAATATGTATTGATTTGATCTATAAAAAATAATATAGGATATGTGGAATGAAAATGTACACAAAGAAACTGAAAATAGAATGTGTGCATCTAGTATGTGATTAATCTGATTGCATAAATGAGATGAGGAGACAACACATGTCTAGTGAAATTTTGGACATTCTCATATATTTCGTACAAAGTGTATGTTGCTAATTTTAGTTGGGAAATACAACCCCTCTTAAGAAAAGGTGTCTTTGTCTCCAACAAATCCATAAATTTTAGAATTTGTTTTCCTCTAATTCAGATTCTTTTTCTTTCTTGCAAAATATTGGCATTGACTCTTAACAATGAGATAATTTGAGATGAATTTGATGACAAGGGTGAACAAGTGTTTTATAGGAGATTTTTTTGTGTTCCTTATTAGGAGTATTCTAGCCTCCACAAAGCACTATTAGATAGATTCAAAGTGTGCAAACATGATGATCACTATATCAAACCTTAGGGAGAAAACTAGAAAAAATGGTGTATGAGGATGTGATGGATACAAAGGGATATAAAAATTGGGCATAAGAGGATTTTCAAGTGATGGAAAAGAGTCCAAGTTTTTCTTTGAGGGAAATAGAGTGAGTTTGTAGATTAAGGGTTTATCTATGAATAGAGAAGTGGGTTCCTAATGGATATCTAGTGATGGAATAGAATAAAAATGTGTTAAATAGTCAAGGGGAATAAAAACCACCAAATATCCATGGCTTGGTAGCTCCAAGGGGTATCCACAACTTTAGATCTTTGACAATCACCTTGTTTCCCTATTTCTCTTATGATGATCCTATAGTTTAACTTGTTTCAGAGGATGAATGATGATAACAAGTTTTCTAATTTGTGTCTCATGAATGGTTGGAGGGAAAAAAAGGTTTGTAAACTATCCTATACTAATTTTTCAACAAAATGATCATGGAAAACATAGTATGTTCCAAGATAGGAAGGGGTAGGAAACTTGAATTTTTAAAATTTGACTATGGAAACTACTACACATGGGAATAAGTTTATGTGCATGGTGAAGGATCCAAGGTTTAGGGGTTATCTATCAAGAGGTTCCTCAAGATAGGACTACTTAACTTGTGGTAGTTGTTAACCATTATTATTTCTATGTGATGATCTTGTCACAAGTGTTCAATCCCCTAATATTCATGAGGAAATCTTAATTTCCCTCTAAAGGAGGGGCTTCCTCCCTTAGATTCGAGTAGGTAGTGATTAGTGCTAGGTTGTCCTCTAGACAAAGAAAATTCTTTTTCTATTTGCTTATTGGTTTTTCTATCCCTCCTCCTAGAATCAATATTGGCCTTCAAAATCTTAGTCACAAATTGGCTAATGTATCTTACATTCATGCTTCCTAACTCATCATATAATTTAAAATATATTTCTACAATCATTTTCTCTTCTACCTCCAAATTATCTACACTAGAAACTATCTCATTAAAAGGAACAAATACAACATGATTATGTACATACCTTCCTAGTTTTTGTTTGTTCTAATTCAAACATTGTGGGTAATTGGACTAGGCCAAGAACCAAGTTTTTGTTCTTTTAAACCCATATTTGTTTCTAGTTTTGGGGTTTATCCTTGGGTCAATGTTTTTTGAAATGTGAGAAGTTACCACATTTTATTAAAAATAATTTATTCTCTTCAACCTCAATTGATTGCACCCATTCTCCATTAAGCGCACACAAGGTTAATGTCTTTGGAAAGTTTTTTGGAGTGAAAAAGACACTAAGAGGGAGGGGTGAGTGTCATAAACTGATTTAACAAATTTTACATAAACTGAAACAAAGTGGAATTATCCTCTCATTTATCAATAATTAACTCATCCATATATTGAATGCAATCACATATAACTGTAATGAGAAGTATGATAGTGAAACTTAGCATAACAAAGAATTCACACAATGAATCAGTGCAACAAGATAAGCAATGTGACACAAAATATGCCAAGTGGAAAACCCTCCTGGGGTAGAAAAGCCACTCCTAAACTGTTGCCTTTCTAGGATTATATTTTAAAAACCACTTTTGGCAATGCCTTATAGGCTGATTTATGAGCACCAACTCAAGGAGCACCAACCCCTCATTTTGAAACACCAATTTCAAGGAGTACCAACCCCTTATCATATTATAGAAAAATACAATGATACAGAGGATCTCTTTGTTTCTCTGTTTTCTCACAAGTGCCTCTTAACAGACAATACCTACAATCCTCAAAGTTCAAGAATGAACTTCTAGAATTCTAGCCATTATCTCATCTTGAGACAGCTTGATATTGAACTTATATTTCAGAATTTCAATCTCAAAATTAAAACATGTCTTCCTGTGTAGAAAATACAAGAGCTATGATTTTCTCACTGTTTTTCACAGTCATTTCTCATAGTGTTGAAATCGTTATCTCTCTCTCTGTTTTTCTTCTTACAAAAATATGTCTTAATTACATTTCAAAAAATTACTACACAAAAACTTATCTCTTTTCTACATTTTAAACAATAGAGGTAATTTTTTTAAGTACCCAACTTTTGTTGAATCTCTTTGCTAGGTATTGCAGTGATTCTGAGAAGTACTCAACATGGAGGATTGTTTTTGACAGAATGGTCAAAGAAAAATGTATTCTGAGAAAGAAGACTCTGAACCATGTCCACTCAAGGAGCATGCATAGGAAATATTGTCTGAAAAAAGAATTAAAGAATATATTCCATGCACCATCTAAAATATCCTTGAATACTGTTGCAACAAAATGTAACCGAAACCCCATTTTTGTGCACAAGAACAACTACCACTGAAACCAAGAGAAAGAATGATATATTTTGTAGAAAGCATGATTACCCACCAACCTAAACACAATCCCTTGAAGCAGGAGCAAGGATGATAAGATAATTTATTTGGGTATCTATTTGAGACTATGAGTAACTGAAATGCGGTATTTCTAACCATGAAAAAATAAATGCCATTTGAGCAATTTTTAGAAAAGAACAAACAACTGTCTTCTAATTTTTATGCCATGAGAAGTAACGGTCCCTCAAATTTCAAATGATAAGATGAATACCTGAAGAGTGCGAGATAATCTATCATGGAGAAATTTACCAACCCGGTTGAATGACAAAACAACAAAGATTCTTCCAAGTTTGAGCCTTCACCTAAAGACAAATGACTAACAAAGATACCAACCATGACATGGATCTTACAAAGATCTCCATTCATTGTCAGTGAGTAGCAGTAAGACAAAAACTGACTAAGTAACGATTGAGACTCAACACCCATGGTAGCGACAGAGCTAGGGTTCCAAACCCTCAAGCTTGTGAAACACAATAAGAATGACCTAATTTCCTTTTGCAAAGCAATCGATGAATTTTCCAAGTCATAATACCATTTCAAGTCCGTGGGTCCATGCAATTTGACTTAATCAAATTCATCCATGCAAAAGACTGACACCATAATTAAAAACATTACCATGTGATTTCCTTGTCTTACTAACATGTCGATTACCTTAGACATCAAGGCATTATTACAAGAGTCAATGTCAGTCACTTTCCAAGTGACTTGACAAGTAATTCCTCATACCTGATGTCGGCCTTAAGGCCTAGTGAATTATCAAACATAAGACCCGGTACATATATGACCTTTATTCAAAGCCATTTGCCATGTTATAAAGCCTGATTTATTCAATGCCTTTTGTAATGTTATAAAGTCCGATTCCATGCTAAGAGAGGTTCAACTTATTGAATTTTCATGATAACCATATTAATACCCCAAACATATGACTCCCTTTAAAGTCATTTGCCAATAAATGTAAATCACAAATAATGCATCAAATCAACATTACAAAGATTTCCATGATATTGCCATGTTCATACATTTTCCAAAAGAAGATGCCAATTGATATCAACGTATCAAATTCCAAATACCAACTCCAATTATGATTCCAAAAAACCAAGTGTTTATAAGCATTACCTGTATGAGGCTGAAAAGAGAAACACAACTATGATGTAGTTCAAAACCTTATCAACGCCATGTAACCACATAAATCTGATCATGCCAATACCATATAAACTCGTAGATCACCTTAGCACAGTATAGCACAAAATTTCAAACCTGTCAAACTAGAATTATACCACTTGAACATAGAATCATAATCATGTAAACAAGATGCCTTGAAATCTGCACATGGATTCAAGAGATCGGTACCGTCAAAACCATCATCACAATACCGAAGCCAAAACCAAGTATGCCAAGACAAAATATAAACAAGAGTTCCAACCAACTGAATGTAAACTATGCAATTGATAATCAATCACCGAGGTGCCAATCTGAAACATAATTTTTACATCAAGGACAAAAACCAAAAGAGAAGTTCAGCAAAGTTTTATTTTGTGACCATATAAAATCAAGAATATAGTTTTGAATTCTCCACCAACCCATCATCAAGTATCCCAAGTTCCCAAGTTATTGCCAATAATGTAAAGTGCGTCCATTAACCAAAGTTCCTAGGAAGGTTATACAAGCATATGCAATCAAATAATTTTCCACTTCGTATTTTAGTGAATTAAATTTTAGAGACTAATTTTGAATAAATAAATGTAGGTTGGTGCCAACAAAGCAATAAATCAATGCATGATCACAAAGTAAGGAATTTGCATCAACAACCACTGGGACATCAAGTATAATTTTGGTAGATGTCAAACTATCCTCATCAATTGTTTGAGTAGCGGTTACAATCCTATTTGGTGTGCATGAAGGTGCAAGGTAAAATCTTTAGAAGTGAGCCACTATAGTAAATATAATAATATATAATATTTATAATTTCAAAAAAAAAAAAAAAATTAATGTATTTATGAATTTAAAAATATCATATCCTATAGTATATGAATGTAATTTTATGATGTCAATTATAAAAGTGGATTAATAATCTTAATGAAGTTCCTCATAAATAGTTCAAGGAGGTTACTTAAAAGTTATTTTATAATTCTAATTTTTTAAATCTATGTTGGTTGTATTTTTGTTTTTATGTATACCATCATGTCAATATAGAACAACTCTTAGCTTAATTAGATTGGGAAAATATAAATTATTGTTAACTATTTATTATAAATTATAGATTTATGAATTAAATTTTAATTGATTGTAAATTATAAAATTATATATCAAACTACATACAAAGTATATTTAAAACCATAAAATAAATTTAGATTAACTTATAATTATTAAGTTTTATTATATAGTTAACAAATTAAATTTAGATGACTCATCCCCATACAACTCGGATCGCCCTCCTCACCTCACTATACATCCCTCAAAACATTTAAACTGTAATGCACCTCAAAGCCTTATCCCTTCTTTAAAATTTGAAATTATAAAAAAATGATAAAGTAATAAGATTTTTTGTATATTTAGGAAGGCATAACAGTCCTCCAAGTAATGAATTGTACAATTTTATTCAAATTCATCATCCTTGGACCCAATACTCTACCATTTCTCTCATGCTCTCAATTTTTACACTCTACAATTCCTTTTTATTCTTGGTGAAAATACATATTTGCAGTGATTTTTTGATTGATTGATGATTTGAGATTTTAGTAGATTAGTTCTCATTTTAAAAGATGGGTGTTGATGAAGGAATTGATACTACTATATGTGTAGTGAGTATGGGTGTTGATCATCATATTTTTGAGATCCTTGTGAATGAGGAGAAGATAAAGATTGATTCTTCTTCTTCTCCACAACACCCACTGGAAGAAATTGCAAATAGCAGGGGCCACTTGCTCTTGCTCAAATTGTGGCAGAGAGAGGAGGAAATTATTTCTCACTACATTGAATCAAAATCAAAATAGTTTAGTATTGAGAGCATTAGAACTAGGATTGATAGGGGGAATGAGGGAGGGTTGGAGAGAGAAAGAGGTATAGAGGGAGAGGATGGGAGGGAGGGAGAGGGAGAGAGAGAGAGATAAATAGATAGAGAGAGAAAAAGACATCCCCATACACCTAATATCACCCTCCTTACCTAACTATGCATCCCTCAAAAAAATTAAACTGTAATGGACCTCAAAGCATTATCCCTTCTTTGAAATTTGAAATTATAAAAAATGAGAAAACAACATGATTTTTTTAATATTTAGGAAGTCATAATGGTCCTCCAAGTAATAAATTGTATAATTTTCTTCAAATTCATTATCCTTGCACCCAATACTCTTCCATATCTCTCATGCTCTCAATTTCTATAGTCTACAATTCCTTTTTCTACCTTGTGAAAATACCCATTTGTACAATTTTTTTGATTGATTAACGGTTTGAGATTTTAGTAGATTAGATCTTACTTATTTAAGATGGGTGTTGATGAAGGCAGTGATACTGTTGTATGGGCAAAGAGTATTGGTGTTGATCATCATATTTTTTAGAGCCTTGTGAATGAGAAGATAAATATATATTCTTCTTCTTCTCCATAACACCCACTAGAATAAATTGTAGATAGAAGCGGCCACTTGCTCAAATTATGGCAAAGAGAAGAGGAAATTGTTGCTCACCACATTGAATAAATATAGTCTAGGATTCAGAGGATCAAATCAGAGATTGACAATAGGAATGAGGGAGGGTGGGAAAGAGAAAGAGGTATAGAGGGAGAGGGAGAGGGAGAGGGAGGTAGAGAGAGAGACAAAGAGACATAGAGGAGGAGGGAGAGAGAGAAACTAACCAATATATTACATCATTGTTACCAACTGGCTAGTCCATTTCATGCTTCCTTCACATTACCTCTGTCAAGAACTAATTTAATCCAAAATAATCCAACTCTTTTGCATCCTTCTCTTTGGACAGCTCTACCACATCCTTCCAAAGTCTCACAAAGTTTAGAATATGTTTTAGCCCCTTCCTCAATACCTTACTATTCTTTGAATCATCTTATTCTAGCCTTGTTGCTTGCAGCCATAGCTTCAAAAAAATTGGATTTCCCTTCACATCCCGTGCAATAATAGCCTTGGATTCACTTGCAAGGTGCCTTATTACAAGATCATTAGTAGTAGTTATCTTGAATAAGTTTTTATTTTTGAAACGCTCCAAGCGTTTCTCACTCTTTGGTGTGATTTGATCATACCCCTTGTCATAGTATTCAAGTGCATCATAAAGCACTAGATCCTCTGGCTTGCCAGCATTGTAGGTCAATTTGGAGAAACTAGTGAAGGGGATATAATAAAGCATGGTCCACTTAGGATGGATGTCCAGAGAGCTCTTGAATACTGCTACTTTCATACGCTACATTTTATTCTTGTTTTGATTGTAAAAATGATCTCATCACTGCCACTCCTTCTCTGCCTCCCTCCTTTTAGCCTCAAATTCTTTATCTTTCCTCTGAGGGGGCTTCCTTTGCTGCTAAAACCTCCACCTGGGACCGAAATTGGGCTTTGGAGGGGGGCTTTCCATCCACCAAATGGAATGACTCTTCATCAACCTCGTCAAATGAAAAATCAAATACTGAATACTTTTGGCTGACCCTTGTATTAGGCCTAACATTATAATTCCTCATCCAATCTGCCTCCCTCCCAACCTTTTCACCTTTCGAGAAATGTGCATAGTACACATTTTGCAACTAATTTTCTAGAAAATCAGGGCCTTCTGTAGGCCCCCAACCATCTGGATTGTCTACAACAATTGACACTTTTAACTGTGGTTGCACTATTCCAACCATATCTGGACCAAATCTTGCACACCATGTGTTGTATGCGCATTTTGTTCAAACAATGGAAGAATATTGCAATCAACCAAAAACTTGCGAAGATGACCAACCACCATCTCTAGTGCCTTTTTCACATTAAATGATTTGCCATGAATTTATTCAATTTCATTCATCAAGCAAAGCACAAAATGACAAGTCATTTGACTTAGATGGCCCAATACTCTCTCCCACATCTTGGCCAACAATAACTTCCTCTACTTATGCCTCCTCTACCACACCATCTTTTGTGTTTGGAGCCCTAACAATTTCATCTCTTTTCGGTGCCCCACCAACATCATCTTTTATTTCCACACCACCATCTCTCTTGGGTTTCACGAGCTCATCTTCATCAGGGTTTTATTTCTTCAGGGCATCTATAGGGAAATAAAATTATGTTGTGAAGGCTACATAAAGTTCCAATTTTTTTGACACCTCTTTACCATTCTCTTTTGCACTCCAATCATTTTATTCAACTTCAATGCCTACTACAAATTTGGGAGGTTCTTCAACATTATCTACTGTTAGAGTAAAGGTCTTAACCTAATTATGTTGATTAAGTTACCTTTATTCCCTTCTTAAGATTTCACGTTAGTTTGCATAAAGTGACATTTAATAATTATATTAATTATTAAATGTTATCCTATTAGGGCTTCTATTAGGGTTTTTCCTATTAGGGTTTTATTATGGTTTGCATGATCTCCTTTTTATAAGGATTGATCCCATTGTATTTCATATCAATTCATTCTCTCATTCTCTTTGATATATACATTTTTAGTTTTCAGAGAACCCTTGCTTGTTTGTCTCCATCTCTTCTTTTGTGACAGGTTATTTGCATGCAGGTGATCTTTGGGGTTTGTGGTGTTGTATTTTCTCAACTTCTACATATATCAGAGCTCCACACCTACTGCTTCTTGTTCTTGTTGTGAAGATTCTTGGAGCTTCAAGGGTTTGGGGCTTGTTTTCTTGATCTAGGGAACACCTGCATTTTTGAAGCATTTTCAGCTCAAACGGACATTGCCATTGCGTTCGCAGCGGTCCAAAACCCCTAAATCGGCTATTCATTCATCCATTTTGGACAAAGTCAAAATTTGAGGCAAATTTTTTTTGCAATACGGCCGTATGACCGTCAAATTTAACCCAGCACTAGTTTTTTCCCTCTTTGGAGCTGATTTATTCTGGAGGCCATAACTTGGGCATACGATATCGGTTTTTGGCAAACGAGATATCGTCGGAAAGTTGGTTTTCTCATCTTTCCAGTGGTGTGGGTCTCATCACTTCTTTTTTCCGTTGGTGCATTCTACAACCAGTTGACGACAAAGGGGCTATTTTCAGTCTCAAGCTCATAACTTTTGATTAGTTTTTCTATTTTTCACAATCTCAGCGACGTTGGAACCGTATTTCAAAGCTCTTCAGTTTCATCGATGCCATTTTTCTAGATTTCACTCTGGGTATCTTTTATTCAGTTATTTGTGTTTTCACACTCTGGTGGATTACCTGGACATATTTGCTCTTGGAAACTTTTTGTTCGCATGGGATGCTTTGTTCTTGGCTGTTCTTCATGTATTTCCAGCATTTTGTCCTTTGAGGACATTTTGAGCATCATTTGTAAGCTATCTTTTATGTAAACGCACTGAGATAAAGTGCCACACTATTGTACATGCATCTTTTGGGATTTTGCACATAAGGTTGTGCCATATTTTGTACTCGCACTGATATTATAAAGTACCATGAGGGGTTGTGTAGTTTTCCTTTGTTTTGCCATCACATCTTTGTCCGGTGAGTATCCCTCCACGACGACATTGAATCCATACCATGGGGGGTTGTGTAGTTTTCCTTTATTTGCCATCACACCTTTGTCTGGTGAGTGTCCCTCCACGACGACCATGGATCCATATGATTCCAGCCTCATGCATGTGTGCTTTATTTTACACACCACTTTTTCAGTTGCAGGTGCTTTCTTGTGCACTTTCAGATGTATCTTTTTCTTCATGCACTACAGGGTGTTGCACACCATTTCAGTTGATCTGTCAGGTTCCCAGTTCACCATTATGGGGGGGTATTATCCTGTTCATGCTAATGCTTCCTTGGTTTCGCCTTGGAAAGAATCTTCCATTCTTAGTTGATCAGTGTTTCAGACTATTAGTTCTTGTGCCATTTGTATCTTTGTTCTAGGTGTTTGCCTTTGTTTGCCATCTGATTCGAGTAGTGTCGTATGGGCACTTATGCAGATTATTATCTTCTTGTTCCTGATCATCCTATCTTCAGCGGAGGTTCTTCAGCACCATAGCAGTCATCTTTCGACAGTTGTTTGCAGCTTCTTCTGCTTCAGTGATGTCTCTTCTTGGCTTTCTTCTTCTCTTTTTGGAGTAGAGCTTTTTCCCATGAGGTTTTCTCTATTTCTCCATTTTACAGAGATTTGGTTGTATTTGGGTACCTGATCTGGCCTTGTTGTCGGGACCCATGTTGCCTTCTTGCATTATAGACCTTTGCTTTTCTGCATTTGTTTGTAGCTGCACTGTTGCTCATCTTAAGGGGGGGTGTTAGAGTAAAGGTCTTAACTTAATTATGTTGATTAAGTTACCTTTATTCCCTTCTTAAGATTTCACGTTAGTTTGCATAAAGTGACATTTAATAATTATATTATTTATTAAATGTTATCCTATTAGGGCTTTTATTAGGGTATTTCCTATTAGGGTTTTATTAGGGTTTGCATGATCTCCTTTTTATAAGGATTGATCCCATTGTATTTCATATCAATTCATTCTCTCATTCTCTCTGATATATACATTTTTAGTTTTCAGAAAACCCTTGCTTGTTTGTCTCCATCTCTTCTTTTGTGATAGGTTATTTGCATGCAGGTGATCTTCGGGGTTTGTGGTGTTGTATTTTCTCAACTCCTACATCTACCCGAGTTCTCTGCACAATAACATAGAGCTCATGAATTGTTCTCTGTGGAGCAAGCAAATATTTCATAGTATCTACTTCCTTGGAGTAAATTCTTCCAGACACTACATGACAATAGACCTCCTAGACATCCACCTCCTGATTGGAAACATCCATGTCATATCGTCTTACCTCCTTGCTTGTCTCTATACCATTTTCCTGAGATTTATCCTCCTCCACACCAATGGGCTCCATGTACACACCTCCACCATTTTTAGCATCATTATCCTCAAATAATGTAATATCATCCAAAGCCTTACCAAGGACAACATTATCAGACTCAATCACTTGTAATCTTTCATACAACTATGCCAACTTTTCACCATTGTTGTTCTCATCATCAACTGCACTGTCTTGCATAGACAATTCATCAAATTCCATCATGTCAATAAATTCTTCAACAACTAACTCAACTTCATCATCTAGCCTACCGAAGAACCTTTTTCTTGCAGTCCACATGTCACACAATGAAGGAGTTGGTGTGGACTGAACAACTCCCACTTCAACATCACTTTCTACTATATACAAGGTGCCTACTTTGCTGCCCTGAGCAATTACCAAGTCTCCTTTTGTTACTTTCCATTTATTGGATTCAAAAGTGTTTTTACATCTTTGAGAAATTAAATGTCCAGCTAAAATCATTTTTTTTAAAGATGGGTATATCTAACATCCCGCAACAACCAACTATTTCCATTTTTTAATTTCTAAAAAACATCCTTTTTTCCAATAACATCACAAGATTTATTGTTTTCAAGAAAGAGCTTACCGAAGTCACCACTTTGTAGGTTTTTGAAATACTCCTTGTACAAAGTGGCATGAAACAATGCACCCGAATCAAGCACCCAAATATTTGTTTCTATTTCTTTTGAGGCTGAAATAAGAACACCAATCATTGCACTGACATCCTCTTCACATACCAAATTCACTTTATCTTATTTTGGTTGATTTTCAGCCTTCTTTAAAGACCAACAATTCTTCTTGACATGGCCTTTCTTGCCACAATACCAACAACCAACATATCTCTCTTTGAATTTTGACCTTCCTTGTGATTTCTTATGAGTTCTTTCATCAGACAACATTGCTCCCACTTAAAATCGACTCTCTCATGCCAAATGATCATGCACCATAGCTCTGATACCAATTGTATAGTTTAAAGTGTAGATAATTAATATCATAATAGCAATACATAAATAGGGATAACCAACAACAACACAATAATA
This sequence comes from Sequoiadendron giganteum, assembly GCA_007115665.2. Lineage (NCBI taxonomy): Eukaryota > Viridiplantae > Streptophyta > Pinopsida > Cupressales > Cupressaceae > Sequoiadendron > Sequoiadendron giganteum. The sequence continues at coordinate 159,341,949 of CM021103.1, forward strand.
ATTTACGTGGTTCACTATAATGGCTACATACACAAGAAAAGTAGGGAAAATAGCTCTTATTATTTGCAACAACATGATTACAATACATCATGTTTTATCACCAAGCAAAAGAATATATAATGTTCTCTTCAAGGAAGATGAAGAGTCATGGGAAGATGAAGATGAAAAATAAATGGTTGGACTTCAAGAGTGGAGGAAGACAACAAGAGTGGCAAGTCATTTCCCAAATTTTAAGCCAACGAATTGGAGATTGTCATTTTTTCTCCTATAATAGGGAGGATGAATAGATCTAGTGTAGAATTTCATCTACAAAATTCTTAGTCAAGTCTACCTATGTGTTAATGGAACAACACCTACTTCCTCTTATTAATCTAGACTAGAATCAAGTTTGGATTACTAACCTTATTCCTAAAATTAATTGTTTTTGGTGGGATGTAGTCCATAGAAGTATTATCACTATTGATGATCTTAATAGAAGAGGCTTTCAATTTATAAATAGTTTTTCTCTTTTCTATGAGGATGTAGAGAATATAAAACATATGTTTTTCATTGCTCTTGCTCAAGAGAGGTATGGTTTCTTGTTCTAAGGATCCTTTTGGTTGAGTGGGTTTTTCCCTGCACTCTCAAGGACTTTATGGAAAATTGGAAAATTTATCCTTTCAACCACCCTATCATTGTGGATTTATGGAGACAAATCCCCCCTTTTGCCTCATGGGGGTTGTGGAAAGCAAGAAATGATAGAATCTTTAGAGACTAGAAACGAAGTAATTTAGGCATTTTCATGAGCATAAAACAACAAATTCAAGAAAATATAAATACTTGAAATTATAGATTATCAAAAAGGATGCCATCAAATAAATATCTAAGAGTTAAATAGAACTGGGGGATCAAAAAAAATTAACTAGGGTTAAATGGGCCAAAATTCAAAGCAAAAGGGTAACCAAATTGATTACTCCTTTTGAAGGATGGATAAAACTTAATTTTGATGGTTGCACAAAAGGAAACCCAAGAGTGACAACAGTAGGTGGAGTTACAAGAAACCACAATGGAAATCTTATTGAAGGCTATGCTAAGAATGTAGGTACCTAGCACCAGTAATTATGTAGAAGCTATTGCTACTTAGTGGGGTCTAAATAGAACTAAAGGGTTAGGATACAATAAAGCTATTGTAGAAGGAGATTCTAAGTTGATAATAAATATTCTCAAAGGAGGTTTTGTTGTCCCTTGGGTGTTAATAGATTAATGGAAGACTCAAAAATGTTAATTGGTGGATTTCTTTTGTTCAGTATTAGACACGCCTATAGAGAAGGAAACAAGCTGCAAACATTGCAAAAAATGAAGGGATCTCTTTCCCTCACAAGGTAAGTTGAGGATATGATCATACCCATAAAAACATTAAACAATTAATATCAAATGAAAGAAGCAAAACAAATAGGAGTCTCAAAAAATTACAAAGATTTGTGACCTAAGTTTTGCATTTAAGAGAAAGAGGGGGACTAAATTTTTAGGTCATATAATATTCCATAAAGATTCAAGATTTATTCTAGATGCAAAATTATTAAGTTAACATTTTTTGAGAATATAAGTTTTTTTTTGAAAAGGGATGGGTACTGACAATCACAATAAGGATCTTCTTTTGAAACGTCTATTGTCACGAAGGATTGCACCCCAAATGCTAAGCTTTAAAGCTCAAAAATCATATGTAACATGGGGACATCCTAAGGCCTATGATTTTCCTAAGATGAGGATGAACCTCTTGATTATGGGCTGGTTCCCTTTGAAAACCTCCTACAAACTACTGAAACTGATGTGAAAAAGGGTAAGAGATTACTTTGGAAATGAAACTCTGCTACTAGTAGGAGGTGATGCACCAATTTTTAAACTCTATTCTATACAAAGTCAGATTTAAACAAAGAGGTTTGTTTACTCATAACTCAAAACTAATCATGAAATATATAAATGTCTTATGTGGTCTGTATTTTGTCTTTGTATGAAGGAAAACAATTTTCACAACCACAACTACTGGAACATTCTAACACAGCTCATAACTTGCATTTAACATGAATTATTTTGCTTCCATAGTGCATAAACAAGACATATTTAAAGGTTTTATAAATAAAACACAATAAATTCATTAGATGATTCATTTTTCATACTAAAAACAAAATATTTTAAAGTTCAAGAATGGTTGCTCTTTATTCAACTGAAAGGAATCTTTGTTGTTAAAAATTGAAAATGCTTCTAAAATACCGAAAATACTTTTAGAAATCTTAGTTGTAATGCTTTGTGCTTTGCTTTGTATGCAAACAGAAAGAAAGAACTGAACGAGAAAGGAAGAATAGAAGTCTTATAGAAGAGAAGCTTATTTCCTGACTGAAAGAAAAGACCAGTGATGGACTCCAGCTCTTGAACTCATGATAAAATTCAACAATGTTTGAACTGATTATCTTCTTCCTTGAAATCTTCTTCAAATTACATGATGAATTTCCTTTGGGTTGTACATGAGAGAAAACATTGTAAAAAAGACCTTAGAACTACTCTTAATTGATTGTTTACAGGCTAAAAATTTTCCTTGACTAATATTGCAACCATGTGGGGTCTTGAACTCAACTAGAACTATTGTATTTGCACCAAAGTTCCATCTTCTTAGGCCTCTAACTACACCTTATTGTTTGCATGACCCAACTCATTGTCCTTCTATCTTCAAGGCGATTTATTGATATCACTACCTTGTCATATTTTATGCTCTTTCACCTCTATATGCTATGTTCTTTCTAAGTCTTTAAGACTTCCTTTTCTCTACATCACTGCCATCTAATTTTCCTAAGACTATACCATATGTTTTTGAGATTTGTATTGTTGATCTCAGACCATCCTTACCTTGAATTTCATTGTTTTAAAGGTCTGAATCACTTATCATAACCTTATGAATTACTCTTGAAACACTTTGTTTAGTCCATTAAATGATATTATGGTGATTAGTATAACTAATCTTCATTTATGCAAGGTAATTGTGCTCACTACTTCATGGTATAACGACTGTGTCTCTTTTCGCCCATCACATTGACATTTTTGCATCCTTTCAATGTATGTTCATTGTCTTTTTACCATTCAAATACAATGTTCTTTATTTATGTCTACCTATTTAAGGCAAGGTTTTGTGATTATCTTCCATCTAGAAGTTTAATCAATCTTCCACTGTTCTTTAATCATGCTTGGTTACACTTGCACTTTTCTAGAGTAGACTACCCTTCAAACTTTGAATTGATGCATCTTCAATGGATTGTCAACATATTTTGATCAAAGGATTGTCCCCATTGTTATTTGAAAATTTATGACTATGATAGAATCCCTTTAAATCTCTAACTTCTTTGCACAATACTTTTAGTTATGTTATACATAGGTGGTACTATGCATCTAGTGATTGTCATAAGGATCTTTAGGATCTTCATGTGGATTTCTACAAGATTATCATCCTAGTAATAAAGATTTTCCTCATTGACATGGATTTTAATATTTATCATGATGATGCATAAAATTCTATCCTCTATTCTTGCATGATTATGATTGCATTATAATCCTCAGGCCTCTTGCCATTATCAAGGGTTGTCTTATTAATAGGGATTGAAAAAACTATAATTTTATGGCTATTATGTTGGTCCTCTGAAAAACCTCTATCTTCCATTGCTTTATAGGATGTCCCCATTAATTGACCTGTGTAGGTCACTGTCACTAATTTCCTAAGCTTCTTTCAATCTGAAAATTGTTCAATCAACTCAAACATTAAATTTAGTTGCCGACAAAACTGTACAAAAGAATCTTTAGAATAGAACCTTGTAAGAAACTAGCCCATGAAAAAACAATAATAATAATGAGTACTCATCATTCTTTCTTTCTATCTAGTTTTCACCCTTCTTTAGCCCCTCACAAGGACTGCCATTAACCCATTGTCTAGACATTGTTGCCTCACATCTCATAGTCTTAAAATGTCCTTATAATAGTGAATAGACACAACGTCAAAGGTTGTCTTGGTTCTTTTTCTTGACATTGTTGCCTTGTATGACTATGATCCCTTTAGTGTTCATGAAAAGTTGATGTCCTTTTCAAGATTTCATAGTGTATTGATTACTTAAATGCCATCTCCTAATCTCATGGCATTCATCCTTAGTTATTGACAATCCCGCCATATATTTGCTCTCTTTTTCATCCCTTTATCATGTGCATTTAGAACTGCCCATACAACTATTGGCCCTTTATATTTCATGTTCTACCTTTGAGTTTTGTTTGTAGGGTGATATGCTACCTCATTTATAGAGTTAAACTCTTTTGAAAACTTTGCATTAAGGTTGTCTTCCTTTTGCTAGGTGACTGTCTTTTAATTATCCTTTAGTATCTAGTTGACTATCTCTTTAAAAAGTTTCCCTTTGCTAATATGATTTTATTTTCTATCCTTAGTGTCATTCATTGGTATGACTATCTTTCATTTTCCTTATATGATCCTCCATAATTGCAAGAATTTTCTCTTCCTTGACTTGTTATGATAGGACTATCCATAGAATGTCATAATTTTGCTTCATTTGAATCATCACCCTTTAATGTCACATGATCCAACCTTCTGCAAGAGTCCTAAGGGCTGCTTTTCTAAGGTTTTCCACTTAATTTTTACTTTAGACAAGTATAAGCTACAAACTAAAATGGATGGAAGATTTAGAGGGATCAAAAAATGGAGATGATTTATTCCATTTACCAACCCTTTGGCCAAATAGAGACTTGAGCTAATATGATAAATATTACAACTGTGAGTATGGACATCAACATACTCCTTAAAGAAGAATGATTGTCTAAACTACAAAACTTTTAGAATGCTTCCTGAGTCAAAATCTACATTTCGAGATGAACTCTATTTCCAAAATGAGCCTCAATATTACCTATGTTTGTTTCCAATAGAGATTCACATACAAATAGTGCATCTAGAAACCCTACTCCTTGATCAAAGAATATTGGCATATAAAAGACTAAAATATGTCCTTTCCTTGAAAATTTCTAAGAGAAGCCATATAGTGTGGGTGCATCATAGCCTAATCAAAGCCTCTGCATAGTTTTATTTAGTTCTTGATGCAATAGATGAAGAGTCCAAATGCATACCTGGAAACATGCATTTGGGTGCCTTGAACTAGCAAAAACTCCAAGTTATTTTTAGAAATAGTGATTACAACCACTCTAGCCATCATACAAAACCTTGAAATTGTTGTGTCAATGATGTTCACAAAGTTTGAAACCCTAAAATTTCCTTCTACATGATATTTCTTCCATATCTACCTTTTCTCTTTCAATCTTGGATTTGGTGCTTAGTTTCTTGAGGAACTCTTGCTTTTTCAATTAATTGCATGTAGATTTTGAGATGAGTTTTATGAGAAACCCTCTTTTAACAAGCATGCAAAAAATTTCCAGCCCATTTTCAAGATGGTTCTAGATAAATAAAGGGGATTTAAACACCTTTAAACTCAATTTGAATGTAATAAAGTTATAGAACCATACTAGAACATTATACCCATTATTCATAAAAGGTGAAAACTTTGACCTCTTGAACCTATTGGCACATGGAAACAAAAAATGGTATAAACTACCCTACTCCCCTTTATTCCAAAAAAAATGCTTGAAGATTGCTTAGAAGGATTGGATGATAAAACTGAGTTGACATTTGAGACTCAAGGTCTAAAATAGCTAAAATTTTGGTGACTTTCAAGGGCGTTTGCTTGCTAAAAATGAAGAACCAGTAGCCTTAGCATCCATTGGGAATAGGATTCAATATATAATCTAAAAATGCTGAGATCAGATCTTGACATAGCTATTAGAAACATTGAAAAAAAAAAATCACCTTCTAACTAAACTAAAAATTTGTGCACCAACACTTTGGGAAAGGGGAAGAACTAGACTAAAAAATGTGCATAAACACTTATTGGAAATGGAATTTTTTCCCACTATGATACAATTTTGAAATATCACCTCAATAACAGAGCATGAGATGAATCCCATCGACTGGGATTGGTGGCTCCTCTCCTTCAAGATTTGACAGCTAAAAGGAATTGTGTGGCTTAAATTTTGTGATCATGAAAGGACCACTCCCCATAGCATCAAATTTGGTGTGCTTTCCATGTCTACTTTTCAGCTCATCCCATTTGAGAACAAGATCTCCTCCATTGAAAACTCTTGGGACTACCTTCTTATCAAATGTCTTTTTCATTTGTGCTTGATGAATCTCTAGATTTTGAAGTGTTTGTCTTCTTATTTCTTCCAACTCCATCAACTCAGCAAGTCATACTTCCATTGGTTCTTGCTACATCATTTCAAGCCCTTTGATCAAACTTAGAGTTGGTAACTCTATCGAAATAGGCAGCATAGCTTATTTTCCATAAACAAGAACATAAGGAGAATTACCTGTAGACCTCTTAGGACTAATTTTATCAACCCATAAGGCTAGTTTCAACTTGTTGTGCCAATTTCTTTGATTATCTTCAATGGTTCTTTTGATGATCCTAATTAATTTTTTGTTAGTAGACTCAACTTTTCCATGACCTTGTGGATAGTAATTGGATGAAGTGCTTAAAATGATATCATTTTCAACAACCCATTCAGTTATTCTTATGCCTACAAAAGCGATTGCATTCTCTAAAATAATGGGATCAGGGGTACCAAACCTTGCTACTTTGTCCTCATAGAATTTTAATACTATACTTTCATTTTCCCCCTTTAATGCTACAACCTTTGTCCATTTGGTGAAGTAATCAGTGGTTGTGTATATCCACTTGTGTCCTAAATTGGAAAGAGGGTTTATTGGTCCAATGAAATCAAGACCCCACTTCATGATTGACTTCTCTACTTAAATTGGATGCAATGGTAAGACTGTTAACCTCTTTTTTCCTACAAATACAACACATTTTTACATTGTATTTTCCATGCATAGGTATCCTTGTGCAAATTAGGCCAATAATAACTAAATCTCATGATTTTAAGAGTTGTAGTTCTTAGTGTAAAGTGGCTACCAGCTGCTCCATCATGGAATTATTTGCACACTTTGTTAATCTGATTAGATTCTATGCATCACAATAAAACTCCATGAAAGTTCTTTCTACACAAGTTTCCATCCAAAATGACATATGGAATGGATTGAAGTCTGAAATACCTTTGTTTTACATTGTTTAGGCCTTGTGGACACTCACCAATTTGGAGGTAATACATCATTTCTTGAATCCAACTTGAAGGATGAGTTGCTACAACATCTTGATCTTCATTATTTAACACAAGGAAAACCTCCTCTTCAATTTTTTTTGTCCTCAACATTACTAGCTAGTTTCTCACACAATTCCTTACCTCTTATCAAATTTGTCACTTTGATTTCTACATCATATTCGATGAATTTGGTTATCCAATTAGTCCTCTTATCATTTAAATCCTTACTCAAAAAAAAAATTAACCATTGGATGAGAAACCATAAGATGTATCTTGTTATTTCAAAGAAAATTCCTAAATTTGTTAAGGCTTCTAATGATACTAAAACATGTTTTTCCACAAAAGTGTAACTTTTCTCATAACCTTCCAAACCTTGGCTGAAGAAGGCTATTGTCCACCCTATCCCATCTTCATTTTATTGCACCAACATAGCTGAGATGGTATCAATGCTCCCAAAGGCATACCATGTGAAATATTTAGCAAAATTTGGATTTACAAGAGTAGGAGCAGTTGGGATGGCTTGATTAATTTCCTCTAAAATCCTCTTGGCTTCTCTTAACTAGATGAAACTTACATTTTTATTCAACATAGTTGTTATAGGCTTCAAGAGGGTTGCAATGCTAGGTATAAAACTTCTAATAAAATTGATTCTTCCTAAGAAGCTTTGTAAACCCTTTTTGTGAGTAGGTAAAGGTAAGGCTAAAATTGCACTTACTCTTTCAGGATCTATTGTAATACCTTGCTTTAAAACTATGCGATGAAGCATTTTACCCTCATGGAAAACAAAGATGCACTTCTTAGGATTGAGAGAAACACCATATTCCCTAAAACTCTCAAAGATTTTCCTTAAGTGATCAAATTTTTCATTAGCATCTTTTAAAAAAATAGTTATGTCATCAAGATAAACAAGTACACACATGTTCATGAGTTATTAGAAAGCCATGTCCATATCTCTTTGGAAATTTTCCCCTACATTAGAAAATTTGAAGGGCATCTTTTTATATTCCATGGTTCCCCATTTGGTGTTAAAAGTAGTTTTGAACTGATCTTCTTCTTTTACTAAAATCTAATTGTACCCTGAAAAACCAACTAACAATGAAAATATGTTAGAACATGATACAACTTGTAATATTTGTTCCATTGAGGTAGCAGATAATGATATTTGAGGGAAGCTCTATTTAGATCTCTAAAGTCAACATATAACTTGATGTTGCCATTCTTTTTTCTTACATGTACCAAATTAGACACTTGAGATGTATTCTTAATAGGGAAGATGATATTACCTTGGATTAGCTTATTTAGCTCTATTTTCATGAGGTGTTCCAAATTTGGATTCAAAGGCCTTTGCCTCTGTATCACTAGTTTTGTATTGGTTTCCAACTCATTTTTGTGTTGAGCCAATTCAAGGTTAAAACCCTTTAAATCTCCATATTCCCAAGCAAATACATCATCAAGTTCTTGGAAAGTAAAATAAAAGCATGTTTTCTTCCCTGGTACATACCTTGCCAAGTTTTAGGAGCTTGTCTCTAAAGATCTCAATGGGTTCATAATGTTCTTCTTTTATTGACATGTTGGCTGTCTTTCCTCACTTGATCATCAGTGTTAAAAATAGATTCTAAATTTACCAATATTTTTGGAACCTTATTTCACTTCAGCTTTAGAATCTGATTATCGCACTGGTAATGCCACTTTTGTTGATTCCCAACTATAAATTTAGCCTCTTCAATCAAATTTTTTATAATTTGTTCATCGCTTTCAAACACTTGGCAATTGGTGTTGTTAGTTGGAACTGATGGCCTTACTACCAATTTTACATACTATTGTACTTCAACATTTTTTACCTCATTTGGAATATCAAATTGTGAACCCATGGAAGCCAATCTTTCAACTTCTATATTCCAATTTCTTGGTATGCATAGCAAGTTAAAAGCATCAAATTATCCAATAAGATCCAAAATTTTATACTTATAGAACTTGAGAAAATCATTTTTAGTTACATTGAGATTTCTCACACAATTTGCTACCAATTCACTATCCCCAAATACCTACAAGAACTTGATATTTTTATTTCTTGCCCATAATAAGCCATGAGTGAGTGCTTCATACTCTATTATATTATTAGTGCAACTGAAATAAAACCCCATAGCTAATTAATATCTCACCATTAGGAGAGATCAACATAGCACCTCCACCAACACCAAAACTACTTCTTGAGCATCAAATTATAACTACCAAAGTTGATTAGACTGTTGCTCACACTATTATTTTACATCTTTTACTAGGTTAGGGGTAGCTACATCTTGTTCATGAATCATGTAAATCCCTAGTCCTAGTGCATCCATATGATTGAAAGGATCAACTTTATGATTTTCAGTTGCCCACTCATCTAATATTTGATCAGGTATGTCTTCTATGAGAGTGTTGGGATCTTGGCTAATGGATTGTTCCTCTTGTTCATGAATGATAAGATTTGCATTTATAGCATTAGGAACTGTAGACATGTAAACTTGACCTAACATATATCAAATACCCTAAATGACATTTTCGCATCATCGACATCATTATCATCGAACAACAATACATTTCACATCAAATACATTAAAAACCATAATTTATCCTATTAATTGAATAATATGACATTATTTAATTAATTCACTTTTTCACAATTTTTTGACCAAATAAATAAATTTGATTTGTTTAATAAAGTCCTAAAACCCTAATTTCTCCTATTAATTGAATAATATGACATTATTTAATTAATTCACTTTTTCACCATTTTCAACCAATTAAATAAATTCCATTTATTGGATATAGTCCTAATCTAACTTTATTCCTCTTGATTAATTAAATAACAACAATTATTTAATTATGTCGCTAATTCACTTTATTCCCCTAAGTCAATTAAATTATTAAAACATAATAGTTTAATTAAATCACTTTTCCCTAAACATGAATAATTAAATAAATTCATAACATCATTAAAAATCAAATAAATCAAATGCAACTTTATTTACAAAAGTCAAACTTGATTCGCACATTCAAATCCAAAAATGTTAATTAATTAAATCAATTAATTAATTATCCTCACACAGTTTCATGATTGAGAAAATTATGATGCCCCAATTGCCTACTTTGATTGGCTGACTAATCCATCTATTTCCTGACTAATCAATCTATTCCCATAGATTATTCAATCTATTTTGTCAATCACACCAATTAAGTAATCAAAATGCACAGATTATTCCCATCTAAATCCTCTCAACGGTTCCCAACCATTGATCTAGATATTCTACTATGTAATCTAGATCATTTATTTCAAAACACAGAATCTATATAACCATCTTCCTTCTCAAAAATAATCAAAGAATCAAGATCATTTGGACAAAGAAGTAATGCAGGAATCCTAATTGACATTTTGACATAGTTTCACACATATTTTTGATCCACACGTTCTTCAAGATTTTGCACGCACAATGGAGGCTTCATATTGAATTGAACAATCCAACATATGTCAATATGGATACACTTCAACATGGGATGGTAAAGTTTTCTTTTTCTTTGAATTCATGTTGTTATCTTAGGATTTCATTTGTTTATTTCAATAGCTTAAAACTTCATTTCATGAGTAATGGGCATAGATCTTAGCTTTTGTTTGAATTATAATATTCTCAATTCTTATATTTGATTTGTATTGACAACCATTGATTTACCCCTTACACATTTTGGCATTCCCAATGGGACCACGATCCTTAGCACTAATTGTTTCATGAGAAAAATTTGAAGTTGTAGGTTTCGGAAGGGCCCAGGAAAAATCTTCCCACATAAGCTACAAGAAATTTGTGCACTGGATTTCACATTTTTCATGCACTTGACCTTTTTCTGGCCACATCTGACTTTTTGTTGTGCTTTTGCAAAAATACAGAGGCACACTTGAGTTTTTAAGTAAATTTTGCTTTATGATAGATGTCGCTTTTTACTTTTTTGTTCTCTTTTGATTTTTGACAGAGGTCGCTTTTGACTTTTTGGTTCACTTTTTGTTTGTTGAGTTTTGTCTAAAAATTGAATGCTAATTTTTTATTTCTAACACTAATGGGTACTTGATTTGAATGTTTGACAGGTGTTACTGTTGTTTATGCAGGATTTGCAGAAGTATAACTGGTGTTTATTAAAAAAAAATAACACATTTATTCCAAGGAAGACGAATGGTCAAAGAATTTTAAATTCTCAAAGCTTTTTTTAGTTAGAAAATTTTAATTTGGTGCTTAAAGAGAACCCCACAACTAAACATTTCAATTTTGGTGCATCTAAAATGATTTTTTTGAAGCTTTCATAGTTAGAAAACTTTAATTTAGTGCTTAAAGGGAACCCCACAAATAAACATTTCAATTTTGGTGCATCTAAAATGAAATTTTTAAAGCTTTCATAGTTAGTGAATTTTAAATTGGTACTTAAAAAGAAACCCACAAACAAACATTTCAATTTTGGTGCATCTAAAATGATTTTTTTGGAGCTTTCATAGTTAGAAAACTTTAATTTGGTGCAATAAAAAGAACCCCACAAACAAACATTTTGATTTCGGTGCATCTAATTTTTTTTTCAAAGCTTTCATAAATAGAAATTTTCAAATTGGTGCTTAAAAAGAACCACACAAAAGAACATTTCAATTTTGGTTCTCTAAAAAATGTTTGATTTTTTTTTACCAATGCTTTCATTTTTGTTGAAAAACGCACGATTTCTTTTGTTGACCATTAAGACAAGGATTTAGAAAAAAAACACTTTTGGTTGGTGCTTAAAATGAACAAATACTTGTCTTTAACATTGTGATATCATTGTCTGAAATCTAGAACATTTCACTTTGGTGAACATAAAAAGAATAATTGCTATCTTGTAGACTCCTTTATTTTCATTTTATTTTACTTTCTTTTTTACTTTATTTTTTATTTTTATTTTTTTATTTGTGAGGCTTGAAATGAACATTGCAATGAAGTGTATACCATATATTTTGTGTTTGGAAAACTTGGTGACTTTCCTCTCCCCTCGCACCTTTCAGTGATCTTGGGTGACGAAAAGTATCTTGAGTTTCACACCTTTTATTTCAAAGCATACCTTTAGAAGGGCTTGCCTCCCCAACTTGTGAGGGAACGACCCAAGTGGTACTTTTTTTCGTCCACTATATAAATATTTTTGGGTGCGAGGAAATTTCTCACCCACCTGGTGTGAATGTTCTATACCGATGAAATTCTCCTTTAGTATCTGTGTGATGTGTAAAAACTCGCAAGGGTTGCGAGGCCTCTTAATTGAGTGAATCACCACATGTATAGAAACTAGTTATCCTAAAACATGACTAATAATCAATGTTGTAGAAACCACCCCTTTTCAGCCAAAAACATTCTCTGGAGTGGTGCATCGAAACTTTGATTCTGAGTAGTTACTTACCAAGTATAACTTATGGTTGAGCATAAAAACTCTCCATTCATTGCATGTAAAATCTTCCCTTCGAGGCATGAGGTAAGCCCATCTAGGAGTAATTTTCTATCACTAGGGTGTACATTGTCTTCACGAAATTGCCAAAATCTATTCAGTTACTTTGAAACATCAAAATTTGTGCTTGAATTAAAAATGAACATATCAAAACAATCACTTAACATGGTTTTCGAACATCAAACCCTTTGAGTTTAGTAAGAATACATTGAACTAAGCCCTATGTTTGCACTCCCTAGAGGATATCCTAAAAAAATTATTTGAAGGTTTCTGAACGTTTAGGCTCACATTTCAAGTCACATTAAGAATGAATTAAACCTTAGAAACTATAGCTTTTAGCATCCCGACTTCCATGAACATTGAGATTTTGTGGGAAGAAGTGTTTTTAAAGTTGTAGACATTTAGGTTCACATAAGTTCTTGATTGCTATGTTGCATAATATCTCTTGCTAAATCTCAAAACAAATCCAACAAATCCTTTAAAATATGGAAATTATCCAAGCTGCTGCAAAGACACAGAAATTGGGAACAAATCTACATAGAATACCGTAATTGCTTCTATTTTTTTGCACTTGAAAAAAACTAGATGCACTTGCCAAAAACCTAGTACTTTTTCTCTTTGTCTTATGACAATCTGAGCACACTTGACCCTTATTTTGGATGTATCTGATCTTTTTATACTGCATTTGACAAAATTTTCTCAACACACTTAACAAAAAATTGATTGCATTTTCCCAAAAAGCTCGCTTTTGACTATGCAATTCAAAAAATTGAAAAACTACACACAAAGGTTGCACTTGAAATAATTGAATACATTTTTTTTTCTAATATGAATGCACTTGACCATAATCTGGCCACATTTGAATTTTTCAGCCACATCTGCTCCAAATCTACCGCTTTTGCTCAGTGTTTTGGTGAAAATAAAAAAACCAAGTTGGTTCCTTTTCAGAAATGAAAAAATTAAACTCCCAAATTTGGTCATAAATTGCATCAATCTATCATTCAAACTCAACACCTCATCCTAGTTTTAGAAATCAAAATCAAAACAAACAACTTGGATCATTCCTTCACTCGAACGTCTAAGATATAAACATTTTCTTGAACCTCAAGGCTAGTTCAAGTAAATTTTCCACAACATATCCTCTGGACAAAGAAGTGAAATATAGATCCAGGTATTTCAACATTTTGAGTTCTAAGAATAGTGTCATTCCAAAACATCGCTCAAACCTTAGGGTCTTGAGAATCAAAGCAACCATATCAAAATACCAGCATTTTGATCATTTCAACTTATGACCATTTGGCATCTAATTGCTCCAATTCAACAACTGAACCTTACACCAGCTATCATACAACCAAAATTTGAGCTGATTGAAGGAGAAAAAATAGACATAATCATTAGTTTGAGGAGGTTCATTTTTGAGACAAAGGAAACACCAAACTAGTGGAAAAACACAACAAACATTCTAGAAAAACAAGAGTGAAAAGTTGATATTGTGGTCGAAAGTCTCGTATTAGCATCTCCTGTGTGACAATATGTCTCCTCATGTCGTCATGATCTCTTGCAAGACCAAAGTCCCTAAACGAAGATACACATTCCACCTTTTCAAAATTAGACTTTAGAGTTCAAGGTCTATCAAGAGGCACATCTTGAAGTCTTACCCCAACTGGGACATCATGCTAAGAAATTTGTATACTCGCTTTTTAATGGGAAAACCAGACTTGCATACCAATTAAATCATCGATTTATTAGAGTGAAACTAATTTAGAGACCACGTACAAATAAACAACATTCTTCAAAAATAGAAAATCCAAAAAAACAAACACATTTTCATCAACATCTTTTAAAAATAGAAAATCCCAAAAGCAAAATTATTCTTTTTCATAAAATAGGAGTTGCCAAAGTTTCACAAAATTTGGACACCTGTTTATGATAGCCACATGCTCACAAAATAGAAAAAAAATGGAAGAAAACAAAGAAAATGCTAGTATGCCACCAACAAACACCACAAACGATGAAAGTGGCCCATGGGTTTATAAGCCAAGCGACCTTGAAACACCTCAAAAGAGACCTACATTCAAAGAAACAATAAACCAAACATTTAGTGAGGAGGAGATAAACCATAAATACCATGAGCTAATGGATAGCTCAAACCAAAACCCACAAGACATGGTCATAGAAGATATGAATAATGAAGAATAGATAAATATGAAGAACATTTTCAACATTCCAACAACCCCAAGGTGCTCAAATTGATGGACAAATTGTTGAAAAAGGACCTAAACTCTTACTTCTTCAAATTAGCACAAAGTGGTGCTAAATTTCCATCACAATTTAATGTGAAAGCACTTAAATACTCTAGCCTTATTCCCCAGGGGGTAACTTAGTTGTGAGATAGATACCTAGGCCATTGGAAACACTGAACATGCCACCCATTTTTTCAAAAAGAAACGATCAACCAATGGAAAATCCTTTGTTTAGGAAGCCTTCTCAAATTGAACAAGTAGTTGTGGCACAACAATACCAAGGAGGCCCATCTCAATACATGCCACAAGGTAACAACCCATCAACAAGACAATATATGCCTCAAAACACTTCATATATTGATCCTTCTCAAAATATACAAAATCAACAAGGTGGGACACATGGTCCTCTTCCCAATCAATGGTACCAAAAACAAGGTATGTGGTAAGGTGACCTTTCAAATCAACAAAGCAAGTCACATGGTCCTCTTCCCAATCAACAATACCAACAACAAGGTATGCCATAAGGTAACCTTTCCAATCAACAAGGTGGGTCATATGGTCCCCTTCCCAATCAATTGTACCAACAACAAGGTATGCCATAGGGTAACATTTCCAATCAACAAGGTAGGTCACATGGTCCCATTCCTAATCAATAGTACCAATAATAAGGTGCACCATAGGGTAACCTTTCCAATCAACAAGGTGGGTCACATGGTCCCCTTCCCAATCAACAATTCCAACAATAAGGTATCCCACCAATGCACTATCAGGAAAACCTTCAAAATGTGTCATCCTAAAAACAAGGTATCTCACCGATGCATTATTAGGGAAATCTTCAACATACCTCATCCCAACAACAAGGTGTTCCACATGGTACCCTTCCTAATTCATCCCATCAACAAGGTATCCCACAACCACACCACCAAGGAAACCTTCAATATGTGTCATCCCAACAATAAGGTATCCTACTAATGCACCACTAGGGAAACATTCAGTATGTTTCATCCAAAAACAAGGTATCCTGCTAATGCACCACCAAGGACACCTTCAGTATGTGGCATCCCAACAACAACGTATCCCACCAATGCACCACTAGGGAACCTTCAGTACATTTCACCCCAACAACAAGGTATCCTGCCAATGCATCACCAGGGGAAAATTCAATGCAGTTCATCCCAACAACAAGGAGCTAACCCTCCTTACATCTAACAAGGAGCTAACCCTCCTTCCGTCCATCAAGGAGTTAACCCTCCTTCCATCCAACAAGGAGCTAACCCTCCTTCCATTTAATAATGAGCTAACCCTCCTTACATCCAACAAGGAGCTAACCCTCCTTACATTCAACAAGGAGCTAATCCTCCTTCCACCCAACATGATTACTAGGGTTTGTACCTCCACAATAGCCAATCTATGATCAAACAAGAATATTAGGACACTTGAAAAATGAGGTGTTTACTTAGCTTAATACTCTGTAAAACTTTAAGATTTCTGATCTAAATAATCTTTTCCTTTTTGTTACAAATTCTTTGTGGGTGATTATCTTGATTAGTCCATTTTACTATTGTAGAATGTAGACATAAGTTGATAGAAGAAGTAGATAGGATATTAGAAAGATTACACAAGCATATATCATGGAGAAAACCCTTTCGGGTAAAAAAATCCACCAAGAATTAATCTATTATTCAATCTCTAAAGTAGATTACAATAGCTCCAATTCTTGCTTGAGAATGCCTCTTCTGCCTTCACCAAACTTCTTCACAACTTGCAAATAAAAATTACCAACTCTCTCTACAAATTGCTTGAGATATATAGAATTTCTCCAACATTGTAAACTCCAAATGAGTTACAAAAATAATTCTCAAGCCCTAACCCTTAAAGGTATGCCTATCTCATGCAAGTGGAGTTGTGTCGTGAAAACCAATTTCAAACCATCTCCTTCTTTGTTTTGGGCTACCAAATTGAAGTCACAACTTGGTCTTCATCTTGTAAATATCTTAAGGCTTTATCCTTAAAGTTGGCGCCCAAAAGAGGGCCCCACTTAACTAAGACTTCAAAAATATCTCTGCATGCAAAGGAGTTAATTCCAAGAAGCCAACTTCGGCACCCAAAGTGGGTCCAAGATATTTCTTGTTAACTGAAACATTTGTCAACACCATTCATGCAAGAATGGTCATCTCCTGTTAACTGAAGGTAGTTCCTATTATTTATCATGCAACTCAAGTTATTAGCCATGCATTCCAAGTTAATTGAAGTCAACTAACATGCAACTGAAACTAACTGAACCATAATTGAACTTGAACTGAACTGGAACTAAACTTGAACTGAACTAAACTAAATTGAACTGAATTGAACTGAACTTCACTAAACTTCATTGAACAAAACCTTGTACACATCACCCCCTATTTTATAGGACCTCAACATTCATAAATCAAAATCCCTATTTTGTACGAACCTAGGATGCATTTATGAAGTGTACTCAATTTACCAACCAGTCAACTAAACTCAAGGTGAGTTGTCACCTACCATATTTGCACCCATGTGCTCCTATTTTGTAGGAGCTAATTCCAAGGTGTCCACACTTGATTTTAACATTTAGAATTAATTACAAATGTCAATTAACATGATTATTTCATCAAATATTAATCCCTTCCTAATCTTAGTGTTGTTGAACACATTCCAAGGATTTAGGAGACTCATGAAATAAATAATGTTTAGGATTGCAATTAAATGGCATCCTATTTCCAACAAGGACAACAAGGCTACTACATGTAGGATCCCCAAACATACATACCAAAAATAGAAATGGAAATGCAGCTACAAGAAATGGATCAAAGAATATTAGACATGTAGGTAGGAAAACCAAAGAAGACTTATACCCTTTAGGATATGTCCTTCTCCTTTTGATCATTCCATTACAATGCTACCCTTTCCAAAAAACATTGAAATACCAAATTTTGATAAGTGTAAAGGAAAGGGAGATCTAGTAGAGCATGTATGTGACCTTTTAGAATCTTGTATGGAAGTACAAAACAATGAATCCTACCTCATGAGACTATTTCTATGCATCCTTATGGGCCATGCTATAGAATGGTGCTCTCATCTATCACCAAGAATAAAAATATTTAATGAATTGACTACCAAGTTCGTAAGCCATTTCTCATTCAATATAGAATAATATGTCACCATCACAGAGGTATACAAGATTAAACAGAGTCAAGGAGAATCCTTCACTTCCTACCTACTAAGATGGAGACACAAAGCTAGTAGATGTAAGTGTCTTATTCCCAACAAGGAATTGGTAGACATATTCATTTCCAATGTCTAAGCAAAGGTTAACTATCATCTTACCATGTTATGTCCCCTAAACTTTGAAGAAACCATTGAAAAGGGACTACACATCAAACGATCTCATTGTAAGGGAGATCATTAAACTAAACAATCCAAACATCAATCCCTCTAGCTCAAATGATGGACCTAAGATTTTGGCCAAAAATATGAATGCCACTAGCAATGGGGTAGTTGATGCTAGAATGGTATGGAATGGGAAAAACCCTAATGTACCACAAAAAAAATTGTTAGTTGCACAAATGAGCTACACTCCGAATAAACAAAACAATCAGCTTAGTTATCCTCAAAACACTTGAATGGTTAACCAACAAACAAATCAAGGAGAACAAAAAAGATAGTACGATGAACCAAGAAGGAAGTTCATTGTATTAGGAGAGCCAATTGAGACAACCATGCATAAACTAGTGCAACAAAACCTCATCATGGTCAGTGATCACCCAAATTATGAGGATCCAAGCTTTAAAACACCATGGTACAACAAGAAGGATTTATGTGAGTTTCACAAAATCAAAGGACATACAAAAATCAACTGCATGAGACTCAAGCACATAATACAAGATTTGATTGACAAAGGAGAATTGGATGTCGAACATTAGCCAGGAAACAAACACCTCTAGATATACACAAATCCAATTCTAAACCGTGCTAAGAGGAATGAAAAAGGAAAGGACCAAGATTATCACAATGCTACCTACACTTATGGTGACACGGTTCTAGGTACCCTCTCCCAAGAAGATGTCACTAGGGTGAATGTAGTGAATATACGAGGTATGGAAACTAAATGTAATGTAAAGAGGGACAGTTACAATACAAGGAGCCCCACCTAAACCTCCAACTAAGTAATCTAATGAATACAGTATTGTGGAACAACTAAAGAAGACTCTTTCCTTGATCTCAATCTTAGAACTGCTAAAACTATCACCTGCACATAGGTAGATACTCAAAAACGTATTGGAAACATCAGTCCCTAATGACCTCAATCTTGATCAATTCCAATATATTGTTGAAAAGATCACAACAAATCATCATTTAGTCTTTTCTGAAAAAGACCTTCCCTAGAAGTCATTCCTTAACCAAGCCCTCTACATAGAGGTTGGTGTTCACAAGCATATGGTCAAAATATTGTTGATAGATAACGATGCAAGTCTAAACATCTGTACTTTAAAATTTATGAAAGCACTGGGCTATTCTAATGATGTGATAGATAAAGGAAAGAGCATTAATATAAGGGCCTATGATGACCTTGAAAGGAACTCAAAAAGGAAAGTTAGGCTACTAGTACAGATAGGATCAACCACCATAGAAACCACATGTCAGGTATTTGACCTTGAGTTACCATATAATCCCCTTTTAGGATGCCCTTGGATTCATGCATTACAAGTGGTTCCTTCCACCTTAAACCAATGTCTAAAGTTTCCTCACGAAGGAAAGTAGGTGACATTATATGTTGATATTGAACCCTTCCACTTTTGTGCAAAATTGGAAGAGAAATATAATAAAATCCAGTGCATACCCAGTAATGACATATCATTTCATTCATTCTCATATGTTGACCCTTCCACACTACCATCAACCTCAAATAAACCAACCCCAACTGAGCAACCAAAAACTAAAACCAAGATTCAAGTACTCGACAAAGGTAATGGGAATTATTATTTCAATCAAGCATTTTTTATTGGAATGCTCCCACCAGCACCTAAGGTTTATGGAGAACCCAAAGAGATTAAACATGTGCAAGTAGTGAAAGTGATATCCAAACCCACAATTTGCACCAAGTGGGGAGACATGAAGGATGAGGAGATATTCAAAGAATATTTATCATCCATGATCTATAAAAAGGAGCAAGAGAAACTAGTATAACTACAAACCCTGCGAAATAATCCTAGTAGTAAGGCTACCAGTTAGCCAAACAAATGGGATATAGTGGAATATGTGGCCTTGGATTACATAAACAAGGAAGATGGGATCCCATTATAATAGAACAAAGGAAGAAGAACATGGGATAAGGTTATGATTCAAAACATGTGGTTAATCCAAATACCATATGTACCTCTTTTAAGAAACATGCGTCCTCTACTAGTGTTGAGACATTGGATACATACAGCCCAATAGAATACAATTTACCATTGAGGAATTATTGAGAACTTCGACCTTGGTATAGTCTCTACCTAATCTATCAAAACCATTCCTAATGACTATTATTATTACAGAATAGACTCTAACGAGTATGAATGGGATTATTCTTCATTTGTCACCTCTAGAAATGATGACCTAGACACCCAATGGGAGAATGATACCAGAGCCATAATGACTATTTCGATAACCTTTGTAAGTTTTACAGATAATGATGATAGCCTACCCCTCTGCTATGCATAGTTGATAGAATGGGACCAAAAATAGCATACACCTATTCTGGATCAATTCCAGAATGATGAAGCAATCACAAAGTTCATGGGACTTCGAACAAATGTACCGACAAGAGATCATAAAGCAGGGTTCATCATGGAACTCAAATAGGAAGCCTACTTTGGTAGGGATATTGTGTCCTTTAGTAGCAAAATTGAAAAGGATAATATAAAAATCAAAACAACAATCCCTAGAGAAAACCACAATGTGGCTCTATCGAATCCTAAAAAGAAGAAAATAATGAGGCACTTGAGGGTGGATGATTCAATCCCCCCATATTTGAATATCAAGAAAAATCAATACTCCTAATCAAAGAAGTAGAATCCATTAATGTTGGCAAAATAGATAACCCAAAGATCACATACCATGCAACATCACTTGATCCTGAAGAGAAAGTAAAATTCATATTGTTCATCAACAAGAGAAACATAAAATTTGTGTGGGATTATGTAGACATGCCTAGACTAGATCCAACATTAGTGTTACACCACTTGGTTGTATTCCTAGGAACTAAACTATCAAGAAGAAACTAAGGAAACTGCATCCTCAAATAGCATTGTTGGTAAAGGTCGAACTAAATAAATTACTAGATGTAGGCTTCATCAAGCTGATCGATTATCCTGAATGAATATCAAATCTAGCACCAGTGTCAAATCCCATTGGGCATAAGGATTTGCATAGACTTCTAAGACTTGAAAAAATATTTCCCCAAGGATGACTTGCCTCTTCCAAGTATTGACATGATCATGGATCTCAGAGCAGGACATGAGATGCTATCCTTAATGAATGGTTTCTCTAGGTATAATAGGATAAAAATATCCCTTGATGATCAACATAAAACCATGTTCACTTGTGCCAAGGGAACTTTCTGCTAGAATTCCATGCCATTTGGTTTGAAAAATGCAAGGGCAACCTATCAAGTGATTCATCACACAAATGGTGGGAAAATGTCATCCATTCAACCATTTTTTACATAAAGACATATTATTCAAGTGGGATGGGAGATGTGACCAAGGATTCCAACAAGTTAAAGAGTATCTACTTACTCCTTCGGTCTTGATGCCACCTATTGCAGACAAAGAAATGATACTCTACGTGTTTACAATACAAGCATTGTTTGGAGCTCTCCTAGAACAAATAGATGATAATAACAAAGAAATAGTGGTATACTACATCAACTGAACACTGGTGGGTTTCGAGTTGAACAACTTTCCCATAGAAAGAGCTTGTCTCTCAGTCATATTTGTGACACAAAATATGAGACACTATTTATTAAATAGACAAGTAAAGTTGATTTCAAAGGTAGATCCACTAAGTACCTATTAGAAAAAGAAGCTTTGACATGTAGAATTGCTAAATGGGTAATGATTCTAAGTGAGTTCAACATAGAGTACGTAGACAAAAAATACATCAAAGGAAAAATAACAGTAGATCAACTAGTAGAGACACCAATAGAAGATCACCAACCTCTCAAAGTAGACTTCTCAAATGAAAGTATATTACTGACAAAACAGACAAGCCATTAGACTGATGGATCCCACACTCAACATGGCTCTGGAGTAGGTATCCTATTTCTCACACCACAAGGAGATAGTATACCTAAGGCATACCAAATTTCCTTCCCCTGCACAAATAATATCTTAGAGTACAAAGCCCTAATTATAGGACTCAAAATGGCTATTGAATGGAGGATTAAAGAACTACAAGTCTTTGGAGACTCTCAAATAGTGATCAAATAGGTGAATGATGAGTACCAAACAAAATGTGACAAGTTGATGTTATACAAAAGGATGGTGGATACTTTCAAGGAGTATTTTCTCAACATAACATTTGAGAAGATTCCTAGGATCAACAATAGAATAGTCGATGACATGACAACAATAGGTTCGCTTCTTGATATTTTGTAAAAAATTCCTAAATATGAATTCCTAGTGGAGAAATTACTCATATCAGCATTCGATATCTTGGAATCAGAACTAGTGTGTGTTGTTGTTGGTCCTAATTCACCATGGTGCCAAGACATATTTGATTGCATCCATCATGGTATCATACCACTTGACTTAACAACAACCCAAAATAATACCTTCACCCATAGGAACTCCTGATTCACAATCCTAAGAGATACTCTATATCAAGGAAAAATTTAAGAAACCCCCCCTCAACGAAGGTGTAAAATCTTGGTGAATCTTGTATACTTCCTGATAAAAATATTAATTTTATTGGCGATTTTTTTTATTTTTCGGGAAAAAAAAATCTCAATTGTGAATCTTTTATAATCCCTAGAAGTCTATGGAAAATCGTGGTGAATTGCAATTTTTTTTAAACGAATGAAATATTTTTCATTGGTGATTAAAACCCTTTTTCAAACCAATTTTTTTCCATTGGTGAATTAATCATGTTTTCAAAACAAAACAAAAAAATTGTTGGCGATTAAAACCTCTTTTCAAAGAAAAAAAAAATCATTGGCGTATTAAACATAATCTCAAACTAATAAAAAAATTCACTGGTGAAATAAATGGATATCTATTAAAAATCATAATGTGGTTGGCGAAATTATCAAATTCCAAGACAAATTTTTCGCACATTCAAATTCCTTCAGAAAGAGTCTAGAATGCGGACAAGTGTCAACACATTTATTATTTTTGAAGCCAAATGTCAGTGAAAATTAATATAATCCACAACCATTTGATGAAATTTTGATGGATGACTGTAGTACATCTCTGAAGCACTAGACTTGCAAATTGAAACCTCCAGAATAACACTAGAACCGTTAGATTTCTAGAAATCAATGGTTAAATAGTGTTAAAGCCTACACTACTAAAGGAGCCTTTTAAGCACATGTTATTTTTATAGTTGAATAGTTGTTATACAGTGAAACACCCTGTATTAATCAATGTTACCCATCAAATTTTCACTTGAAAAATTAAATTCTCCCTATTAAATAAGTGATTTTTTTATGACATCGTGGCTTCTGTAAGTTTTATAACCTAGTCGCAGCCCTACCAAATTTCCTAACCAAGTCGCTAGGTTATGAAGTTTCAAAACTGCCCAACCACCCGACCTATCTATAACTTTCAAGTCTTATCCAATGATGTCCTATGAGTTCAGAATATCAGAGGTTATTAAAAATTTAGAGCTCCTGATAGATGGTTATATAGTTCTATTTCTCAGTGACTGAAGGACCTTGATTAGATGAAAAGCTTTTGAAGTGTTAGCTCATTTAATGAATTGTACGGTGTCATTAAGGGATGTCTTCTCAAATGCTTTGAAACACCAACTTGAGGTTTAATGTAATTTTTTAAGTCCTATGAAAGGATAGCTCTTAAATAAGGAGGTTGGTGAAACAAATTTAGTAGCATATTGGCATGTTTTTCTTGGCAAATAAATGGCCACTTCCTGTCGTCGAAGTTGAGTGAGCCTGGATACGAGCAAAGTGGCAGCATTTTCAACTCTAGAGTTTCCTCAAAATGGTACTTCCTGGCAATATCATGGAATGGGAAGATGAACTTGTGCCCATCATGCAACCAAATTTGAATTGGCATGAAGAAGAGAAACTCGACATCATTTCCCAATTGCGTTCAGTGGCGCGGAAAGAGAAAAGCAGCTATGTCGAGTACAACAGGGTGATTTTAAATTTAGAAGAAGAACAACAACATGCTGAATTTCACAATTTAGTTATGGAAATGCAGTTAGAACTGTATAGAGTCCTGACACCTCCAGCAGTTTAACATCATGCATAAAATATTTTGTGACATGTAATGATAAGGGGGGGTAGTTTCAGCTTTTGAGCACTTTTTGATTGTATAGGGTGTGGGGTTTGTGAATCCATATTTTTGGCATTGGAGAGATAAATGAATATATTTCTAAATCTATGTATTTATTAATGCTTCCTTTTAATTATGAATGAATTATGTTTCTTCAATGCTTTATGATTATTCTTCACAATGTTTATCTATTAGGTCAGAATGTGTATATTTTCATCTTTGAGACTTTGTGTTCACTGTTCAGATTAATTCATTTGTTAAAAGAGAAAATATATCTTTTCTTACTTATTTCATGCATGTGAATGTGAGACAAATATACTTTGTGTCGATTGTTTTAAAATATCTCATATCTACTTTCATGGTCAAAGTGACAAATCTGTACACCAACAATCAAAAAGAGTTTTTACATTCCTTCATTTTCATAAACATTACAGACCCAAATATTGAATGGACTGAAATGGACACTTATACAAACTACAAACAAACCATCACAAACCAAAATGAACTTTCATAGATACTAGATTATGCATTGTTGTAGCCAGCCTCGCTAGTCTTCATAGCTTTGATTGTATTCAAAATCACTAGAAAATCACCACCGTAGGCACTATGGGCAGGATGGTTTGCTCATTCCTCCTGGCTCCTGGTGTCATTCGCTACCCATTCTTCACCAGTGCCTAGGTCCCAGTCCTCCTCATCTGAATAACATCTTTCCCCGTCGAGAGCTTCCACCACCATAAATGCCTTCACCCAACCCTTCAACTGGTCTTTGAGAATGTCAGCCACATGCAAAATAAATTCAATACACCTGCCAATCTCCCCCATTGGTTTTTGAGATTTGCATGGTCCAAATAGTGCACTAGGGGAAAATTTGGTACCAACCATTCATTCCCATGAGCCTTGTAGTAGTGCAGTAGTACAGGGGTCATGAAATTACCATCAATTTTGTCTAGTGTCGTGTCAATATTTTCCAACCGAGAGTGTTGAAAAATAATTTGGCATAACTTCTTCCCTCGTGCTTTCGATACACCCATGCACACGAGCATTGCCAAAAACATGGCGGGTATTTCTAAATTCCCCCTAAGCTTGTGGTTAGCCAATAGAAATTTTGGGCCTAAAACACCCTTCAAGGCCTAGAGAACCAGTGGGTGCTTGGACACAATTATCCCTTTTAGTCGTTTGTCAGTGATTTCACCATGGAAAGCGTTATGTTGCTTTGTGGAATTTAGAAACGGGGGAGTCTCCATTGCCCCTTAGTGTTTCTCAAGAGCGTTAAGCCAATTTGAGAAAAATGAGCACAATCTCTCGCAGCCTTATGGAGGTTGTACCAAGATTCAAATTTTAAGTGATGAATTAAATGTTTGTTTTAAAAGAGGGACCACCTAGGAAGAACGTAGGACCAGGGCTTAAAAACTTAAGAACGTTTTACACGAAGGATGTAAAGGCCAAACAAAGCTAATTTATCAACCTTATAAAATAATTTATAATAGTGCGAAGGATATTCCATATACGTAGCCAAATGTCAATGCAAATCAATATAATCATGACCAGGGATAACTTTAAGAAACCCCCCCCTCAGCGTAGGTGTAAAATCCTGGCGAATCCTGTATACTTCTCGATGAAAAATATTAATTTTATTAGCGATTTTTTATGTTTTTCGAGAAAAAAAATAGTCCCCATTGGCGAATATTTTGTAATCCCTGGAAGTCTATGGAAAATCATGGCAAATTGCAATTTTTTTAAATCGAATAAAATATTTTTCATTGGCGAGTAAACCCGTTTTTCAAACCAGAATTTTTTTTCCATTGGCGATTAAAACCTTTTTTCAAAGCAAAAAGTATATTTTCATTGGCGAATTAAAATGAATCACAAAATAATAAAAAAATCCAGTGGCAAAATAAAAATCATATGGGTCGTTCGATGGATGACTGTAGTTGCATTTCGGAAGTAAATCTCTAAAGCACTAGACTTGCGATTTGAAACCTTCGGAATATCACTAGAACCGTTAGTTTTCTAGAAATCAATGGTTGAGATTTTATTACCGTACAAATGGTTATAAAGTTTTGTTTCTCAGCGATTGGGTGACCGCGGTGGGATGCACAACTTTCGAAGTGACAACTCATTTAATGAATTATACGATGCCATTAAGGGATGTCTTCTCAAGCACCAACTGGATAGATTTAACGTAATCTTTTAAATCCTCTGAAAGGATAGATCTTAAATAAGGTATTAAGGAGTTTGGAGAAATGGATTTAGTAGCAGATTGTCACTTCCTGCTGGTAAAGTTAAGTGAGCCTGCATATGAGGAAAGGTGGTAGCATTTTGAACTCCATACTCAGAGCTTCCTCAAAATGGTACTTCTAGCCGATATTAGGGTATGGGAAGATGAAATTGTGGCCTTCATGCAACCAAATTTGAAATGGCTTGAAGAAGAGCAACTCGACATCATTTCCTAGCTATGTTCAGTGGCGTGGAAAGAGAAAACCAACTATGCCGAGTACAACAGGGTAATTTTTGTTTTAGAAGAAGAAGAAGAACGCATTGAATTTTATAATTTTGCTATGGAAATGCAGTTGGAACTGTACAAAGTCCCAAAACCTCCAACAGTTTAACAACATACACGAATCCTTTAGTGAATTGTGAATTTGTGACACATAATGATAAGGGGGCGTAGTTTCAGCTTTTGAGTGCTTTTTGAATTTTGATTGTACAGGGTGTGGGGTGACAAGTCTGTGAAACCACATTTTTGGCATTAGAGAGATAAAATAATATATTTCTAAATCTTTGTATTTATCATGCTTCCTTTTAATTATGAATGAATTGTGTTTCTTCAAGATAATTGTTCAATGTTTATCTGTTAGTCTTAGGTCAAATTCAGAATGCTTTTTTTTTCATCTCTGAGACTTTGTGTTCAAATTAATTCATCGCTCATTCACTCTTTTCAATGCCTCGAATCTCAATGTTGTACATTTCATTTCATTTAAATTCTCAATCTTTTTGAAGAAAGTGTGGTTGGCACTTGGCAGTGGCAGTGGCGGCAATTAATGCCATATGTGATATGAACATCTAAAGCAATTTCTTGGACAACTCATAGCTTTAATGAAACAAGATTTGTAATGATTTCATATCGTTTGAATGAGTGATTTTGATAGCTTGTCAGCTTGAGGTAGAGTTCTAGTTGGCATGTAGTAAGATGTCAATCAAATTAGAAATTTTAATTACACAGGCTGGTAGCAGCACTGGTGGCCCATAAATAGGGATAGTGATTCAATGATTAGTAGATAGTGCCATAAGGGTTTTTATTTTCTAGGGTTAATAAGGATTCACGAAGAAGATGATGCAGTATTGGGGATACTGTAAATTCTCCTACCTACAATTATGTAGTTACAGAGTAATCAGTAAAAGATGAATTTCCTTCAAGTTCAGAATGGGTGGAATTGGAAAGAAGTTGATTTGGTTAACCTGAATTTTCAGATGGGTTTTGAACCAAGATGAGGAGCTCTGATGGAGATAAGTGCTATCTGAATGCATAAAGGCTGTAGGTAAAAGATGGGACTAGATTTGTTTCTCCTTCTATATTCTGACAGCTCCCATTTCCCCAGCATGGTTGGCCAAGCAAGCCCCATGCATTTATTTTCAAAGAGACATTTGTTTTTCATCTTCTGTATGACTCTGGTTCTCGAAGGGGATAAGTACATTTTTTTATCTTCGTAGCTCCCATTTCCCCAGGACTGATTGGAACCCCCTTTGCCCAGCATGGTTGGCAAATCCACCAGCAAGAGTTTGGAATCATGAATTTATTTTCAGAGCCACATTTACTTTTAGAGATAGATGTGTATTAGGTTTTCAACAACAAAGCTTGGAAATTGGAATCCATTTGTAATCCATTGTAACGAGCAACAAATTGGAATAAATTATTAAATTTTGTCTATGTAAAGTACTAAAGTGACACACTAAGTCACTGACATATGTTATTTATACAAAACATGAGCTACAGTGCTACTCGTCTGTAAAAAGATATGTAATAATGTGACATTGAAATTCAGTTGCAATAAAATAAATGGTTGTGTTGTGCCATTCTTGAATCTTGATTCCTTGAATCTTCGTTATTCATTTACATTTAAGAGTAAAGAGTTGTTTTCTGAGTTTGGAACTTCAGTGTCACTGTCTATTAATAATTTAATATATTCAAATCAATTTTTTTTCTTTTGAGTTATTAAGTAATATACTCTATGCAATATGCACTTGAGAATTCATGGTTATATCGGTCCATTAGGGGAATGCAATCATTCGTTCCACCGATGTTTATGTGTCACAATGATGTGCTTACTTTTGTTGATTCTATCGGTATATCGGGGACTGGGAGCACACCTTATGAGTTATGACTATGAGTCTTCGCCTTCGGGCCATCGGCGGGGCTGTGATGGGGGTTCCACCGATAAAGCATTGTTAGGCCGATGCCTATGGTATTGAATTTAAAACCCATGTGTCATGTTAATTTTTTTAAGTTAATATCATAAATTAGTAAATTACTAAAGTTTCAATTTCAACTGTTGGATGAACATTTGATGTATGGTTGTAGTTACATTCCATACTGAAATGAATAGAGCGATGGGCTTCCCAACTTAAACCTCTGGAATTACCCTATATCCGTTAGATTCAGAAAGATCAACGGTTAAGATTATGACAATAGCAAACAATCAATATGAAAATTTTATGACGGTTTGGTCATTTAAATGCCTATCAAAAAAATTGTTTAATTTACAAATTTTTATATAAAATCTTTTATAAATGGATTATCTTGAAAAATTAGAAAACAATGATAATTATTAGTGATAAATATAAAAATCTACAGTTATAATTAACAATTAACAAAAGTTTCTAAAATCGTATTAAAAATAAATCTTGTTAAATATATTCTAAAAATTAAAAATAATTATTTTTTATTTTGAAAAGATTCTAAATTAATATATATTTTTACAATAATATTATAAATCATATATATTAATATAAAAAATGATAGCTATTATAAAAAAGTCAAAAGTTTCTAAATTCATATTCAAAATATTCAAAAAAGTTATATTCTATTTTCTTTTTATAATAAAAATTATAAAATGATATATATTATAAATTAAAATACTATATAATAATTTTTTACTATTTAATAAAAATATAGCAAGTCAAACTATACGGTCTAAAATTGAAAAAAGGTCAAATATTTAATAGACCATCAAATTCCATAATGACATGCACAGAGCTATGGGCTTCCCAACTTAAACCTCCGGAATCACCCTATAACCGTTAGATTTAAAAAGATCAACGGTGAAGAATTTGCAACTTGTAGACCTAAGAAATGTCATTCACTTTAATGTTCCAATTTTGAGAAACAAAGTATTTAAAGCACTTTGTACTGCTAAGTGTCAACTCACTGTCAAGTGATTAATGTTTATTTTAAAAGTTAATATCATTAACTACTCAAGTTTCAACCGTTGGATGAACATTTGATGTATGGTTGTAGTTGCATTCCGTAATGACATGCACAGAGCGATGGGCTTCCCAAATTAAACCTCCGGAATCACCCTATAACCGTTAAATTTAAAAAGATCAATGGTGAAGAATTTGCAACTTGTAGTCTTGTAGACCTAACTCTTAAGACGTGCCATTCACTTTTACATTCCAATTACGAGAACAAAAACATTTAAAGCACATTGCACTTTGAAATTGTACAGTGATTTTTAAAGTCTTCAATCTTTAGATTGCTCATTGCAGTGCACCACCCTATTTTGTATTCCACAGTTCCACTTCCAACAACGTCATTCCATTTTTCAAGCGTCGAGACTCATAATCTGGGTAAGTGAAAGAATTCCTGCGGCTACATTTCAACTTTCACCGTTTGACATTTCTTAAAATCTTATTTTGTCAAAGTTTGAAGTTTGGTTTTAGACTTTAGAGACTCAAGAATTCATAAAAATTAAGGACTAACTCTCTCTCTCTCCCTCTCCCTCTCTCCCTCTCTCC
>CM021103.1:159372535-159406545 GCA_007115665.2 Sequoiadendron giganteum
AGTAAACTCGTGCACAAGATGATAGTTTGACTAAGTGTGTTAAGTCAAACAAGGTGATGATTGATTGGATTCGATTGATCAAGATTGATGAAGCTTGAGTTAGAACAAAATTGCTTTGATGATTTGATGTGACGCTGATGTGCGCACTAGATGCGACTGATATGGATTGCTTGGATTGATGTTCGATGGAAGATAAGGAATGTCTTCTTGTCAAAATATGCCATGGGCTAGTGACTTGGATTTTGGATCACAAGTACTTCGACTAATTTTATTTCGTATTTGCCACTGTTCGGATCACTTCATAAGTTGGATGATATACATCAAGATTTATTCTCGAAGCAAGATGCAAATATCTACCCCCAATGTCTAGCAATGTTTGAACGACCATGGGTAGATTCTTGGATATGAATGGATATGGATCATCTTACGATAAGATAAGGTGTTCGAATAGAGGAACGCTCATTCGGATAATGCTTCAAGGCTTAGATAATGTTGGATATGATGGGATCAATGAAAATGACCCATGTCAAGATGTTTACCATAAACAAGTGTAAAGTGTGCTCCAAAATTTTCCAAGATCAAGATAACTTGGAGTATGGATGTAGATGGAAAATGGATTGGATAAATGGTTCATGGATGAACGGATGATATGGATGGAATGTTGGCTTCATTATGGATGCGATAAGATGCTTTCTTCTGAACTGGCACACGTAGATGCTCGATTCTACACATGATGCCTGTTTTCCAGGTTTTCATCATGGTACTTGTCCAAAGCGCCACCGAAATAGTTTTCGCTGGAGGACGATTTTTTTTCTTTACTGTTTTCAATCCTTTTTCTGATTTTTTTGGATTTTTTGATCTTTTGATTTTTTTGTTGTCACCAAGATGCCTATTTGCCAGGTTTTCATCAAGGTGACCATTTTTTCAGGACATTTTCTGATTGTTTTTGTATTTTCTGAGAGATTTTAAGCTGATGCTGAACCACCTGTTGGTGCTGATGTTGATGCTTCTGTCATAACGTGCCATCGGTATCCTACTTGTAGAAGTTGTCTTGCCAAGATACGTGTACTTGAATGCAACTTTTGAGAAATTTGTTCTGCTTTACTGATACTAGAGTTAACTCTGTCTTTGTGTGCCCATCGTGATAGGGTGCCTTCTGAATCCTTATGATGAAGGGTCGCCGCCAATACATGGTCAATGTGAGAATTGGATATCATGCGTGGAGGCGTGGATGGAGTGTGTTTAGGAGTAACAGATGGATTGGTCGATGGTTTGGAACCTTTGACTCTCCAAACTTGGGAAGATGAGCAATAATGGGTGGATATGGAAGTGTGCATGGAATTTGGACCAACTACTTGATACACTTTGTACGTTGCTTGAGAAGCCTGCTTTTTCCTTTGTGGAAATCTTTGATGGATACTTGCCCCATTTTTATTTTGCCCCATACTTTCTTTGACTGATGGAATTTGATAGGGATAATCTTTCTTTGTATTTTTTGGTATCCATATGTACTTGATTTGTCCAATATGCTTCTTAGCTTCTTTTTCTTTGATAACATTCTTCATGCTTCGATTCAAGTCTTTCTTTTGATGTTGGTCCCAATTCGTGGATGGGGTGATGGGTGGATGAAGATTTATGACATGACGGGTTGTAGTATTGGCATTGGTTTCATCATAAGGATCCTTCGTGCTCCCTATGTTGACGTTTGCTCGAGATGAAGTTGCCTCCAGTATGGTGATAGTATTACTGATATGTTGAGATCCCTTGATTGTTGAATAACCAAGGCCTTGATGCTTAGGATTTCCAAAAATCCGCATTGGTTCTAGGATACCCTGTTCATGTAGGCCTAATCCTCTGCC
This sequence comes from Sequoiadendron giganteum, assembly GCA_007115665.2. Taxonomy (NCBI): domain Eukaryota; kingdom Viridiplantae; phylum Streptophyta; class Pinopsida; order Cupressales; family Cupressaceae; genus Sequoiadendron; species Sequoiadendron giganteum. Next base: position 159,374,395 of record CM021103.1, read on the forward strand.
TTGATAATTCGTCTGTTGAAACATTTTGTTTGCAATAAGATATGATTTACCTCGGAAAAAAGGTGTTAATCCTTCTCTGCTCTGTCGTGGACCTTCAAAAGTGTCAGCTTCTTTATTGATGGGATAACTTGCTCTAAGAAAGGTAAGTGATCCAAGTTTATAAGTGATAGGATCTTCCATAAGTGGGATGAATGCTTGATTGATATCTTCAACTTGATCTTGTGACATATCAGATTGTAGTGCTTCTTCAAGAAGTGTTGATGCTTCGCTGTCTACACAAAAGTCTTCTTCATGACTCACTTCATAGGATGTTTCTGATTCATGAATTATGTAGGAGCCTTCTTCATGATTTGTTTCTGACATGTCTCTGCATTTCTCTATATCTTGATCATGTGTACCAATGTTAAGAGTAGGAGACTCTTGTTTTGAATGAAGATCATCTGTGTGTCCATCCAAGGAAAGCATCTCATGGGTAGATGGAGGAGTATGTCCTATGCGGATATGGTCATCATTTGCGGCATCTTGTATAGATAAAAGAGTGCCCATTAGATCATTGTAGTATCTCGGAGATACAAATTCTTGATTTTGACTAATTCTAGAATTGCTTTCACCATGTTTTTGATCAAGTTCTTGACATGGGTCAATTTCAAAGGATGGATTGTCTACAAGGGGTTCTTGGACATCGTCCTTAGGCATGGGAAGCGGATTAATATCCACTTGTTCTTTGAATGGATTTGGATCAAGTGTAGTGTCAAAGATTCTTTCACTATTCTTAATTGTAAGGTCGAAGGATGTCAATATGCCTTGGGAGGGACCATTGCTAGGCCTTGATGGAATATTTTGATCATGCTTTGGAATACGTTCTTGAAATATGTCCTCTGACTCGTTAGGTGATGTAGAGACATTGTCAACACGATCATTGGTGGATGGATCTTGGTTTATGTCAATGGGATCAAATAATGTTAACACATCTTGAAATAGATCGCTAAAGAGTGGCTCTTGATGAACGATGATTTGATCAATGGATGGGGTAGACATATCTTCAATGTGCTCATTGATGGATTGATTTTGATCATTGTTTTCAACAATTTTGGTGGAGGGATTGTCAATGTTCTCAACCATAGGATCAAATGATGCTAATGTTTCTTGGATTGGATCATTGTTGGGTATAGTCAGTGAGTTTTGATCGTGATTGAAAAGTGACTCTTGGTGTGTGATGATTTGATCATTGAATGAGATGGGAACATCTTCAATGTGTTCATTGATGGATAGATCTTGATTTTTGATTTCAACAATTGTGGTGGGAATCTGTTGCAAGCTTTGTTGAGCAGGTAATGCCTGTGTTTTCTGTTGAGTCAACAATGCTGCTTGTTCGTCATGTTGTTTTTGTGCCAACAAAGCTTTTTGTTAGGCTCTTTGTTGTGCTACTTCTTCTTGGATTGATTGCAATAGTGCGTAGAATTCTGCTTGCGCTTGCACTTGTCGGGCTACTTGAGCCGCTTGTGCTTGTTGAGCAACTAGCTATGTAGCTTGTTGGGCTTGGAGTGCCTTTTTGCGGGAAGCTTCTTGAGCGGCTTGCAACATGATGGAGAATGAATTGGTCGTGTTGTATTTTGGCGGTGGTGGCGGTGGTGGTGGAATGGTGTTGATTGTTGGGGTTGCTTGGATGGTTTCCATCTGTTTTTGCGATATTGATGGAAAAATGGGATGATTTGGTATGATGTTTTGATTTGGCATGATAGATTGAAATTGAACATTGTTGTGGTTGGGAATCATATTGCTTGGATTTAGGTAACTTTGATTTTGCATGTTGTTACCTTGACTTGGATTAATACCTAGAGTTGTCAACATATTGCTAGGATTTTGAACAACATTAGGGGGATTTGCAAATATGTCGACCCCAAAGTTTACCAAGTGTGGATTTGAAATGGTCATGTTTGGTAAAGTTGCACTTGGTATGTGTGGATTTGGTGGGATAATGTTGTTTGGAAAACTCATGCATTGAGCGTTTGGTTGATAGATTTGCAGATTTGGACCTGGATTTAAATCTATCATTGGGAAAGGTGTTCCAAACTTTGGATTGGGCATACTCACATTCGTTGTACCATTGATGTTTGTATGAGATAATGCTCCCATATATGCATTGTACAAGCTTTGATAATCAAATGGTATTGCAAGGCTTGGATAGTTTGGTTGGATCGAATTGCTCATGATGGATGGATCAAATTTATATTCCATGCCCCTCCTGTGTTGAGATTGAGTTTGAACCATAAAATGAAGATCAATTTTCAAGAACGTAAGAGATGAGCCTCTAATCCTTTAGATCGGTCTAAACCTTTAGATCGGTCTAAACCTTAGGTTCAAAGAAGTGAAGAACTAGGATAAATGAAGGATCAAAGCGATGATGAGGATGAGATAAACGAAATATGAGTGATATGGATGAATGGAACTCTTAAAGAAACTTTGAAGGAAATGCTACAACTTTTAGGACTTTGATTTGATTGATTCGTGATTGGATTGATGGTTTGACTAGGTGTGTTAAGTCAAACAAGATGAACTCGTAAACCCTAGGAAGTTGTATTATCCAAGAGAGAACTTGTGTATAAGATGATGGTTTGACTAGCTGTGTTAAGTCAAACAAAGTGATTTGATTTCTCCTAAAAGTTTAGCATAACAGATGATGACAAAGTTTCCAAGAATTGTTGGTGAGGTGACTTTTGATTGATTTTGATGGTTGAGAGATGAATGAAAGTGATTGAATTTAATCCTAGACTTGACCTAGAATAACACTTTTGCTTACAAGATCTCGGTGTTGAAGGACACGCTATACTCTGAACTCGAAAAGTCTCTCAAGATGCTCCTCACGAGCCTTTAGACTAAGCTTCTTGAACTTTGGTTTTGGGATTTTGATCTTGCGGGAAATCATGTTAGAAAACACACGTGTAATCCAATTTGTCTTTTATCTTGTCTTAGTGAATTCCTTTTACCAAAATCACTTTCTTGATTATGTTTTCAAACTGAATGTCTAATGTCCCACTTTCATTTTCATCCCACAATGTCCATTATGTGGAAATCAAAGAAATTAGGGCAAAAGTTTCCTAGGTTTATCCTTAGTGAAAACAAATGACGATAGATTTGAGCACTTAGAAACCTCTAAGGATATGATCCTTAGGGAAAGCAAGAGTGCTTAAATTCATCAAGGATATTTGTTTCTTCCAAGGTGTTTGAAATTTGAGGCTCTTGTGAATGTTCGTTTTTCAATGTTTTGAATCCAAGCAAAGTGTTTTTGATTCCAAACACTTTTACACTCCTAGGTTGATGCAACAATACCTTGTTGGGTTCCCACTTGGATAAATCCAGCTGCACATATCTTGTGCGAATGGCTAAATGCTTGACCACACTGGGTCCCCTCCACGACACTCACTTATTCGGGTCAGCCAAGTATTAGTACCCATGAATCTCCCATGGCATACTTTCCATTTCCACAACAAGACCGCATGTTATGTGGGGCGGCTTCAAAGGACATGACCTCTTGCACCAACAAGATAAACAAGGTTTTGGCCAATTTCTAAACAAGGGGTTCTAATTCGAGCATTCCGTTCGTGGGGGATTATCCAACATCGGCGAGAGTTCATTGCTGTCCATCTCGTCGGAATAATCCTCGTGATATTGGCCTTTGTTCCAGTATCCACACTTATATCCCGGGTGGAAGTCGCTTGGCTTTAGCGTGTTCCCGGTTGGGTCGTTCCCTTGGGTGATTACTTTTTCCCACAAGGCAGGCCCTCTAAGATAAACAATAGCGAGCTAACATATTCCGTCGTTCACACAAGTTTCGTTGAAAAACAAAGGGGAGAACCTCCGCAATATATCGTGCTCACACTCGCATGTTTTGTTCAATTTTAGATCCCAAATTGAAGTGTGGAGGCAATATTTTTGACAACTTAATATCATAAAAAAACTTTTGATTCTCAAGGTCGCCGTGAGGCGCGAGAGAAGCGCATACGTCTTTTCGATGATATTACTTTGTGAAAAAGATTACAAAGCATGACAAACAGTTGTTCATTTTATGTCCAAAAAGCAGTGATGAATTCGTTTTAAGCACCAAAATCCAAGTGTGAAAGTTGCCTTGTTCAATTTTAATCCCAAATTGAAATCTAGTAAGTGTCTAAGGTTCAATTTTAACCAACTTTGAAAAGATCAAGTCATTGATTGATTTTAAGCCCAAATTGAAAAGTGAGTTAGCTAAAAACAGAAAAAAAGGGTAGTAAATGGAAGCTCCAAACAAGCATTAGAAAATGCTTTTCAAGTTTCTATTTGCAAGAAAACCTCCAAGTCCACTCTATTCGCCTTCGTTTTCGTTTGATGTCAACCTTCAACTTCAATCTTGATGTCAACCCATCCTGGAACGTTTTTAAAATCAAAATTTGTGCTTGATATTCATTGCAAAATCAATATAGAATATGAACTCCTTGATAACCTACAAACCCACTTTCAACCTGTTAACATAGTCATTCACAATAGATTTGAACCCACTTTGTCAAAAAGAAACCAAGTCAATCTTTTAAAAGGATATTGAAAATTTGTTCCATATTTGATAAAAGAAAATTCAGATTTGGTAGCATCTTGAATTAGAAAGCATATTGAAAAGACATTAATAAAGCACGTTTAAAAAGCATGTTCAGAATCTAGAAATGCAGGAGGCTCGTTTCCGATGGAGTGTTCTTAGTAACAGATCGACTTATGGTCTGAAGAGCAAGATTCAAAATAAGTCATTCTCAGCCAAAGGATAGAAAAAACAATGTTGGTGTCTGCCTTTTGTCTGTACGTTCACTTTGCACAGTCAATCATTGATGATAGAAATGTCATCAACTAGTCTGTTGCATTAAAAAGAAAGATTATGATAATAAACATTTAAGACTTTTGATTTGTATCTATCGCATGAGTTGATCTTATGACAAATATAAGAAAAGACTTCGCAGTCCCCATTAATCACTTGATCTCCTCCATGAAGTACAAATGGATTTGATGATAACAAACGAAGAGTTTAATTCAGCTCATGCCATGTCTTTATCGATCATTCCATCTGGTCTAAATGCGTGTGATAGAATTCAACCTGCAGAACGTGCTATCCTTGGCGGGAAATTGAAACTCAAATAATTAAAAAGTTTATTGCCATTGTTAAGTTTATACTAGGCTGACACATTTAATATCCACCGACTATAATCACCAATATTTCAGTTAGGCCCGATTACTTTAATGAAGAGGCATGTGCGCATATCTTCTACGCAAGATACTGGCATTTATTTGAAAACATTAATGATGAAGTGACTGAGAAGCCGCTTTTACATTAAACAACGCAGTGAAGACCATATTTGCAAGGTATGCACAAGATTGATGTGGATTTTGGTACAATCGGTGACAAAAACATTAATACATTGCTAACTTGGCAGGAAACATCAATAAAAAGTTGAAAATGAGCTGCAATGAATTGGGGGCTCTTAATCTTGGCGTGAATGAGATAATGATTTCAGGCGATAAATTGACTATTGGCAAAGAGACAGGCCGCCAAATGGGTATGGGTACAACATGTATCCATCGTCATCATTGCTGGGGCAGGCTAAAGATGTAGAAAATAGCAATGTTATCACAGCTTGCTGACTAATTAAGAAGGGTCAAGCAGAAGGTAAGCTCTTAGTATAGTCTTATGCAAAGGTTGGGAACCATACATCTCCATCATATATTTCAAGTCAAGTCCGCATCATTGCTTCTAAGTGATCAACAATATATTTTTGTATAATGAATACAGATCTGTGAGTGACAGGTACAAAGATAAAAGGCATAGATTTGACAGTTGCAAAGATGAGAAGTATTAGGAGAGGTTATCTTTAAAGTGCACTGCTGCTATATGTGATAGTAAATGCTCACAAGATGAATCTAGGCAAAGGCGTTGCTTTAAGGAAAGCATCTATTGCGATGGTGACCAAGAGAATAGTTCATACTATAATGATCAGAACATGGACCAGAATGATTTCTGTGATAAGAATCGGCTATCTTAGAAACAAGACGTATCTAGTCTAGGTAGGTCCATGAATTCAAAAAATAAAAAAATCCTTCTATAGAGAAAACCAGTCGAGTCTGCAAATGGCATGAAATATGAAATACCGAGTAAAACAACCTAGTTGGCATCGACATGTTGTCACTCCTTTTGTGTCTGACGCTAGCTATATTCTCAAATGTTGATTGGCCTAACAAATTGAATGCATGTCATTAAATTCTGAGCGCAGTTCAAGCATGATAAATCACTACTGCAGACCTGGGACTGGGAAATGCACATTTTACTTCTTCTGGAACAGCCCGTGGGAAGGTTTGAATTCTTCCAATAAATTCAAGAGTCCATACAATTAGACGGCAGGGAAAACATTGAATGTCAGATAGTGAAAGATTGCAGAAAAGACATTTTTTTTTTTTTTAGATGGCTCTGTCAATTAAATACTTGGAGTTGGTGAGTAACCACTGCTATTCCATAAAGGAAACTTGTGGTGGTTCAACTTCGGATAAGGGAAAACAACAATTTTTTTAATCTCAGACATAAACAGATTATTCAAAAACTTTCAAATTGCAATTGGTAGGTGTAAAGCTATGCCTAAATTCTTTTGAAAAAAAAAATTTCAAAGCGAATACAACTTGTAGACAATGAATAAATGTGTTTTTTTTTTAAGAAAAACTTTCAAACAATTGCATTTGGCTGGATTAGATACGTATTTATTTCATTCACAAATGAAATATCAAATACAGCTAAATAACCGTTCATTCCTCTAGATACGCCTAATAAAAAAAATCTTTATTAATAGCCAGTGATAACTGTGTGCTATTAGTCATTTCTCTAGTATTAAGATATGAAATCAGACCAGAGACAAAATAATTCACATTGGATCAGTACTTTCAAGCAATGGAATGAAGCATAAAATCTGTCAACAAAACAAGAAAACTATGTTACATAATTTGCTGAAAACGGAGGTGCATTCCCTCCTTCTAGCGCCATCTGTAGGATATGAAAATCTGCAAATGTTAGTAACCTTGACAAAACAACATAACATAAATGCATATCCTTATGAGATAATATTTCATGATTCAAATGCAACCAAACAACAAGATTAAACAAAGCATCTAAACCATGAAATGAACCTATCCCATAATGGATTGGTGCAACCTAGTTGTGTAGAAAGCTACCCTTTCCCAATCCATGATAAGCAAAGTGCCAAATGATGAACAAGATTGAGAATGAGTTATTGCTATGCAAATGATGTTGTGATGAGCAAGATTGATTCTCAAATGAAAAGAGTAACCTTGCAATGAGTAAGTGTTGTGTGTTGTAAGAGAGAAGCCTTCAACTTATAGTTAAACTTGAAGAGAGGAGAGGCCAAATTGATGAATGTGGGATCATTCATGGGCCAATGACAAGATGACACTTGTCAAGCTGTGAGAGGGTGAGGAATGTGCAAGTCTTGGCCAATGTGCCAATTTGAATTTGAATTTTGCATGACTTGACATGTTTTGGGGGGATGAAAGGTGCAATAAATGCTATGTTGACTTGTGCAAATAGCATTTAAAACCTTGTTGGAAGGGACAAGTCCCTTTTGGGGGGAAGATTCAAATTGGAAGAATATTCCATTTTGATGCCATTTTGAATGTAATTAGAGGAAATAATAAATCAAATAAATGATTTATTGGTGCAAGTGGGTGGGTTAGTTAGGAGTTTGGATTTGACTCTAGTTGAGTCAAAAGCTAGAGAATGCTAATCATGATTTAGAAGTCAATTAATTTAGATTAATTAACTTAGGGGATTTTAGGGATTTGATATTTGATTTTAAATCAGTTTGATTTATTAAATCAAATAAGAAGAACCTTAGGAACTTAATTAAATAATTTGATTTATTTAATTAAGCTTGATGAACCTTAGGATTAAATCAATAAATTGCTTTAATTGATTAGTAGAAGAAACGAATGCATGATGTTAGTTACAGTGGAATGCATAATGTTATTTTTGGATGTCTACAGAAACACATTTCCAATTGGTAGTATACTTTCAGTGGTTGATTTTTTGAAAAATTATACTCTAGCTCTACAAGAGGAAATTCAATCATAGTATTTTAATTCAATGCAAGTAGCTATGTTTGTCCATATTGCTTATAGACATGTAGATGATAGCACTGAGGATGATAAAAAAGTTGAGGGAGTATCATTTTTATTTGAGTGACAACTAGTTACACTCGTCAGAGTTTGTTCAATACTGTTTTAGTATATTTTATAGAAATTTAAGAGAAAGAAGAATCCATTTAACAAAACACCTCATATGGTCAGATAATTGTACATGGTAGTTCAAGAATGCTCAAATGTTCTATTGGTTAAGTAGGGTTTACAAAGAACTTAATTTCCAGCATATATGGAGGTTTTTTGAAACTGGGCATGGTAAAGGAGAGCATGATGGAGCTGGTGCGTGTGTCAAAAGAATTCTTGCTAGAGAACAATTAAAATTCGAGGATGCAGTAAAATTTGAAGATGCACGTGGCATTTTGGATTAGTGCAATACAAGATTATCTGCACCTGGTTCGATTGAGTACTCTACAGTTCATCGATTCTTTTGGTTGGTTGAAAAAGAGAACATTGTACCTAGAGTTGATTGTGAGACAATTAATGGATCTACTAAATGACATTCATTTAGGAGCTCAACAACAAGCACATGGACTATCTGGACAAGGGAGCTTGCATGTTTTTGTCAGTTTCATATCTCAAGATATTTGGGAGCATGTGAAAATACAAAATGGGTTGAACAGTGGGAACAAAGATTGTTGACACCTACACAAGAACACGATCAATATAAAAGAACTATTGAAGAAAATGATCAAATGTTTGCATCTAAATACTATGATTATGTTTCAGTCCTTGTACAAGAAGCTAATTTAATTCAATTTATTTTATTTTATTTTATTTCACTTTATTAAGTTATTTTGTAAAACTAAATTATTTATATGGATATGCACAAGTTATTAAATCAAAATTTGTTTGCAAGACATGTATATGTTGTTGCACCTAAGGCGAATGTAGAGGAAACAAAATATTGGTTGGCTCATTGTGTGGAGACTAAACATAAGTTAATAGCACCTCGAGAAGATGATGATGGCTATCATTATCCAACAGGTATGGTGATCCCCTTAAGACATCTCCTTAAGCAAATTTTGATAACAAGTTTTTGATCCCCTTAAGAATTTTTTTAGAACAAGGCCTTAATCCCCTTAAGAAAAATTTGAGAACTTATTTGATGATGGTTTTTATGTTTTCTAATAGGATCGGTGGTGGTTGTTGGCACTTGGCTACGAAAATACCTAACAAGGAAGAATGGTCAACCTGCATTCGAAGATTATGAAATGCATAAAAAGATTATACACTATTCACATTTGGTGGTGCCAACAAATATAAAACTAGATCCGTATTGTGGAAGACCTAAAAATAAAGTGCTATGGACAATTTCTATGGAAGAGCATGAGAAAATCATAGATTCATTGCAAAAAAGTGAGGTTGCAGATGGTACAATGGAATAAGTAAATACAGGTAAATATTGTTTTAGTTTTATATTGTCCTTTTAAATAGATTAAATACACGTTTCGATATTGGTCAAGTGTGTTATTAGTTGAAATTGATTTAAATTTTCCTTTTATAGATCCTTAAGCCATAATCATAAAAAGGATGTAGTCCATGTAGATTCAACCTAGAAAATGTGGAATACCTGGTAAAAATAGGTAATTATTAGTTAAATTACATTTAAATACATGTTTTGATTATATATTGATATTGCTTGTACATTAATAGTTAAAATTGATTTATTATCCTTTTTTGTATTCTTAAGTCATCATTGCATTGATAGATCATACTTTGAAACAAAAAAGAGAGGATGCTTAGATTCAACCTACACACATGCGTGGAATACTTTTAAATGCAAGTGTTTGAGTTGTGTACATATAGATAGTTATATATAAATTAAAATATGTATGTTTTGATTATTTCATTGATATTTCTTGTACCTTTTTGATATTAGGTGGTGTGAAGACCTACAAAATTCCGGGCACGAGTTTGAGATGTTCTTGAGATGACATATCCAAATTTTGTAAACATTGTTTTGAGATGACATATATGTACATACATACTTACACAATTAAATATTTTGTACAAATTAAAAATATATGTACATACCCCTTAAGACATCCCCTTACGACAACCTATAAATTAGTGTTGGATGTTATTATCTGTTTTGACAACTTATAAATTAGTGTTGGATGCTATTGTTTATAAAATTGATGAAACTAATATATTAAGCACATGAAATAAAGTCCATTGGAGTGTACAACCCATGAACTAAATTCCAACAAATTACTTGACCCATTAAATATAAAGTCCAATAGAGTCCATGAGAAACCAAATATGTAGTCCATGAAATAATCAAATATAACCCATAAAATTATGTTTAGGTCGTGCATTGTCTGTATAATGAAGAGACCTCTTCACACCATGCAGACTATGTGGATGACCTGACACACTCTGTACAAGAGAAAGATGAAATCAGATGTAAGACGTTGAAAAATGATTTAATGACAATTTAATTTATAACTCATCATAAAATTAAATTACCATCATATCTGGGTTAGATGCTTTGGTGCAATTAAACCAACCTCTAAATTCTCTGAATCAATCTACATAAAAAAGACAAAGAAAGTTGAAATTAGATGCAAGTCTACAATAAAAAATGCTTTAATTCAATTTAATTTATAGTTTATCATATTTTAATTGTATCGTATTCGAAGGTTGTGCACCCTCTTCTCCAAGACCTATTTGTACATGCTCAACTACAACTTGTGTCTCCTCCTAGATAAAAGAAAAATAATTTAAAACATGTATTAGCTCATGTATTGTATATATATTCAATTTAAAATTTAAAATTAAAGTTATTCATAATATATAATTTGTAATTGACTTTAAATATATAATAAAAAATTTAAATTACCATGATATTTGGAGCCCACTCTACATGTCCTCTTGGAGGTGTAATCATAACTGGGTCATGGCAAAAAGTCGCACTGACAAAGTCCTACAAGATCAAATTTAAAGCATGCATACTTGAATTAGGTTAAAATATATATATATTCAAGTTTGCACATTTTGTGTAGAAATTTTTTTAAACAACCTAAAAATCAGAGGCCTCATGAGTAGCCGCAACATCTAATGTTTGCTCGATGCCCATTCTCATTGTTGTATCAACCTATACATACATGTAGATATTTTTAACGCTTATAATATTTACGACGCACATGAACATTTGATATATATAAAGAATTCAAAGTTCATAATTGTAAGTATACTAATTTAAGTTAAACAATTTACAATATAAATGTACCTACCCCTGATCTACGATGTTTGATAGTGGAGGAGTGCTCGACAACCCCTCAGGTGGAAGCCGATTGACTCCCCTAAACCAACATAAATATTTTAAACATATGTTCACGATTCAATTATAAATTTAAAACTCAAGTTAAAAATCATTTCATATATAATTTAGAAAATTGAAATCAAAATACCCCAAAAGGGTCTCGATGTATGTGCTCGCGGAGCGGATGATTGCCTCATAATTAGTGTCATTTGTACACCAAACCGTTTGATTATTAAAATGTATTGCAAACTTTCTTTGATATATATGTATTCATTAAGATTATTATAAAATCAACATGTAGATGCATATTTATACCTATGTCGTAGTGTCCTCATGGTGATGGTCTGCTATAAGAAAGTCTACAAATGAACTAAGGTGACCAGATGAACCACCATAATCTCCACATCCACCCGAACTAGGTGTGGCCTGATCGAGTCCATAGCATAATTGATGGAAAATAGTACATACATGTGGGACCCTTGACACTCTTGAAGTGGTACTTAGACCAAATCCATAAAACACTCCTCCATCATCGTCGTCTCTATGCTCCCTACTCGCTATTGCAGAAGCATGTTGATCAAGGTCTCTTGTGAGCATACTATAAGATCTTAATGTCGAGACCACCACATGTTGATGCACACGTGCGAGAATGGGAGGACCAGGAGCAACAACAAGGGGTTGTGCATGCACAGGGCATTGGGGATCAACCCTTGTCCCTAACCTCTATTGTGGCATGTTGCCACCAACACCCTGAAATGATTTAAAATTAAAATATTTGGGCTTTTGGCCCATAACAAACTATACATATAATTTTCTCAAAAAATATAATGAGACCTCCCAATTAACGTGTGGTGGATTGTCAAAAACCATATACCATCGATCCCAAAAATGTGCATTCATATGTGGATGTATACACCACCTCATGGATATTCTAGATTTATTGGGAGGAATGGGCTATCGAGTAATAGGGTCGAGAAAGTAAGGGGCTAGGTGGGATTTTTTTATTTAAGGTCCAAAATTTGTTTATTTGAGAGACTGTCTACATAAAACTGTCTCATCTACTCTCTCTCTCATCCATGCCTATCTAGATCAAAATCAATCGTCCTAATGGAATCCACAAAATCTTGCATCGTAGACGCAAAACATCTCACGTGTGGAAGAATCAATGCTTCATTATGCATAACATTGATTTGATTCCAAATGGATGCAACTTGATCATTTATGCATGCTCGCAAGAGAGCCTCATCAAATGCAACGGGTGATGGAGGTGGGATATTAGGTTGAGGGGGAGGGCGAGGGTGAGGGTGAGGGAGAGGGGGAGGTGGCTAAGGTGTTGGATTGAGTATATCATCAATGTTAAATTGATCCATGATATCATATATAAGTGCACCTACATTAAATTATACAAAATTAACATACAAACTTACAAAATTACAAGTGCATATACATTGATTGAACTTCAACATGTGCATATTCAAAATTTAACATGTACATACATTTAAAATAAAAAAATATGATGCATAATTTGCATGCATACATCAAACTTACAAAATTACAAGTACATATACATTGATTTCAAACTTGAGCATGTGCATACAAAATTCAAAATTTAACATGTACATACATTTAAAATAAAACGATGCATAATTTTTGCATGCATACATCATTCAACTAAACTATGTACATACATACAAATTTAAAAATTTAACATGTACATACATTTAAAATAAAAAATACGATGCATAATTTGCTTGCATACATCATTCAACTAAACTATGTACATACATGTACAAATTTCAAAATAAATAAGATCTAGAACTATGCAATTTTAATACATGTACATACTAAAAAATAAACTTGAAACATTCACAAAAATCTCATTTTATGTCTAACACATATATATTACATTTTTCCAACAAGAGAAATCATGATCTAGCTAGATGGTCATAAAATATATAGTATTATTAATTCATCATTATAAGTTCATAAATTCCACAAAATTCATAAATGCATGTCACTAAAAATATCCATCCAACCAAAATCATAAATTCACGTCACTAAAAATATCTATCCAATCAAAATTATAAATTTACGTCACTACAAATATCCATCTTGGAACCAAATTCATCACACAAAATATCCATCGAATCAAATTCATTAATTCATATAACTATAATTTCTATCATTGTCTTAATTTATAAATTGTTGTGGCTCTCTATTGCATCTCTTCATTTCTTTGTGTTTTCCTTTTTAGAATCAGAAGTTCTCTCCTCTAGCCATTGTTGATGCTCATCTAAGATCCCATCCATAGACCTAACAACATCAAAAACAGTTTGCATCCTAGATGCAATGGTCCTCAAAGGTGGTGGGATACATTCTTCATTTTGAATAATGTTGATTTGATCTTGGATGGTTCTAACATTGGCATTGATTCGTGCTTGCAAGCAAGCACCATCGATTTCAGGGGGTGGAGGTGGTGGGTTATGAGGTGGATTATGAATATTATTGAATCAATCCATGTGATCTCTAAGATATAAGTGAACCTGCATTAGATTTGTAATTTCAAAATGTAAGATACATGTTTAGGAAAAATCCTTAAACCATTCAATATAAATGGTCTAATTGAATACAAATGATAAGATGTGTAAGCCTCATTTATGTCTAAGGCATGTTACTTGAGTGAAAAAACAATTAACTAAATTAATATAGAACACTTTATGAATGCTTTAGGGTTTACGATTTAGAGTTTAGGATTTAGGTTTTAAGGTAATAGGATGGCTTAAGGGGGTCTATGTAGTAAGGTCCTAGTGCAAATGGCATGGCTTAAGTGAATAAAATTTGGTGAAGATGCCCAAGGCAACCAATTTTCATTAAGGTCTAAGTCAACTTCACCAAGTCTTATTCACTTGAGCCATGCCATTTTATCGTAGGACCTTATTAGTGATAGATCCCCTTAAGCCACCCTATCACCCTAAACTGTAAATGGATCAACCTAGATCATGAAATCTCATTCATATTATAATCTTGCACGATCTTATATTATTGTTAAATTTGGTTTCTTTGGGAAACTTCACAAAATTTTCAGAACTTATTTGATCCCCCTTAAGACATCCTAAAGTATGGCTTAAGGGGATCTATGTAGTAAGGTCCTAGTACAAAATTACATGGCTTAAGTGAATAAAATTTGGTGAAGTTTCCCAAGGCAACCAAATTTCATTAAGGGCCTAGGAAAAAATGATGGCTTTAGAGTTTAGGGTTTAGGGTTTAGAATTTAGGGTTTATGGTAATAAGACGGCTTAAGGGGATTTATGTAGTAAGGTCCTAGGACAAAAGGACATGTCTTAAGGGAATGGAATTTGGTGGATTTTCCTAAGGCAACCAAATTTCATTTTAAGGTCCTAGGATAAAATGAATGCTTTAGTGTTTAGGGTTTATATTTTATAGTTCAGGGTTTAGGGTTTAGGGAACTTAGGGTGAAGTTTGGGTGGCCCTTGGAATAATGGTCTTGCAAGTTAGTGAACGACATTTTCTTGTGGAACAATTTATTGAGATAGCTCTTGTTTTGAATGACCAACCTAGATCATGAAATCTGATTCGTATTATAATCTTGCATGTAATCTTATAAAAAATTGTTAAATTTGGTTGCCTTGGGCAACTTCACCAATTTTTTTAGAACTTATTTGATCCCCTTAAGAAATGTCATATTAGAAACCCTTAAGACATTGGTTTACGGTTTAGAGTGATAGGATGACTTAAGGAGATCTATGTCTACTGAGCTCCTAGGACAAAATGGCATGGCTTAAGTGAATAAAATTTGGTGAAGTTGCTCAAGGCAACCAAATTTGATTAAGGGTTTAGGAAAAAATTATGGCTTTAGGGTTTAGAGTTTAGAGTTTAGAGTTTATGGTAATAGGATGAATTTTAAGGGGATCTATGTAGTAAGGTCCTAGGACAAAATGACATGGCTTAAGGGAATGAAATTTGTTGGAGTTTCCTAAGGCAGCCAAATTTCATTTTAAGGTCCTAAGATAAAATGAATGCTTTAGTGTTTAGGGTTTAGATTTTAGAGTTCAGGGTTTAGGGTTTAGGGAACTTAGGGTGAAGTTTAGGTGGCCCTTGGAATAATGGACTTTCAAGTTAGTGAATTTTTTTTCTTGTGGAACAATTGATTGAGATAGCTCTTGTTTTGACTAACCAACCTAGATCATGAAATATCATTTGTATTATAATATTGCATGTAATCTTATTAAATTGTTAAATTTGGTTGCCTTGGGCAACTTCACCAAATTTTTAGAACTTATTTGATCCCCTTAATAAATGTCATATTAGGAACCCTTAAGACATCGGTTTACGGTTTAGGGTGATAGGATGACTTAAGGAGATCTATGTCTATTGAGCTCCTAAGACAAAATGGTATGGCTTAAGTGAATAAAAATTGGTGAAGTTTCCCAAGGCAACCAAATTTTATTAAGGGCCTAGGAAAAAATGATGGCTTTAGGGTTTAGAGTTTAGACTTTAGGGTAATAGGATGGATTTTAAGGGGATCTATGTAGTAAGGTCCTAGGAAAAAATGACATGGCTTAAGGGAATAAAATTTGGTGGATTTTCCTAAGGAAAACAAATTTCATTTGAAGGCCCTAGGATAAAATGAATGCTTTAGGGTTTAGGGTTTAGGGTTTAGAGTTTAGGGTTTAGGGTTTAGGGAATTTAGGGTGAAGTTTGGGTGGCCCTTCGAATAATGGACTTTCAAGTCAGTGAACAACATTTTCTTGTGGAACAGTTGATTGAGATAGCTCGTGTTTCAATTGACCAACCTTGATCATGAAATCTCAATCATATTATAGTCTTGCATGTAATATTATTAAATTGTTAAATTTGGTTGCCTTTAGCAACTCCACCAAATTTTCAGAACTTATTTGATCCCCTTAAGAAATGTCATATTACCTGACCCCTTAAGACATCAATTTACGGTTTAGGGTAATAGACTGACTAGTTTATGAATATTTTTAATTTTATGAATAGATTGACTATTTGCGTAATAGAAACACATAATTGTGTATTATTAAGATTGTGTTTGATGTATATTTTAACTTGATATTTTATTAATTTTGAATATAAGATAATTTTATTTTACATTTTTCTCATTAATATTTCCCACTTAAATGAATTTTATGATATAAGCCTAATTACCAATTAATTGACTAGAATGAGAGTTAAGAAATTGTCGAAAGACAAGAGACAACACATGCAAACAAGAAATGGAAACAAGGCATGACTAAGATAGATCAAAACATAAAATAGAAATGAATGCAAATATTATCTAATTAAGTAACAATTAAAAATGGATTGTACACTTGGATTTACGAATTTGCTAACTAAATTTGCAAACAAACATTGATAATTTATGAATTGTAACTATTCTTTAACATATTGTTTTCTAATCTAATTATAATTTAACATTGAAAGTAAAGTTTAACAAATTGTAAATTCTCCATACAATGCAAATAAAATTTAAAACATTTAAGCAATGTAAATATTCTTTTCCATTGTCAAACATTCTTCAGCTCGATATAGGGTTTTCAAATGCAAAATGATTTCTTTGATTTCAATTTAGGGTTTGAGAAAGAAAAATTGTTTGAATTCAATATAGGGTATCAATCAAAGCAATTAGGGTTTTTAATTTGCAATTTTTTTGTTTCATTTGAAACTAGGGTTTTCAAATCTATTTTTTTTTGTTTAATTTGAACTTAGGGTTTCAAAAACAATTAGGATTAAATTCAAATGCAATTTTTTTTATTTCATTTCAATTTAGGGTTTTGTCGATGCAATTTTTTTTGTTTCCAAGTTCAATTAGGATTTTCAACAACAATTTTTTTTGGTTTGATTTAACAATTTAGGTTTCAAATACAATTTTTTTGTTTACAAGTTCAATTTAGGTTGTTTTTTTTCTTTCTATTCAATTTCTTCAAGAGTTCATTGCATTTTTTCATCTAATTCTACAAATACTCATTTCTAATTTACAAAGAAATAAAATGCAAAATACGGTAAATAAATTGAATAAAAACACACCAACACATATTATTGTATTAAAATTTTCAAAAAGAAAAAAAGAAAAAAAGAAAAAATTTGGGATGGTGGTGTACCTGGAGTTTTCTCAACTATCGTTGTCCACTAGATGAATTCAGGATCTCATGAGTGTAGAATGAAATGAGTTTCATTTTTTTTTAATAAATACCATCTCAAAACGGGATCTCGATTATTAAAAATGAGAGCTCGCTTTTAACAAATCGGGATCTTGTTTTTGGTATCTCATTTCGCATGTGTCGGTTTAGGACCTTCTTACAAATGGGATCCCATATTTTAAAAATTGGGATCTCATTTATGAAAATCGAGATCCCATTTTTGAAATGTCAATTTCATTTTTTTGGCTAAGGCAAAAAATTCCATGTTTTGTGGACTCAACTTCTTGCATTTATCTAGGAGAGAGAGGGCAGTGGCTATCTAGCCCCAAGAATGCATCAGGGCATGGATATGCACATCATACATATCCATGTAGAACTGGCAGTACTGCAGGTGAATAATATAACTCACAATCTCATAGAGTAGGAAATTAATGTCACAAAAGTTTGATTGCTTTTATCGTAATCTATGCCAATCTTTGGTTAATTTATTTTACCTTATTTAATAATTTATTTGACTTATTTAAATATTTTATTTGACTTTATTTAAATAATTTATTTAAACTTATTTAAACAACTTATTTAACTAATTTATTTAAACTTCTTCATTTAGTGATTATGTTCTTATTTAAGTCTTATAAAAATAATTTTAATTCTTAATAGGTTTTTAAAAATGGTATAATTTCATTTTTATAAATTTCTTTAATTTACTTAAGTGTTTACACTCCTCTTTTAATTATTATGTTATTTGTATTTTTATTAAGAGTTTGTGTCTATCTTTGAAATATTTGTATGCCCAATAAATTCTTAATAATGACTAAAATAATTTATTTAAACTTTTTTTAACAATTTAGTTAAACTTATTTAAACAATTTAGTTAAACTTATTTAAACAATTTATTTAAACTTATTTAAATAACTTTTTTGAAATTATTAAAATAATTTAGTTGAACTTATTTAATAATTTAATTGAGCTTTCTTTTTGTATTAAATATCATTTGAATAGCAACATACATCACCATATAGAGGATAAACCAGTCTCGATTACAGACTTACAAAAGGAAGGCCAACTAGCAGCCAACCCAACTTGATACATCATAGCACCATAGAAAAATTACAGTTACAACCTTTCGTATTGCATACTTACATTTACAAAGGAGTACAAATTCTAGAAGGGAAAAAAAAGCCAACAAAAAAACTGATTACAACAACACTATAAAGAGATAGAGAAATCAACTCATCAAGGATTATCTTTAGCCTTGTGTTTTGCATCTTTCATCTTCAAGAGTGTACCGGTTGTTTCAATTTCATCTTGGGAGAAGTCATCAATGATGAGCAATGGGGGAGGGTCCTCACCAAGGCCATCTTTGTTTACCCTATCATTGTATTCTTTTTGGAATAGTTCAAGTGCTTCGAGGAAAACCTCTGTGGTGTATTGTCAATCATATGCAAAATTGACCTCTTGAATACTAACTGGTATAATACCATCTTCGATGAGCTTAATGACCACCTGCATAGAAATATTAGAGAGTGTGAACCTTTTACAAGACTCAGTAAGTGCATGCTTAGCCTTGCTGAATTTTTCCTCATTTCTCTTTTTCCAAATGAACCAAAGCATTTCAGTTGAGACAATAATCCAAAACAACATTAAAATTTTCCCAATAGCATTAGAAAACAACAAAATAATTTTGTCAAGTCTTAAATTATTCATTTTATCCCATATGCATTGTTTGTGGCAAAAAAGATTCCATACTTCCCTTGCAAACACACAGTCAAAGAAGATGTGTTTAATGGACTTTGGCACTCTACATATATTGCAGATTTCTATGTCTTTAGTCTTATATTTTATTGGAAGCCTTTGTAGCAGCAAGAGCCACCAAAAGCATTCCTTCTTTGGCTCCAGTACACTTGCCTAGGTGTTTCTGAGCACCTTTCCCCAATCTTTCCTATTTAGGTTTTCTCCCCATGCTTTTTTCAAATGACTGAAAACTTGATCTTGGTTTGTGAGGGAGCTGTAAAAAATTTTCACACTCAGCTTGGTGAGCATGGAACCATCCTTCCATCTGAAGTCCTTGTACTGATCAGAATCAACCTCATGATTTTTGTTCACATCAATTTCCTTACATGCCTCCCTAACCACATAATAAGTCCTCCAATTGGATTTAGGCAGCTGGTACTTATTACTAAGCATATTCTAGCATATCAGGCCATCTTGGTTCATAATGTTTGCAATATATTTAATTCCTTTATTTTCCCAATCCTTGGCCAAGCAATCGTGTTTCAATGCTAGGGGCTTGCCATTGTGGCAAAGGTTCCACCAGATTGATCTTTGTGTGAACACAATATTTTTTGAGAAGGCATCCGAGTTATGAATATGATTTTTTATGATCCCCCAGGCCTTCCATAGGCTCTTAAAAACCACAGAATTTGCAGGGACTATTGGTTGACTGCAGCAAATGAGATCACTTAGGGGGAGCCCTTTCCATGTCTTCGCATGCTTGGGAGCTCCCCTTTCAATTTTGCTTTTGATCAAGATTTTCCAAGGCTCATCTCCCTCTAGAGCCACTGAGATCCACTTGGATTCCAGTGTGATACCTTGCAGCCTTAGGTCTTTCAACCCCAACCCGCCATCAACCTTGCTTAGGCAGCACCAGTCCCATCTCATAGCACGCTTTTTCCTCTTTACTTTACCATCAGACCAAAGGAAACTTTTGATCTTTTTCTAGATTTCATCAACCTGGTAGCTACTAAACATCCAGACATATGCATAGTAGATAGTGTATGAGGCAAGAATTTTTTGGCAAACCTATACCCTTCCTGCCAAGGATAGGGGCTGCTTATTCCAATTATTTATTTTCTTATGAATTTTTGCATGTATCCAAAGCCACATTTATCTTAGGTTGGGGTTGACAGAGAACGGAATACCAAGGCACCTGACTTATTTTTGAGGGCCACACCATTGTATATCATGAGGTTCACCATATTGTTTTCCTCCAGTAGTGGGAAAAGAGCAGTATCATCTGCCAACTAAATGTTAAGGAGGGTTTCTTGGTTAGGAAAAGTGATACCTTTTATACCTGGGGAATCAATGTCCATTCTTAGAATAAAGTGCAATGCCTCAAAGGCTATCACAAATAGGGTAGGGGCTAGGGGGCAGCCTTGCCTTCTAGATCTTTCCAATTTTATTTCCTGTGAGAGATTCCCATTAATGTCAACTTGGGCCACTGCATCCTTGAAGAGAGTTTCCACCATATTGCAGAAGGCTTCCAGGAACCCGAACGTGCTCAAAATTAGCCTAATAAACCCCCACTCAATTCGGTCATATGCTTTTTCGAAGTCCAACAACACCATTTCTGCCTCTTCCCCATTTGTCTTTGCCCACTCCATAGCTTCCCAACTAGTGATTAGATTTTCAAGTTTATATTTTCCTTTAATGAACCCTATTTGAGTGCTGCTTATGAATCTTGGTAGAATATTCACCAATATTTTAGCCAAGACCTTTGCAAGGATTTTGTAGGAGACGTTCAATAGATTTATTGGCCTCTAATTCTTTATTTGAGTTTTATCCCCTTCTTTAGGAATTAGCTTTATTATGCCCCTGCTGATGCTTTTCCCCGATGTTCCTTTTGCTAAATCTTCTTTATAAACTTCATATAGATCATCTGAGATCCATTCACTAAAGGTTTTGAAGAACTCAACTGGGAGTTCATTTGCACCTAGGGAATTATCATTCTACATTGAGCTGATTGCTTGTTCAATTTACTCCTTTGTGATCTCCTTTCCTAGCCCTTATGCTTCTAATGTTGAGATCTTTTTTGGGACAATGCCTTTTATCATGTTTCTTTTAGTTTTACAACCTTCCCTCCTATAGTCTGAGGTGAATAATTGTTTATAAAAGGTGTAGAACTGGTCTTTTATATCTTCTAGTTCTGTGAAGGTTGTCCCTTCCACCTGTATTTGTTCTATGTGTTCTTTTCTTTCAGGAATCTGAAGAAAAACTTTGAGCCTTTTTCCCTATTTTGCATCCAATTAATTTTGGATCTCACTTATAATCCTTGGATTCTGAAATTTTGGATTCTCCTTAGCACATCCTTAACTACCCTAAGTCTATTGTCAAGGTTCACATCCTCTGGGGATTTTTGTATGCAAATTTATATTTGCAGGAGCTCTTCTTGTAGCAAGCCTTCCTCTCTTCTTCTGTCAAGGGCCTTCTTTTTTCCAATCACTTGAAATAGGGATTTCCACCCTTTGGCATTTATCTCCCATATTTCTGAGGCACTCAGGCCTTTATACAGTCCCTGATTGATTTTTTTGAGGGCCCCAATGGTGTCTACACAATCACTATCCTTTAGTGGGGTTGTGTTGAGAATGAAGCCTCCCCCTCTTCTTCTTGTATTTCTGCCTCCAGACTTTAGCAAAAACCTTGCTTTTATTGGGTGGTGATAAGACAAAGTATAAGGATGGACTTCAACTTTGTAGCCACTTTCCAATGTGTCTGCTAAGAATAAGTCTTCATTTGAGTAAAATCTGTCCAAGCGGAAATAAATCCTTATGTTACCCTTCTAGTAGTTGCACCATGTGAACCAGATACTTGGGTAGTCCTTTTTTTACCTAGCGATTGGATCAACCAATTTTAGCTTGGTCTTCATTTTTGTCCAAAACAATTTCTAATTGCCTTTCCAATCCATGTCAGTTCCACCATTTTTTTCCTCCTTGTTTTCAATCATGTTAAAGTCTCCCTCAATTATCTAGAGTATGTTGTCTAGGTTGCTCAACCACTTCTTGAGTTTTATCCTTTCACTGTATTCATTAGGGGCATAGATTGAGCAGATTCCCATAGTTTGATCTTCCAATCTTAAGCTGATCTAGACAACCCTATTGCACGGGGAGACCCCAGAATTGGATATTGAGTTCTTCCATTTGTTAGCAATTAGGATGGTTGCACCACCCTTACCCCGGTCATGTAAGGTGGTGAAGTAGGAGGAATCCCTCCAAATGTAGTAGAGGCTAGATTTCAAAGTGAATCCAGTTGAATTGAGCTCTTACAAAAGGATTATATCTTTCTCTTTGCACTGCCCCAAAAATATTCTCACAACATGATTTCTATCAGGGGATTCAAGCCCCCTCATATTCAAAGAGATGAGGTTAATGACCATCCTCAACAGTTGGGGGGGTTGAATCCTTTTCAGGCTTAAAAGCCTCAAAGCATGTGGGGACTTTATTTTCCACCTCCATCCTTTTAGGTGTTGGGCTTTGAATAACAACACTTAGTTTTTTTCTCTTGGCTTGCAACAAAGTCTTCATGTTTCCTTTCTCAGCTGGTATTAAGGCCCCTTGCTCCTTTCTTGGCTTGACCACTCTTCTTTTACCTAATGGATTGACCACAATCTCATTTGTCCCCAAGGCTGAGGCAACCTTCAAAGTTCCTGGTTTAGGCAAGATGCCATGTTCTTCCTTGGAAGTCTCTTTGTGGTTTCAACCTCTGCCATCAAAGTCTAACACACCCATACCCTCCTCAGGCCCATCGGTGGACAACAGGGGAGTATTAGTAGCATGTTCTCTTGGTAGTCCATCGGTGGAGCAAAATCGCGTGTCGGTGTGCAGGGTCTTGCCCTCAAAGGCAAAGACAATGTGTTTCACTTTGGTTGGGATCCCTTGGAGGAACATACGATATGAGGCAACCTCTAAAGCAGTGGTTGATTGTTTACCAGGGCTGACCTTGCCGGTGCAACCTCCCACAACACTTGAGTTCATTAGCTTTTCGAGTGCAAGCTGCTAGGAATTATTTCATACTTTCTCATCAATGCCAAATTTGTCTCCTGAGGGTCCCAGAATCGAGACCCCATCTTACAAATCCCCATAAAATTTCACATTTTTAGAGGAATCCTCCATAGACTCCTCAGAGGATTGGGAGGAGGCATCAGAGAGTGCATCCCTGAGTAAAGATTCAACCTCGGTGAGGTTGTCATCCCAAGATTGCTCACAAGGGATTTCCAAGTTTGTGGAACGACCCACCCCCACCTCAGTTTCCTTCTCATTGATGAACCTTGTGTTAACTGGCCAATTGTTTGCAATTTTTGAATTTAAGCACAATTTGGTTGTGCCATCTCTAGTGTTTTCCAACTTTTTGGAGTTCAAAGGTTACCTCGTTTGAGGGGAGCCCTTTCTTTCACTTCCCTTAGAGTTAGGTTGTGGTTTTTGGCCCAGTCTATTTACTAGACGACCAGTGCTATCTAGCTCTCGAGTCCTCTCCTCTTTAGGTGGTTGGTTCTTAGGCTACTTATTCAACACTTCATGACCAAGTTTAACAGTATTAGGTTTTTGTGGAGGAGTTTTTTTCCTAATCAGGGGACAATCTTTTCATATGTGTCCTTCCTTTCGACCTAAGAAGCATGAATTTAAACCCTTGAGGATTTCAAGGGGACAATCAGAGCATCTGAATTCCAAATTTAGCCTAAGGATGTCGAGTATTTCTACCCCAGGATTTAGTGAGACAAGGACCCTAACATCAATGTGGGGGAGAGCAACCTTTACATTGTCAATTTTTAACACCCTCCCGTAGGGTTCCAAAAGCAGAGGGATGAAATTCCAAATGTGGGGAGGAAGGTTTTTGACCACGACCCACCTTAGGCTTGAGAGGGCCAAAATATCTTCATTTATGGCATTTGGTGTCCACGACAAAGCCCTAAAAAAATTCTTACCAATACGCCAGAATTGACTGCCCAGAACCCTACTCGGAGTTTTATGGTTTTCTAGGAAGACAACAAACAATCCTTTTTGAATCATTTTGAAATAGTTTTAAAAAATGCCCATTTTATTTCCCTAGACATCTGAAAGCCAAGAGTCTAAATATCTTTTTGTTGGGATCCTTTCAAGATCCACAACCACTAGGAAAATCCTGACATTTTTTAACCTATTATCTTCTTCAAATAAAACTTTACAAAGACCTTCATTTGGAGAAAAGATGTCTATTTAGGGAGGGCTAGGGGTGCACTTACCTCCTCTAAGTCCCCCATATTCTCTTTCACCACTTGCTTCCACCAAGAACCTTGTGCCTACCAGAAAGACCACGTTCTCACCTTCAACGATTTCTTTGAAAGACTTTGATTGTTGAAATCCCAAAGACACATCAATTTGGATGCAATGGATGTCATTGGGGGGGTTTGAATCCTCGGGCATCATAGAAGGACCGCTACCCAACAGAACCGCATGCATGACAGTCGGTAAGGATGCCTCCAAAGATCGAATACCGGGGTTGGCACTGCCACAAGGGAGAAGTACTTATTGTTCAAACACCTTCTATGGAGGATGACGAGCCTCCTCCACCCACACGGATGAAAACTTCATCAAATCCAACGAATGCAAAAACCCTAGTTGTAGAGCGAACTTTTTCCCTCCCAAAATCACCAAATACTCAAGTTTTCTAGTTGAACTTATTTAAATAATTTATTTGAACTTATTTATATATTTTATTTAAACTCATTCCTACTATTATTTAAATAATTTATTTGAACTTATTTAATAATTTATTTGAACTTATTTAATAGTTTATTTGAAATTATTTAAATAATTTATTTGAACTTATTTAATAATTTATCTGAAATTATTTAAATAAATTAAATAATTTCTACTATTATTTAATAATTTATGTCAACTTATTTAAATAAGTTCAAATATATTATTTAAATAAGTTCAAATACATTATTTAAATAAATTATTCAAATAATTTTAATTTTAAATATTTTTTTTTAAGGACCCACTAGAGTTGGTGGGATTGGCAGGGACTCTTCTGGCTCAGTGGTTTTCCTCTTTTCTTTCCATAAGGGTTCACAGACTATAAACCTTATGGAAGGATTGGCGATCCTTTATGCTTTGGAATTGGCTTATGAGATGGAATGGCGGCAGGTTATTTGTGAATCATACACTTAGGTTCTTGTTAACTTGCTTAATCAAAAGAAGATGTCTGAAGGCAGCTGGCAGTTGGCGGTGGTGGTTTAACATATTTGGAAAATTGGTACTTTGATGGAGATGGTGTCTTTTGTCCATATTTCGAGGGAATGGAATAGGACAACTGATTGTCTGGCCAAAGGGGCTTTGGATTATGGGGAGGGTTGGAAGATTGATGATTGGGCTTAGATCCCCCAGGAGCTCGGTCGGGACTTGGAGAGGGTTCTTGCTGAGGATGGTGTGGGTGCGGGTTGATTTTGTTTCTTGCTTTGCTTGCTCTTTTTTGGATTCTCTGGGCTTTTTCTCCTGACTTTGTTGTAATGCTTGCTTTTGAATTTCAATAAAGTTTTTACCTCTTCTTTATAATTTTTTTTTTTTTTTTGAACTTATTTAATAATTTATTTGAAATTATTTAAATGTATTTGGACTTATTTAATAAATTTTTTGAACTTATTTAAATAATGTATTTGAACTTATTTATATAGTTTATTTAAACTTATTCCTACTATTATTTAAATAATTTATTTGAACTTATTTAATAACTTATTTGAACTTATTTAAATAATGTATTTGAACTTATTTAATAATTTATCTAAACTTATTTAAATAAATTAAATAATTCCTACTATTATTTAATAATTTATCTAAACTTATTTAAATAAGTTTAAATACATTATTTAAATAATTTATTTGAACTTATTTAATAATTTGTTTAAACTTATTTAAATAATGTATTTGAACTTATTTATATAGTTTATTTAAACTCATTCCTACTATTATTTAAATAATTTATTTAAATTTATTTAAATGGTTTATTTAAACTTATCTAAATAACTTATTTAAACTTATTTAAACTTATCTAAATAATTTATTTAAAGTTATTTAATAATTTATTTGAACTTATTTAAATAATGTATTTGAACTTATTTAATAATTTATCAAAACTTATTTAAATAAATTAAATAATTCCTACTATTATTTAATAATTTATCTAAACTTATTTAAATAAGTTTAAATACATTTTTAAATAATTTTTTTGCACTTATTTAAATAATTTATTTGAACTTATTTAATAATTAATTTGAACTTATTTAATAATTAATTTGAAATTATTTAAATAATTAATTTGAAATTATTTAAATAATTAATTTGAAATTATTTAAATAATGTATTTGAACTTATTTAATAATTTGTTTAAACTTATTTAATTAATGTATTTGAACTTATTTATATAATTTATTTAAACTCATTCCTACTTTTATTTAAATAATTTATTGAAACTTATCTAAATGATTTATTTAAACTTATCTAAATAATTTATTTAAACTTATTTAAATAATTTATTTGAACTTATTTAATAATTTATTTGGATTGAAGGCAGGAGAATTTATAGTATCCCCAATAATACCACATCATCTTCTTCATGAATCCTTATTGACCCTAGAAAATGAAAACCCTTATGATACTATCCACTATCACTATCCCTATTTACGGGCCACCGGTGCCGCTACCAGCCTAATCCTTATTTGCTTGTGACTCGTGTCGTTGTGCGTGTTAGGTTAGGTATAATGATAATTATGATTTGTGCAAACCAAAAAAGTAACTTAATCGATTTGTGTAACTTAATCCTTATATATATAATTAAATTGTTTAATTTGATTGACATCTAGCTACATGCCAATTGTACCTCAAGCTGACATGCTATCAAAATCACCAGTGTCACTCAAACGATATGAAATCATTACAAATCTTGTTTCATTAAAGCTATGAGTTGTCCAATAAATTGCTTTGGATGTTCATATGTATTTAATCGCTGCCAATAGTACGACTACCACACTTTCTTCAAAAAGATTGAGAATTTCGATTAAATGAAATGTATAACATTGAGGCATTGAAAAGAAAGAATGAGTGTTGATCTCACTACATGTCCACATCTAACAGTTCTAGTGTTATTTTTGAGGTTTCAATTCACAAGTCTAGTGCTTCAAAGATTTACTTCTAGAATGCAACTACAATCGTCCATTGAAAATTCATCGAATGATCATGGTTATATTGATTTGGCTGACATTTGGCTACAGATATGGAATATCCTTCACACTATTATAAATTATTTTATAAGGTTGATAATTGAGCCTTGTTTTGTCTTTACATCCTTTGTGTAAAAAATTCTTAAGTTTTTAAGCCTTGGTCCTATGTTCTTCCTAGGTGATCCCTCTTTTAAAACAAACATATAATTCACCACTTGAAATTTAATCTTCGTACAGTCTCCATAAGGCTGCGGGAGATTTTGCTACAAATAGTGGTTGTTGTGCTCATTTTTCTCAAATTGGCTTAACACTCTTGAGAAACACGAAGGGGCAATGGAGACTCCTCCGTTTCTGAATTCCACAAAGCAACAAAACGCTTTCCATGGTGAAATCACTCACAAACAACTAAATGGGATAATTGTGTCCAAGCACCCACTAGTTCTCTAGGCGTTGAAGGGTGTTTTAGGCCCAAAATTTCTATTGGTTACCCACAAGCTCAGGGGGAATTCAGAAATACTCGCCATGTTTTTGGCAATGATCATGTGCACGGGTGTACCGAAAGCTCGAGGGAAGAGGCTATGCCAAATGATTTTTCAACACTCTCTATTGGAAAATATTGACACGACACTGGACAACATTGATGGAAATTTCATGACCCCTCTAATACTGCACTACTATAAGACTCATGGGAATGAATGGTCGGTACCAAAGTTTCCCCTAGTGCGCTCTTTGGACCATGCAACTCTCAAAAACCAGTGGGGGGAGATTGATAGGTGTATTGAATTTCTTCTGCGTGCAGCTGACATTCTCAAAGACCAATCGAAGGGTTGGGTGAAGGCATTTATGGTGGTGGAATCTCTCAACGGGGAAAGGTGGTATTCAAACGAGGAGGATTGGGACCTGGGCACTGGTGAAGAATGGGTAGCGAATGACACCAGGAGCTGGGAGGAACAAGAAACCCATCCTTCCCATAGTGCATGCGGTGGTGATTGTCTAGTGATTCTGAATACAATCAAAGCTAATAAGACCAACGAGGCTAGCTGCAATAATGCATAATATGGTATTTGTGGAAGGTCATTTTGGTTTGTGATGGTCTGTTTGTAGTCTATATAAGTGTCCATGTCAGTCTGTTCAATATTTGGGTCCATAATGTTTATGGAGTGAAGGAATGTAAAAATTATTTTTAATTGTTGGTGTACAGATTTGTCACTTTAATCATGAAAGTAGATGTGAGATATTTTAAAACAAACAACACAAAGTCTGTTTGTCTCACATTCACATGCATGAAATAAGTAAAGAAAAGAGATATTTTCTGTTTTAACAAATGAATTAATCCGAACAGTGAACACAATGTCTCAAAGATGAAAATATACGCATTCTGACCTAACAAATTTAAAGATTCAAGAATAATCATAAAGCATTGAAGAAACATAATTTATTCATAATTAAAATGAAGCCTTAATAAATACACAGATTTAGAAATATATTCATTTATCTCTCCAATGCCAAAAAAGTTTAAATAAATTATTTAAGTCATTATTAGGAATTTATTGAGCATACAAAAAATTTCAAGATAGACACAAACTCTTAATAAAAATACAAATAACATGATGATGCTCTTTTCTCCAAAAACTCCAACGACTCCTGCACCCTCTTTATCCTCTGCGAGCTCCAAACTGGATCAATGTGAACTCTCACCTGTGACGGGCTATAGCTTGGGAGAACTTGTGGGTGTGTCACCATCTGTTGCTTTCCCTAAAGCGAAATCTGTGGCTCCTCTAGTCGTGCCTGTGCACTCATGGGTAGACAATGGCCTCCCTCATCGATCTGATGCTCCTTTGAACTCTCAGTGCTCAGTGGATGTTGGTCAGAATCTAGATGATGGTGGTATGAGTTTGATGGCTTCTCACTCTATGACGTTTGGTTCTCCGAATAAGGGTTTTGGCTGTTTGATTGGGGGTGGTTCAAAGAAGAAATTTTAGATGCCTTAGCTATGCGCCCCTCTCCTCAAAAAAGAAAATCATTGGTACCTATTGCATCCCCTTCCATGCTAAAACCCGATAACCCTTTGACTAACGACGAAATTTTTGTTTGCCCACCCTTTTTATTCGACATTTGGCCACTACTTCGTAGATCTGCCTCGATGAATTGGCTTGCGACAAAGAAGAATTTTTGGTGGAACATGCTCTAATCTGTCATTTTATGAATGTGTGGCCTAAACTTTGTGATCTACATTCATGGATTGAGGTGAATTGGAAAGATTATTTGGAAGATGAAATAAGTATATATCCATGTGCAAAGGGGTTCTTTATCTTAGAATTTGAATATGAGGATGACAAAGAAATGGTGCTCAAGATTGGCCCATGGTATTTTCATGGAAATTTTCTATGCATGAAGCCCTGGTTCCCCTCATTTGATCCACACACAGATACTTTTTCAATGACATATTTGTGGGTTTGTTTACCCTACCTCCCATTACAATTCTGGGAAATTGATTGCCTGAAGGCGATAAGAGATTTAGGAAATATCATTGCATCTCAAACGAAACAATCAACTGTGAAAACTCGATGCTTTCACACTTATGTGTTGTGATGGATGTCTCAAACGGTCTTTCAACAGAAATTTATCTCAAAGTAGGTAAGAGACGATGGTGCCAGCCAACAGACTATGAAAAGATTGCATTCAAATGCAGATTCTACTTTTCCATAGACCATGTAAATGCTCAGTGTAGGCAAAGGCTTGGTGGGGTGCAAGCAAATTTTGCTTCTACTCGCAAACCCTCATGGTGGGAAGGGGTTGATCCATGCCACAATGCTATTTCTCCTCCTTCAAATACTGAAACTCCTGCATCTCCCTCTTCTAAGAGCTTGGCTCCTCCCTCATCCCCCAACTTGAAGGCTACTGGCACCACAGATCCTCCCCTATCATCAACAGATGCCAACACTTCAAATTCCCCTCCTGCGACTATTTCACAAGTCAATGGCTCTGATGCCAGCTTGGCTAATGTCTCCTTGTCTTCTCCAGTGATCACATAGTTAGGCCTCCTCAACAAGGTTGAGGTTTCTACTTTTTCTCTGGTAGCCACTTGCAACGATGATGTGAAGAATGGGAGCATGTGTACTGATCCTAACTCTGCCTCTAAGATATAATAGGATTGGACTATAGTTAGGTAGAAGAAACCTCTTCCCTCTATCTGAATGACATTAAGCTCTGAAAATAAAAAGATTTAATGCTGATCATGTATGCTTTTAATTTGGAATGCCCATTTTGGGTCATCTTGTGTCACACCCCTATTGTCAGGGCATGCTTTTAATCTCTTTTTTTATTCACACTTTATGGGAGTTGTCCCCATGACAGTACTTACCTATAAAAAAATAAAAATATAAATAACATAGTAATTAAAAGTAAGAGGAGTTTTTGGATTTTTATATCGAAAACATAATAATTAAAAGAGGAGTGTAAACACTTAAGTAAATTAAAAAATATAAAAATGAAATTATACCATTTTTAAAAACCTATTAAGAATAAAAATCATTTTTATAAGACTTAAATAAGAGCATAATCACTAAAGGAAGAATTTTAAATAAATAAGTTAAATAAGTTTAAATAAATTATATAAATATTTTTAAAACCTATTAAGAATAAAAATAATTTTTATAAGACTTAAATAAGAGCATAATCACTAAAGGAAGAATTTTAAATAAATAAGTTAAATAAGTTTAAATAAATTATTTAAATAAAGTCAAATAAATTATTAAATAAGGTGAAATAAATTAACCAAAGATTGGCATAGATTACAGTAAAAGCACTCAAATTTTTGTGACATTAAATTCCTATTGTAAGAGACTGTGAGTTATATTATTGAGTACTATCAGTTCTAGATGGATGTGTATGATGCACATATCCATGCCTTGATGCATTCCTGGGGTTGGATAGCCACTGCTAAGAGAGAGTGGGGGATAGTGAGAGAGAGAGGGGGAGAGTGAGAGTGGAGAGAGAGAGGGGGAGAGGGAGAGAACGAGAAGGGGAGAGGTAGAATGGGAATGAGAAGTGAGAAGGAGTGAGAGGGGTGAGAGTAAGGGAGAGAGAGAGAGAGGGGGGAGAGGAAGGGAGAGAGAGAGGGGGGAGTGGGGGAGAGAGAGGGAGATAGAGTGATGGAGGGAGACTAGGAGAGAGAGAGGGGGAGAGAGAGTGGGGAGACAGAGAGGGAGTGGGGGAGGGAGTGATGGGAGAGGGGGGGAGTGGGATAGAGGGAGAGAGGGAGAGAGGAGACAAAGAGGGGAGGGAGATTAGGGGAGAGAGAGAGAGAGGAGAGGGAGTAAGGAGGAAAGAGAGGGAGAGAGAGGAGAGAGAGAGAGAGGAGAGTGTGGGAGAGAGATAGAGGAGGGAGAGGGAGAGTGGGGAGGCAGAGAGGGGGAGGGGGGAGGGAGGGAGGGGCGAGGGAGGAGATGAAAAGGGAGAAATTGAGTGAGAGAGGGAGAGAGATGGAGGGGGAGGTAGGGGAGAGGGAGAAGGAGAGA
>CM021103.1:159406645-159720334 GCA_007115665.2 Sequoiadendron giganteum
GTGGTCCAACAGATTTGGAAAATTGGTACTTTGAAGGAGATGGTGTCTTTTGTCCATATTCTGAGGGAATGGAATAGGACAACTGATTGTCTGGCCAAAGGGGCTTTGGATTATGGGGAGGGTCGGAAGATTGATGATTGGGCTCAGATCCCCCAAGAGCTTGGTCAGGACTTGGAGAGGGTTCTTGTTGAGGATGGTGTGGGTGCGAGTTGATTTTGTTTCCTGCTTTGCTTGCTCTTTTTTGGATTCTTTGGGCTTTTCCCCCTAACTTTGTTGTAATGCTTGCTTCTGAATTTCAATAAAGTTTTTACCTCTTCTTTATAATTTTTTTTTTTTTTGAACTTATTTAAATAAATTTTTTGAACTTATTTAATAATTTATTTGAAATTATTTAAATGTATTTGGACTTATTTAATAATTTTTTTGAACTTATTTAAATAATGTATTTGAACT
The DNA here is from genome assembly GCA_007115665.2 of Sequoiadendron giganteum. NCBI lineage: Eukaryota > Viridiplantae > Streptophyta > Pinopsida > Cupressales > Cupressaceae > Sequoiadendron > Sequoiadendron giganteum. Next base: position 159,407,099 of record CM021103.1, read on the forward strand.
TATTTATATAATTTATTTAAACTTATTCCTACTATTATTTAAATAATTTATTTAAATAATTTATTTGAACTTATTTAATAACTTATTTGAACTTATTTAATAACTTATTTGAACTTATTTAAATAATGTATTTGAACTTATTTAATAATTTATCTAAACTTATTTAAATAAATTAAATAATTCCTACTATTATTTAATAATTTATCTAAACTTATTTAAATAAGTTCAAATACATTATTTAAATAAGTTTAAATACATTTTTTAAATAATTTTTTTGCACTTATTTAAATATTTTTTTGAACTTATTTAAATAATTTATTTGAACTTATTTAATAATTTATTTGAAATTATTTAAATAATGTATTTGAACTTATTTAATAATTTGTTTAAACTTATTTAAAAATTTATCTAAATAATTTATTTAAACTTATCTAAATAAATTATTTAAACTTATCATAAATTACTTTTAATAATTTATTTGAACTTATTTAAATAATGTATTTGAACTTATTTAAATAATGTATTTGAACTTATTTAAATAATGTATTTGAACTTATTTAAATAAATTAAATAATTCCTACTATTATTTAATAATTTATCTAAACTTATTTAAATAAGTTTAAATACATTTTTAAATAATTTTTTTGCACTTATTGAAATAATTAATTTGAACTTATTTAATAATTAATTTGAAATTATTTAAACAATGTATTTGAACTTATTTAATAATTTGTTTAAACTTATTTAAATAATGTATTTGAACTTATTTATATAATTTATTTAAACTCATTCCTACTTTTATTTAAATAATTTATTTAAACTTATTTAAATGATTTATTTAAACTTATCTAAATAATTTATTTAAACTTATCTAAATAATTTATTTGAACTTATTTAATAATTTATTTGGACTGGAGGCAAGAGAATTTATAGTATCCCCAATAATACCACATCATCTTCTTCATGAATCCTTATTAACCCTAGAAAATGAAAACCTTTATGATACTATCCACTATCACTATCCCTATTTATGGGCCACCAGTGCCGCTACCAGCCTAATCCTTGTTTACTTGTGACTCATGTCGTTGTGCATGTTAGGTTGGGTATAATGATAATTATGATTCGTGCAAACGAAAAAAAGTAAATTAATCGATTTGTGTAACTTAATCCTTATATATATAATTAAATTGTTTAATTTGATTGACATCTAGCTACATGCCAATTGTACCTCAAGCTGACATGCTATCAAAATCACCAGTGTCACTCAAACGATATGAAATCATTACAAATCTTGTTTCATTAAAGCTATGAGTTGTCCAATAAATTGCTTTGGATGTTCATATGTATTTAATCGCTGCCAATAGTACGACTACCACACTTTCTTCAAAAAGATTGAGAATTTCGATTAAATGAAATGTATAACATTGAGGCATTGAAAAGAAAGAATGAGTGTTGATCTCACTACATGTCCACATCTAACAGTTCTAGTGTTATTTTTGAGGTTTCAATTCACAAGTCTAGTGCTTCAAAGATTTACTTCTAGAATGCAACTACAATCGTCCATTGAAAATTCATCGAATGATCATGGTTATATTGATTTGGCTGACATTTGGCTACAGATATGGAATATCCTTCACACTATTATAAATTATTTTATAAGGTTGATAATTGAGCCTTGTTTTGTCTTTACATCCTTTGTGTAAAAAATTCTTAAGTTTTTAAGCCTTGGTCCTATGTTCTTCCTAGGTGATCCCTCTTTTAAAACAAACATATAATTCACCACTTGAAATTTAATCTTCGTACAGTCTCCATAAGGCTGCGGGAGATTTTGCTACAAATAGTGGTTGTTGTGCTCATTTTTCTCAAATTGGCTTAACACTCTTGAGAAACACGAAGGGGCAATGGAGACTCCTCCGTTTCTGAATTCCACAAAGCAACAAAACGCTTTCCATGGTGAAATCACTCACAAACAACTAAATGGGATAATTGTGTCCAAGCACCCACTAGTTCTCTAGGCGTTGAAGGGTGTTTTAGGCCCAAAATTTCTATTGGTTACCCACAAGCTCAGGGGGAATTCAGAAATACTCGCCATGTTTTTGGCAATGATCATGTGCACGGGTGTACCGAAAGCTCGAGGGAAGAGGCTATGCCAAATGATTTTTCAACACTCTCTATTGGAAAATATTGACACGACACTGGACAACATTGATGGAAATTTCATGACCCCTCTAATACTGCACTACTATAAGACTCATGGGAATGAATGGTCGGTACCAAAGTTTCCCCTAGTGCGCTCTTTGGACCATGCAACTCTCAAAAACCAGTGGGGGGAGATTGATAGGTGTATTGAATTTCTTCTGCGTGCAGCTGACATTCTCAAAGACCAATCGAAGGGTTGGGTGAAGGCATTTATGGTGGTGGAATCTCTCAACGGGGAAAGGTGGTATTCAAACGAGGAGGATTGGGACCTGGGCACTGGTGAAGAATGGGTAGCGAATGACACCAGGAGCTGGGAGGAACAAGAAACCCATCCTTCCCATAGTGCATGCGGTGGTGATTGTCTAGTGATTCTGAATACAATCAAAGCTAATAAGACCAACGAGGCTAGCTGCAATAATGCATAATATGGTATTTGTGGAAGGTCATTTTGGTTTGTGATGGTCTGTTTGTAGTCTATATAAGTGTCCATGTCAGTCTGTTCAATATTTGGGTCCATAATGTTTATGGAGTGAAGGAATGTAAAAATTATTTTTAATTGTTGGTGTACAGATTTGTCACTTTAATCATGAAAGTAGATGTGAGATATTTTAAAACAAACAACACAAAGTCTGTTTGTCTCACATTCACATGCATGAAATAAGTAAAGAAAAGAGATATTTTCTGTTTTAACAAATGAATTAATCCGAACAGTGAACACAATGTCTCAAAGATGAAAATATACGCATTCTGACCTAACAAATTTAAAGATTCAAGAATAATCATAAAGCATTGAAGAAACATAATTTATTCATAATTAAAATGAAGCCTTAATAAATACACAGATTTAGAAATATATTCATTTATCTCTCCAATGCCAAAAAAGTTTAAATAAATTATTTAAGTCATTATTAGGAATTTATTGAGCATACAAAAAATTTCAAGATAGACACAAACTCTTAATAAAAATACAAATAACATGATGATGCTCTTTTCTCCAAAAACTCCAACGACTCCTGCACCCTCTTTATCCTCTGCGAGCTCCAAACTGGATCAATGTGAACTCTCACCTGTGACGGGCTATAGCTTGGGAGAACTTGTGGGTGTGTCACCATCTGTTGCTTTCCCTAAAGCGAAATCTGTGGCTCCTCTAGTCGTGCCTGTGCACTCATGGGTAGACAATGGCCTCCCTCATCGATCTGATGCTCCTTTGAACTCTCAGTGCTCAGTGGATGTTGGTCAGAATCTAGATGATGGTGGTATGAGTTTGATGGCTTCTCACTCTATGACGTTTGGTTCTCCGAATAAGGGTTTTGGCTGTTTGATTGGGGGTGGTTCAAAGAAGAAATTTTAGATGCCTTAGCTATGCGCCCCTCTCCTCAAAAAAGAAAATCATTGGTACCTATTGCATCCCCTTCCATGCTAAAACCCGATAACCCTTTGACTAACGACGAAATTTTTGTTTGCCCACCCTTTTTATTCGACATTTGGCCACTACTTCGTAGATCTGCCTCGATGAATTGGCTTGCGACAAAGAAGAATTTTTGGTGGAACATGCTCTAATCTGTCATTTTATGAATGTGTGGCCTAAACTTTGTGATCTACATTCATGGATTGAGGTGAATTGGAAAGATTATTTGGAAGATGAAATAAGTATATATCCATGTGCAAAGGGGTTCTTTATCTTAGAATTTGAATATGAGGATGACAAAGAAATGGTGCTCAAGATTGGCCCATGGTATTTTCATGGAAATTTTCTATGCATGAAGCCCTGGTTCCCCTCATTTGATCCACACACAGATACTTTTTCAATGACATATTTGTGGGTTTGTTTACCCTACCTCCCATTACAATTCTGGGAAATTGATTGCCTGAAGGCGATAAGAGATTTAGGAAATATCATTGCATCTCAAACGAAACAATCAACTGTGAAAACTCGATGCTTTCACACTTATGTGTTGTGATGGATGTCTCAAACGGTCTTTCAACAGAAATTTATCTCAAAGTAGGTAAGAGACGATGGTGCCAGCCAACAGACTATGAAAAGATTGCATTCAAATGCAGATTCTACTTTTCCATAGACCATGTAAATGCTCAGTGTAGGCAAAGGCTTGGTGGGGTGCAAGCAAATTTTGCTTCTACTCGCAAACCCTCATGGTGGGAAGGGGTTGATCCATGCCACAATGCTATTTCTCCTCCTTCAAATACTGAAACTCCTGCATCTCCCTCTTCTAAGAGCTTGGCTCCTCCCTCATCCCCCAACTTGAAGGCTACTGGCACCACAGATCCTCCCCTATCATCAACAGATGCCAACACTTCAAATTCCCCTCCTGCGACTATTTCACAAGTCAATGGCTCTGATGCCAGCTTGGCTAATGTCTCCTTGTCTTCTCCAGTGATCACATAGTTAGGCCTCCTCAACAAGGTTGAGGTTTCTACTTTTTCTCTGGTAGCCACTTGCAACGATGATGTGAAGAATGGGAGCATGTGTACTGATCCTAACTCTGCCTCTAAGATATAATAGGATTGGACTATAGTTAGGTAGAAGAAACCTCTTCCCTCTATCTGAATGACATTAAGCTCTGAAAATAAAAAGATTTAATGCTGATCATGTATGCTTTTAATTTGGAATGCCCATTTTGGGTCATCTTGTGTCACACCCCTATTGTCAGGGCATGCTTTTAATCTCTTAGGAGGATCAGGATCAGATCGAATCAGATCTTCCTTCCTTCCTTCCTCCTTCCGTCCATCTTCCTTTTCCTTCCTTCCTTCTTCCTTCCTTCCATCCATCCTTTTGATCTTTCCTTCCGCATCTTTTCCATCCGCTTTATCAAAATCCGCATCTTTTGCATCGTCAACATCCGGGCACGATCCATCGTCGATCCGGCATCCGGCACGTCAATCTTTTGCGTCGTTTGTTTTGCGCATCCGTTTCAATCAAGATCAGACAAATCTTTTGGGAGAGGGATGGAGAGAGAGAGGGGGGAGTGAGGGAGATGGAGAGGGGGATGGAGAGGGAGAGTGGGGGAGTGAGTGAGAGGGAGAGGGAGGGAGGGAGAGTGGAGGAGAGAGAGAGGGTGAAGGAGAGTGGGGGAGAGGGAGAGAGGGGGGAGAGAGAGGGAGTGGGAGAGTGTGGGATAGTGATAGAGAGGGAGAGAGAGAGAGATGGGAGGAGAGAGAGAGAGTCATGTCAGGTCTACAACCTCCTGATAAAATTGATAAGGTGTGACAAAAATAGTCATAAGACTAGCGAGCTATGTTATGCTTAGCACTCATGAAAAGTCTCCACTAGTAAGAAATTTTTTGTTATGCTTGGTGGTTGTGAAAAAAATAAAGGTGCCATTGTCAAGCAAGTTGTGTTATGCTTGGTGGCCATTTGAACAACATAAAGGCTCCATTGGAAAGCAAGTTGTGTTATGCTTGGCGGCCTTGAAAAAGGTTGTACATGCAATAAGATAGGATATTCAAAGGGATTTTTCTTAGTTCACAAAAGGTCTCACCTTAGGGAACATCGTGCTTAATGTCACCAAGAGAGGACTAGTCGAGGATAAAAGATTCACAACTTAGGGAATGCAAGTTGTAGTATCACCACTAAGAGAAATTTCATATGAAAAGAAAGGTCATGCTCTTGAGGAACATCAACCCCAATGTCACCACCTAGAAGATGCATCATGTGAAGTAAGAATACCACACATTGAAGCAAACAATATGTTGGGACGTGTATGCCCCCCACTTTAAAGAAATTTCTGAACATCATGATGTGAGAAATTACTTTGAAGTGGAACATAATAAATGCCAATACGTGAGATATTTATTCAGAAAGCCCTATGTAAACATATATTTCTGAGTAGAGCTACATCATGAAAGGAGGGTTTCCCTTATATGCAATCCTAAGATAACACATAAGGGATCCATGGATCTGGGTTCAGTGTTTGTATTTTCTATAGTGATATAATCGAGCTCAGAATCACCATCATTATCCATATAACTCATGGACCAATGAGCATAAAGGAAGAATGACACATAGAGAGTGAAAACACGGAGAATATTTTGGGTTAACATGGAAGAGACCTAAATGTCTCAATGCCTTGCATCATCCCCAAAAGAAAAACACAAGATAAGATAAAAGATATAAATGGTCATGATAGATAGAAGAATGTCATAATGGATTCACTTCATTTGTATCCTTGAAACAATGGAGTGACAAGGGTCATCCAAAGTAGGCTCACAAACATATAAAGACATGCCAAGCAACATTGTAGGGGGATCACATTACACACATGCAATCAAAAAGAACATGAATACAAAGTAAAGACTAGTATGGCACATGTGAGTCAACCTATATCAGGTCATTTGCATCCCAATATTGTTCATCATATGAAAAATGCATATAACTAGCCAAAGGGGAAATGACAAGTGTTGTACTAGGACAAGGCTATCTAACTTCTTGCCCCCACTAAGTGCAAGACAAGGATGAGTCGAAATAAGTAATGAGAATGTGCTCCTTTCAATATAGAAATGATTTGAAATAGATGTAAAACATGTAATAGTGTGTATGTTATCATCCTACAACTATCGCATGGCAAGGAGCAAAGTGCATGAATTTTAGTTAATTACACCAATAAAATCATTTTCACAGATCAACCATTGTAAAAGATGACACTCATCAGTAAGATGCCTAAGATTTCTATGAAATACATAATAATTCATGTTTGTACTCTTTCCTTTTTTTTTCTTTGATAGGTGGCAAGTAAATCAATCCTAGATCGAGGAGTTGATTTATTTTTTGTTCAGTTTATATTGTAGTGTGTAAGAATGGTAATTCCTTGATCTTATAGGGCTTAGATCTCTTACTTGCTAGGGAATTTTTTTGAGGTGGAGGTGGGGGAGGGGGATCTGAGGTGACCCTATTGTCCTTGTGAGGTATTAATTGATATCTTGATATGATCTTTTGAAAGAGAACACCTTTTTCCTTAGGAGATGTGCAAGGGGGGGAGCTTTTGATATCCTACCCCCCTGGTATCCTCAAATGGTATTTGTTCTAACAGTTTGTGAATTTCATGCTCATTGGTTATGCCAATCCTTGTTTGTTTAAGATCTTAAAGCCTTGGCCATAACTCTCTTCTAAGTTGATTGATGTATTGGTAACTCAATTGGAATAAGATAGAAGAGTGTCATTATTGTCCTTGTTAACAATTTCATTAATGATTGATGGTTGAGGCTTGCTTTGTGCTTCAATTTTAGGATGTAGAAAGTTTAACATATCAGGTGATATGATTATAGGTGGTTTTTGCATGGATGGATAAAAGGATGCATTGTTCTGAAGATTCCATAGGGAGTCTTGTATGAATTGTTGCATGTTATCTTCATCTTGACCAAAGATATCCACCTCATGAGGACATTCATTAGGAGGTGAACATTCATTAATAGACTCAATTGCATTAGCTTCATCACCAAACACACAACTTGAAACATCTACCAAATATCTTAAGGTCCTCCATATATTACCCATACACATGTCCATGATAAAATTGTATACAAAGTTTCATATCTAATATATGAATATTTTTGGATTTTTGAATGCAAGATACTAAAAATGATATTTTTTTAATGCCAATTTTGATTTCAAACAATGCACTCAATTTGACCAATTCGAACTTAATGCAAACAAGTATAGAATTTTCTGATTTTTAAAACCAGAACATAGAATTAATAGCAAATAAAAAGAAGCAAACAAAGACAAATTACTACCTATAAATTTGGAAAATCACCTGTATAGGGATTAATTCACCCTAGGGCGAATGGGTCATAGGTCAGGGTTTTGAAAAAATCAAAGTTTGAATTTCTTGTTCAATGTTTGAATTTCCACTTTCAAGTTGCAAACTATGGTTTCAATGATTGAATTTTCTAGATTTAGGTGTCCTAATGCAAGTGAAATGAATTAAAAATGATGAATAATGTGACACTTTTTGAAATGCAATTTTGACTCAATTTTTTAATGTAAATGACTTAAATACACTGATATGAAAGTACTATGCAAAATAAATGTAATATGCATACATTTAAAATAAAATTAAATGATGTAAAATGTAAACTTAAAACCCTAAATGAGATGAAGACTAATGCAATTTTAACAACCCTAAATGAAATTCAAATTAATCCAATGCAAAGCAAACTAGTGCAAATCCTAGATCTATGGTTTGAATGGACTCCAATTTTAGAATTTTAGATGTACAATATCGAGTTCACCAAAATGAAACGAGGAAAATATAGTTGTTGTTGGTTTTGAATGGGGGCAATGCACCTATTTTCCTTAGTTCGTTAGGAAAAAGAGATCCCCTAGGGAAACATTCACTTTCAACCATTAGGTGAGTCAACCTTGATGGAGATCTTGTTGTTTTCTTTATGACTGAGGACGAGGTAAATCAACCTGAAATGCACTTTTGGGAGATAAATGAAAAATACAAAATGAATGCAATTATACAATATAAAACTTGAACCATCAATTTAAAACCTTAATCTAACAGAATCCACAAAAGTTTTACAGATCTGAGATGAGTATGAATTTATACACCTCCCACCAAAAGCAATTGTTGAGTGTCCTCCTCAAATAGATTTTCCCTAGGGCGAATGGGTCTTGCTACATCAATCCAAAATCTATTTCATAGTCCTCTGCTCTTGGATCTGCACTCTTGATTCCTCTAGGTTTCATAGTCGGAAAGTTGAAATTAAATTCTACAAGTGAGTTTTCGTGGCTTGACATCTTTGAAAAACTTTATAAAATTGCACTATTGATCAATCTTCAATCCTTCTTCACTTGCAAATTTGCAAACACAAAGAGAGGGAAAATCTGTTTATTTTTTGTGAATGGAGGTTTGTCTTGGTCAAACCCTGTTTTGGTAATTAAACCTTGAAATGGAATGAAACATGAATGGAAGGAATGATCAATGAACAATGCTATGTTGCAACTCTCCAAACCCTTGAATGGAGATCCTTAGAGGACTAAAATTTAACACATCTCTCCAAGGTCTTGATCTTGCATGAAATGGATCGATTTGATGTTAATCTTGATGCTTGAATTTTGACTTGAATGGTTGAAACCTACATCACAATGTTAGCTCCAAAAACATGCATGAATGAAGATAACTTTGATATGATGCTTGGGATCTTGAATTTTGATGTAGAATATTGATAAAGCTACTCTTGAACACCTTTGACAATAATCTTAGCTTTAAGAATGTTTGAATATGAAATCTAGACATTTTAGGATTTGAATTTGATAAAAAGACCTTTGTATTTATAGGTAATTTTGTAGTTTCTCAAAAATTAAACATCAAAGGCCTACAATTGCAAATTAATTTGAATCATAAAAATTCTTCCAAAAACATATTAAAAATTGGGGTCCTAAACTTAAGGGAGCCCCATTTTCCCTTGGAACACGAATCATGAAATATTCTCCAATAATCTTCTTGAGTATGTCTTCTCCATCATCACTATGAACCATAAAGACATCTTTCAACCGGTCCACCATCAACCTCTGGAACTGATTGCACTCCACATCCTCAACTATGATAAAATCACTCTTTGAGGAGGCATCACTCTCAATGTTTTCCATCGTTGAACAATGAAATCTTAAATGGTGAAAATTAAGGTCATTAACTTAGGATTTATAGAATTGAAAGGGTGTGGTAGGTGATTTATGCTGAAGATTTTGTTGGGAATTGTTAATGATTGTGAGGATAGTAATTTTTCCTGGGAATTTAATGAAGAGGGTTGTCGATGTGACATTGTTGCATTAACACTTTGAGTTCAACTAGATAAAATCTAAGTTGCTTTCTTTGCTAAGATGGTTCACATGAGTATAATCATAGGGAGATACATTTATTAAATGCAAACTTTTGGGAACTACATGCTACTTACACCAAATAAATGCAAAATTCTGGGAATTGTATGATTCTTGTAGGGGTGCATTATATTGCATGTATGAATTAAAGTTTTTAAAATATATGTGAAGATGACCTAGTAAATCCTTTGGGATGAAGTCTAAGATCCCTAGATTGCATTGCTCATAGTGTTTGTATAAAAATCTATGTGGTTAATGCCTTGTAGCATCTTGACGAAGTTTATATGGGTTAAGTGTGTTTTTTATATTCTATATTTGTGGCCATAGATGGTATTAGCCTATTTTTCTTATTGAGATATTATGAGTTAAAGGTGATCCTACCTCGTGTGTAACCTTCTATTATGGGTTGTGATGTTGAAATGACCCTACCCTACATAATGGGAGTAAGTAAGTTTAAAATATAAAACTCCAAATCATAATGGTATTGTGTTGATGGTGTTTTCTGCACAACAACAACTTAGACAGAATATGATATCCTATCTCTCTTGAAAGGTAAATCTCTATGGGAAAAGAGATAACCTCAAGGTCTCTAATGCTAGGTCTTGACAATGCAGTGAAACAACTCAGAGATAATGTGAAAATGCTGGTAATCACAAGGGGCCTTACAAACAAATACTGGATCTTCAAACTTATTAGATTTTTCAATATATTGATACTCAGATTCTTAAATGTAACCCAGATAATAGAAGAAATAGCAAAAGATAAGAGTTTAAGAGAGATCCTAAGATTAAAATTACTCCTAAAATCAATCACAACAATGATGAATGCTACAAATGGATAAATCTCCAATAAAACCATTTTTTGCTTAATCAAGGACAAGTCCACAACTCTACAAAAATGGTGCAATCTTCTAAGGAAACTGAAGATTTTCAGACTATGAATATTCATCCACATACCCAATAAATGGTGCAATGTAAACAAGCATCCACAGTTGAACTTAGCACAAAATAAGGCCCAGACTAACTTTACACAACAACTTACAATCAACAAATTGCCAAAAGTATGGACTGGAGATCGATCAACATCATTAACATTTCACCATTATCATGAAAGAACTGAGAACTAACATCTAATTGAGAATCAAGAACAAGAAACCATAAACTGTTGAAACATAACACAATGTTTTCCAAATCAACAACCCATTTGCATTATCTTCTCCAACATTACATAACAATTTCCAGTTTCTCTCCTCTCCTACAACTACTGACTTGCAGAATCTAACCTCTAACTTAGCCAATTCTGGCTTTTCAGCCCCTAACCAGCTATTATATATCTTTTTCTACTAACCTTTTACAAATGAGAAGGCACTGGCCTTTTATAGATATTACATTTTTAAATCAAGGGTCAGGATTAAATTCAATCCAATGGCTGCAATTAATCCCCAAGAAACCCTAAGAATTCACATTAGGGCTCTTAAAAAAGTGGTACATCATCATCCAATAGCATAAAGACAATTACATCCAGGAGCAATAAGAAATCAACAATCTGCCACCTCGATTTTAATAAAAAATTATGATTGGAGAGTGAAAACAACATCACACGTCACTCCACATTTGAAACATATATTCCAGCTATAGACAGGTTGTGGCACAGATTCTTATGCAATTGGGTCCATTTGAACAGCTAAGCACCAATTCATATGTAAATCAACATTTAAAATATTTCCATATTTTCCTCCTGGCACGAATCCATATGCAAGTCCTTTTCTTTATTTAATCCTGAAAAATAGATATAATCATTAATAGCCCACATGTGAAAATCCAACCAAAAAATATTAAAATTAAGCATAAATAAACCCTTGGAAATTTCAACTCCATCATAAAATTTCAAAAATTTAACCCCATTAATAAATTTCGGAGTTCAGGAAAATTGTGACAGGGAGTTCGGAAAAATCTGCCAGGAAGGGAAAATCCCGAAAAAATGGCCAGAAATCCGCCAAAATCTGGACGGGGTGAAAAATTCCGAATTTGGCAAAAAACCCGAAAAAATCCGGATCGGGCGAGAAATCCCGAAAAATCGGACCGTGGAAACCTAAAAATCCGAAAAAATCGGTGGGTGGAAACCAAAAAAAATCAAAAATCTGTGAAATCCCCAAAAAATCAAAAAAGGACGGCGGAAAATCCCGAATATGGCAAAAAAATCCGGAGGAAAACTTCGAAACCCCATAACTTTTTTTTCCCGGATGAATTTTCAAAAAGTTCAAAAAGCAACTTGGCCTAATTTTTCATCCTCTATCCATTGGTGTAAAAAAACTTACACATCACATTGAAAATTCATTTGAAAAATCCCCATTTCTAAAATCCAAGGCCCCAAAATGCTTCAAAATACCACCCCCATCAAACCAAATCCGGACTTAATCCCAAAATAACCTCCAAGAAGAGAAAAACCAAAAATTGACAATGCTAAGGTGCAAAGATGCAGAAGAAAAAGAGGGTCCCCACCTCTGGTGGGGTGTGTGTGCAAAAAGTGCACAATAGTGCCTTCATTATGTTGACCTTGATAAGAATGTGGATATCATTATATCAAGCTTGTCATAGTGACTTGTGATGAAGGATTATGTAAGTCCCTTATGTGGGTAGTTCTTGCATAGTTGAATGATTAAGTCTGTTAGAAGATTAATCTTTACTTGGTAAAGGTTATTCTTTAAATGTATTTTTTTACTAACTTGTAGGAATATTCCAAAGTAATCCATACAACTCTTTTGTCTTTTTTGTCATCTCAAACATGTGTGAGGATGACTTATTTTTTAATTCTTTTATTAAGGAATATTTTTAACCACCTCTTTAAGAGGTGACACTTTGCACATACATAGATGAATGGTGGCATCCATTGAGTTGAGAGTTACATTCTAACTCCTCCTTCTCACCTTTACTTATTGAGGTACCTCTCCTCTCATTCTTCAAGACTCAAGCAAGCAAGCCTAAGGTTGAAACTCTCTCCCTCTCTCTCTTTGTATTATTCTTTAGGAATTTTTCCTCCATTCATAATATTGGGGTTTTTTCTTGTTTTATCCCCTTAACAAATTCTTGTGTCTCTCTTTCTTTAGTGGTGCTTGGTTTGGCTACTTCACTCTATTTGGTAATCTATTTAATTTAAACAATTGCTCATTCATTAGTACTTTCCATTGCTCTTTATATTTCCTTTCGAAGTCATCTCTTGTATAAGTTAATATGTTTTTATTTGAAAATCATAGTACCCTTACTTGACCTTGTCTTGTGAACAGGAAATAGAAGTGACCATATGCAATAAGTCCTTGAGGATATAATATTACAAATGAAAATTAATGTAGTAAGAGAGTAACTTCTTCATACAATGTGTGGTCTCCTTTTTCATATGTCTTCTTGCATCGCATCAAAACTGAAAATGTTTGCAAGTTAAAAAAAATCACATGGATGCATGTACATCAATATTAGAATTAATGCATGGAAGTGAATTTGAGATGATTGGATGTGTGGAATTTTTGGTAAGTTATCTAGCACACCATGGACAAAAGGTGTCATGTGGCTATTTACTCCCTCCATGTGACTAGTGTTAGTCACTCAGTTAAGTGAAGTGTTCCAAGTTGATGATTTATTTTGATGTATTGATGAAAATATTTCTTGTGTTAAAAGGACCGACATTTGTATTTTTGGTTTTTCTTATGATCAAAATTAGTCACCAAATCTTTTGAATATTGATTTCACGACCCTTGGTCGTACTTTATTTATTGTTGAAATTTTTGATATTTTCTGACTTAGTGTTGAATTTGATGAATCTTCTCTCTTTTGGGTTTTATTTAAATCTCTTGGATGACTATTCCAAATGTTCACATTGTTGGTTCTATGTTGTGTTAAGAGTTGTAACCTATCAAATTCACCATGAATAATAATAGAGTGTTTGAGGGAGTAGATTGTGAAGAAGTGTTGGCACATAGTTGTCATTGATGTCAAAAGGGAAAATCATGCAAGGCAAATTACTGACATGATGAAAGAGGATCAGACATGAAACAAAGTTTCTCATGCAACTGAGGATGATGGCATTAATGGAAAGTGTCATTGATGTCAAGAGATAAGGTTTGCAGTGAATATGGGATCATGGGTATAGGTTACTGGTGAATGCATATGCTACGATGTTGTCATTGACGTCAAAAGTGTCTTTGATTTCAAAGGAGTCTAGAATTGATCATGCAAGGGAGATGTTGGCATCATGATAGATCAATGGTGTGGTTAAATGCTATGAAGCTCAGAGAATCAATGTGAGAGCAATGGATTTGTTAGAAAATAAGGTGGCAGATTCGATATGGGTTTTTTGAGAGCATTCTAGTGATGTGCTCTACAAGTCCAAAAGTTGATGAATATGCCCAGAAATGATTTATTTATGCTCTCATATGATATTAGGGTTTACAAATAAACCCTAACGCGTTTATATTCATGGAGTCCTCAAAATTTTCTATTTCAACGGTGACTTGTTTTTGGCGGTTGTAGAGTTTTTCAAAATTGTTGAGAAATGGTGCATCAAATGTACTAGTTTTCGGGCCTCTGCATTGTCAGACAAACAGTTGAATATCCTGAGGAAAAAGTTACTAGTCTGATCAAATTATCATTGGGGGGAAATGGTTTTTTATTTAAGTTGTTGTGTTCCAAGTTTTTCTAACTTAGGTCATGGAGTTCTAGAGTTTCATAACCTCCTAACTTAGTGGCTTTGAGGTTCTCTTTGTTGTCGGCGAGTTGTGGGTTTTCAGAACTTCATAACCTCTGACAAAAGGTTTTGAGGTTTGGGTTTTTAGCAACTTAGTGATGGAGCAGCGAATCGCAGGTTTCAGAAGTTCATAACCTCTGACAAAAGGTTATGAGGTTCGTGATTTTAGAGACTTAGCGATGGAGCGGTGAGTCACGTGTTTGTAGAATTTTGTAACCTCAAACAAAAGGTTCTAAGGTTTAGGTTTTTAGCGACTTAGCGATGAGAAGGTAGAATTTTGTGCGGGACCTAGTAAGGTGGATGTGGTAGTGGGACCCGACAATAATGAAGGTACTCAGAAGGTGAGAAGGACCCAACCATAATGACATGGATAATAGTGATGGCAATGTAGACACATGGCATGACAAGATTGAGTAAATGGTAATCCACATCCTTGTTGTAGATTACAATGCAGTGACATGGCGATGAAATGTCTGGTGGACCTCGTATATGACAAGCAAGTAGCAGATTGAAGAGTGATGAGGTGATGATGTGGACGTACTCTAGTGGTGATGTTCTCATCGAAGTGACTTGGTCATTTCAAAGGGAGTTTTTGGATGTCTCTTCTATATTCTAATGGTTATTTCATCATTGTGACACTGGTGTATCAGTAGGAGTCTGGAAGGAATCTCTTCAAAAAAATGGTGGAGATTAATTCATAGTGGATGAACGATGACCATTGATGGGACTAGATAGTGGAAGGTGACATATGCCATGAACTGTTGGTAGTGTGAACGGTAAAGATTGAATGAGGAAGATTTGATGGTGCTTTCAGTGTATCTGGTGGGACCTAAAAAAGGAAGAAGCGAAGGTGATGATGGTGAATGGTGATGAGTGGCAACAAGTGACGAAGGATGATTTGATTGGTAGAAAAACTCACATCATTTTTGTGAGTTATGTGGTGATTATGTGGATGGTAAATGGAAACAAACCGCAAGCCTCACAAAGTTTGTGTGGGCCTATTGTTAGAGCTCGTAGGATAGCAGGCTTTGGACGTGTGTCTTGGTGGACTCACGTATGGAAAGTAGTGTATGGAGGAGATCTAAGGTGAAATTTTTTTGGTGATTGATCTAACAGTGATCATCAGTCAGTGGATATCGACAATGGAGATTTGAATGACCTCTTATCCAATGGTCAAGGTTTAAAGGCATGACGATGAATAGAGGATCGTAGGATAAGGGTGTGAAAGAAGATGATCAATGGCCAAAAATCAAAGATAGAAATCTGAAATGGCTCGACAATGTGAACAAGGACTTAACTTGAAAACTGACATAGAGGAAGGAATTAATTGGTCTAACTGCACTAGCAACCAATTTAAATAAAGATTTGATCTATTCAGTGGTGGTACAGTTTGAAAAAATATTTGAAGATTGAATGAATAGGAGAATGCATTGAATGCATTTATGATTCTAGGGTTTGATAGAGAATGAATGAAGGAAATAATTTTGTAAATTTTTTTTAAATGCTTGGTGGCTCGATGCAAGATATGGAAATATCTGGTAAACACTATCAGATATCTCAATTACGAATTGGACAGTGGTGTGTGGCTTGAGGTAGAGTAAGCTTGTTGGTGAAGATAACAAGTATGGAAACCCTAGCAGAATATTTGAGCTGATCTATATAGGTGAAAATATCGAGGAAGATATTATAAGTCGATGGAGATAGAAGATAATTGGATATGTCAAAAGATTGAATCTATTCAATAGTGAAGAGTAGGTTACATCTGCTTGTATAGAAAGGAGTTTGCAATCGATGAGTGTGAAAAAAAAAGGTTATGAATATGTAGTTGTGACGGTAAGGAAGTAGAGAGAGCAATAAAGAAGACAAAGAATACACATGCAAGGAAGTCCTAGACTATAATACAAAACATCATCTAGGTTTTCATTCAAAAAAGTGTAGATGTATGAGACACTACAAAAAGGGAAAGGTGTGCAGTGCAATAGGATAGAATAGTGAGTGTTCTATGTGAAGAAGAGAGTGCATAGCAGGGGTGTGTGTTGCTGAGAGTGCAACTACAACAACAGAGTGTGAGTTGTAGTAAGTGAAACAATGTATTGAATGTAATGATGCATGATCAGGTTTTGCAAAACCGAGTCTTATGCATACTTGTGTTTGTTATCACAAAGGTGGTTGCCTCAATAAACTGAGTTGTAGCTCAGATCAGGGTGTTGTTGCATCCTTGAAGTGGTTGCTTCTAAACTAGGGAGTAGTTGCTTCCTTGGAGTTGTAGCTCCTAAATTAGGGTGTTGAAGCATCCTTGAATTTTTAGCTTCTAAGGTAGGTATTTTTTGCTTCCTTGTAGTTGTAGCTCCTAAAGCAGGGTGTTGAAGCATCCTTGGATTGGTGCCCTAAACATTGTAATAGATATTTTGATTGTGAGGTTGGATTTGAGTAGTAGACTCAAGCAACATTTCTCACTGTGGTTTTCCATGTATATTTGGTGTTGTGGGCATGTCTGTGTTGATTGTCTATTTGAATTTTTATGTTTTCATCTTTAGTTTTCAATCTAAACATTAAGAGTTTGAGAAAGAAATTTGCACAAAGTATTTGGAGCTAAGAAGGTAATTTGGAAAAAAAATTTGAGGGCTAAAGTTTTTAGTATCTACTGATTCACCCCCCTCTTAGTAGATCATTGTGTTCCAACAAGAAGTACCGATCTTCTATTAATATCATGATTAAATTATGTCATAAAGCTTGTGATGAGTGGCATAAGTGTTTCTATGTATGATGAATGATATGATATGCATTGTGTGGCTAAACATGAGAAGATTTAAATTTCTCTATGTGATTGATATTAATGTATTCTTTGCATTCATGTAGGATGTGGTAAATTAAGGACATATTGTCTTCTTGTATATGCTTGATACACTTGTGTATGAGTGATTGTGGTTTTTACTTTCTGGGATGGGTACTGAATGTGGAACAATAAAGAAGGGCAGTCCTCTTTTCAAGATTTTCCATTTATTTTCAAATTCTTTGGCCAAAGTCCAAATCATTGAAAAAATGATTTAGCCTAGCAAATTTTATTTAATATAGTTCTCTCTCACATCCTGTAAATAAGACATTGCTATATCATATATATATACGCATGTAGATGTTACAGGTTGCAAAAGATTCCCCCCTACCCAAAATATTTCAAGGTAGCTAGGAACTTCTTGTAGGGTCGGTAGATCTTCAAGTAGGAAGAACTTCATGGAAGTATAAACCTCATAGTTTGGTGGAAAAGAACCCAAATCATGATTTCGTCTTTTAACTAGCCATGTGTGGATTGATGGTAGCCAAAAACTTCATAGATTATGTTCACATATCATTACTTGTTTATTACTTAAATTATATGCAATGTTTCAATTCCCCTTATTTAAATAATGTTTAAATAATGGTGGTTACATTTCATAAAGAGAAAGGGAGTGTTATTTCAATTTGTAATGATTTGCATGAAGGTTTTATTTTTCCACGAAGGCCATGATGAAAAGGGGCATCTTGGTGGGTGGGAAAGGGGGCTCCAAAGCTTAAGTAAAGTGTCCAAACAACCTTATTACTAGTACCTGAGACTACGCTATAAAAGAGATGTAGAGGATTGTAGATCTAAGAGATGCTAAATATTAACATCATAGGACACCAATAGAAAGACTAGTGGATACAATGACTCATGGACTGTAATATAGAAGGTAATATAGTTTCTCGTGATCCAAGGAAGGAGTTAGTAGACTTCTAACCATAATTCTCTTGAATCTATTATCAGGGACATACTGAGGTTATAGGAACTATATGAAGGCATCAAGTATGAGTTGTCTGATAACCTGAATCTCGATTTGGTATTTTATAATGCTTTTATCATTCAAGTATTCTCTGGATTACTTATATCCTTATTCTGCCTTATCGGTCTATTCAGGGGTGTCCAACACTCCAAGGAATAATGTTGTTTGGTATTTTAATTTCAATTGTCTTACATGTTTAGGAACAAACAATTGGTTAGAAAGTTTTTGATTTTGTGGTGATGAAGTTTCACCTGTGAGAAATGTTACTCTCTACCAACCATCCATATTTTTGCCATCATACAATGACCTACTTATTGCCTATGTTTTTTAAATCATATTCAGTTGCCTTTTCTATCTTTGTTTCATTACCTGTAGATTTTCATATTTGATCCCACAACCTAAATATGACCATATCCTTGTTCCACGACCTATTGAATTGTTTCCAACTTGATCCTCGATCTGCTTTGTTTATGGATGATCATCACCATGACTAGAAATATAAGAATAAGAGGAGAAACAACTATCATCTAAATTGATGAACCCATGTTTCAATTCCCCCTCAAGCATTTAGAGGAATCGTGCTATCTCTTGTATCAATCACATTCACTTTATCTCTATGCAACTGATCTCACTTCTCGAGGAGTTTTCAAAACATTCGGTATGCTTATCTATGATTCCATTTTTCCATGCATGTCTAGTAAGATATTCTCTAAATCCAATTTCGTTATGCTTCTAAAATACCTTGTTATCATTTTAAGCATTTCATATAAATACGCTATATTCAAATGATCACTCTCTTAGAGCATGAAGGAGTGTAGTCTGACATTCAGACAAATTCATCGACAACAATTCACCTTTGGAAAATTCACCGCCAAAAATTTACCATAGGAAAATTCACCACCATGACAAATTCACCTTAAGGAAAACTCATCACCAATAATTCACCGCCACAAAAAATTAATCACAAAATTTTAATATGATGAATTTTTCACGACAGTGAATTGTTGGTGGTGAATTTTCCTTGAGGTGAATTTGTCATGACGATGAATTTTCCTAGAGTCGTGTAGTCCATATGCCCAAATTGCTTATAACTTGTACTCTATGTTGAATACACCGAATATTCAGAGGGGGGATGAATCAATATTCTGCTAAAAAATTAATTATTAAGCATCCAATTATTAATCCACATCTATCTTGAATAGTTAACCAAAACATAAAAGAGATCATAACACATTGACACCAGGATTTTTATGTGGAAAACCCCAAGTGGGAAAAACCATGGTGAGGATTAGCTCACAATATATTATAACTCGTTATAAGATATTATAGGGCTCACTGTCAGGACTCTCTATCCTTGAAAGAATCACAACCTAAATAAAAATAATGGCTTATAGCCAAGATACAAAAGGTGTGGCTTACTACCAAAAATGAACTGCAGAAGTGCACGCTCCGATTAAGCTCTGATAATACCAAAAAATTTCTCTAGTTGTTGGTGTACAATCACTATCAGCAACTTCACACTATTACACTTGTCGCATCACTCACATACCATACTCTATGTCTATATCGAGATACATCTTCTTCTATCCATCATACATTCATATATATATATATATATATATATATACAGTCATGACTTCCTTTATCAATTAGGTCGATCTAATTGAGTGCACATTGAATTCAAAATGACTTGTCAACCCAATTCAAAATTCCTTTTGGAACACAAAAAAAAATGTGTCATCCAAAGATTAGGTCGACTCAGACCTAATAAGGAACACATAAAGGAAAAATAGTCCTTAACCTTTTCGACCAAAATAATACCAAAATTCTATCACTTGGATAACTCAACTGGATCACATAGACTTGCTAAAAACTTGTTTATACCTGTAACTGGCACTCTTGAGCAACATATCAAAAACTTATAGATTTTACTTTTACTGAGAGGATTTCCAGACCAAAATACTAGATCAACATGGATGCACAAATTACTTAGTTACCAACCAATGTTGGCATCAATGAAAACGAACCTAGAGGGCACCTTCTTCATTCTTCCAACAATCTCCCCCTTTGCCATTGATGGGAACATGTGCCAATAAATAAACTTTCTTCAAAAATTCAAAACAAAATTGTGCTCAACTCCCCTTAATATATGTATAGGTTACAAACATATAGCATAAAATACTTTATACACACTTATCCTCGTCTCCTCTTCTCCCCCTTTGACGTCAAGGACAAAGGACTAGGAAAAAAAACTTCAAATCAAGAACTAGGGGCACGTCGTAACTCATTGAGAATCGCTTCCCAAGTTGGATTTCCATCATCCCAAACCTCTTTTTCCCTAGAGAGAGTTTTATGTAGAGATTCTATTTCTGCCAAGCATTCTTCTCCTTCTTCCAGAGTGGATGGAGCAATGTTCATCTTCTCAAGTTTTTTTGCTTCCATCAATACATTTGATATAGAGACATGTCTGGACATAGCCAGGTCTACAAGCTGGGCATACAGTCTCATAGCATCTTTTTTTTTCCTCTATAGGATGAAGAATTTACTTTGAAGATCTGCAATAGAAACCCACCTAACATAGTTTGTATCATCTACACTCTTATAATCTCTTGAGGCATCAACAAGTTGAGACTCAATTGAGTCCATTAAATCCTTGATACCTCAGGTGGCTTCTAGCCACTTCATGTAGTAAAAAAAATAGCGGTTGGGATTCCTCATCACATTCTCTTACCTCTTTCAAAGTTTGTAAAGCATTATCACATGTAATTTTACACTTTTCTTACAGAAACAATAGTATTTTCTCTAGCAGACTCAACTCCACTTCTTTTGTAGTTTGTATCTTAAGATTAGACATGTACTCTTTGACCGAATCAACTATAAGCCTCAAATTTTCAATTGGGGCTAAAGAGTTGTCTGAAGTAACATCAAGGGATGTCTCATGTAAAGATTTGATAGTTTCATTTATTAATTCATTTCCCTTTTGATATGACTACAACTTATTGTGTGATAGAGTTGAGAAAGGTTTCACTTAGTTTTGTTCTGTCACTCAGTGTGATCTTTGTCAAATCCACATAACCTGGGTAGATGGTAGCTTAACTAGCTGAGGTGGAAGCATATGCTAGATTACATCTTGTCTTGAAATAATACCTTTAAGAGTACTTCTGGATGATTCTCTGGATGGCTTTGATGGTTTAGGGCCTCTGGGAATTTCTCCTTCAGCTGGAATGGATTTCTTGTCTTCCTCCTTCTCCTTTTCTTCTTTTTCTTTCTCTTCTTCTTTTTCCTTTTCTTTTTCTTTTTCTTCTCTGGATGAATTTTCAGAAGATCTATTTTCTTTCTCCCTTCTATCATCATGCTCCTTGCCATTAGTCTTCTTTTTGTCCTTGTTCCCTTCACTTTCATCTTTGTTTTTCTCTTCCCTATTCCCGATGGATTCTTGATGTTCTTCTCTCTTTTCACTAGATTGATCTCTATGATGGTCATAAAACCTCTTACTGGAAGTTTCTTTTGTGTCATTTGGAGGGGAAGGGGTCTCTGAAGCACCAAGTGTCTCATCAATATTCTCCAAGATTGGGTTATCCATTAATTCTACAACAAAAACATGTTCCTATGTCTGAGCAGTGTGAGACGAAGAACTGATTCTTGTCTAATAGCCCCTTGTTAATTACTTGATCACATCCTAAGTTTCTTGCCTTACTTTTTCAACATAGTCATCTTCCTTATTCATCAACATGTTAACTCTCTACTTGAATCTAAACAATGTAGAACATTCTTTCAATATATTTGCAGTTTCTATCTCCAAAAAAGTTGAATTAATAGATTTTAAGGCTTCACTTCTCATCTTGTCTTCAACACTTCAAGCCTCTTTTCTTCTAAGTACTAATTCTTTCCACACATTTTGAGTAACCTTAGACTGTATGGTATCCATATTTATATTACAAATAACTATGTACTCAGTAAAAGCACTTATGATGGTTTATTTCCCTTCATCATTAACCTTATCATATAACTCAATAGTTGGCATAAGGTCATTACCAATCATATTATTTACTAAGGCTCCAAGAACTAAGTGTGGTTGATGACTTACCAGAGGAGAAACAGGCATGTCCTCCACAAGATCATATGAGACTTCTTCATTCTTCTTTGTGTGTACATGAATTTGGTAAGCATCCTCCTCTTCCTCTTTCTCCTCATCAATGGAGATATCAACTCTGGTTTTGGCTCCTTCATCGGAGGTACTACCCTTTTTGTTTATTTTCAATTGTTGCTACTCTTTTAAGCCAAGTTCTATTACTTCTTCAACAACATCACTCAAACCTATTTTCCTACCAACCTTTTGTTTCACTCTTCTTCTTCCTAAAGCAACAAATGGTGTAGTAGCAGGTATGTTCTTCTTAGATGCCCCGATGCTGGGACCGATAGAGGCAACAACATTAGCAAATGCAAGGATACTTTGTTCTTTCCTTTTCCCTTTCTTAACATTTGCACCACTGGGGGTGGCAGAGTTGGAAATAGGTGTTGGTGTAGCATCCGAAGATAGTCGTCCTTATTTTCTAAGTTTAGAGGATTGTTCAACAAATTTGTATTTTCTTCCATCAAGGGCCTCCTTCAACTATTCTATATCATCCTTAGTGTATGTATGACCTTGGAAGAAGGCTTCAACCTTCTTTCTTCTCTTAGATGCAATCGCCTTCAAATGAAGTTAAGTAGATTTCTCCTCATATGTACCGTTCTTAGGTAGAGAGGGTTCCTTAGGACTAGCCAACAAACTAGCCAACAAAATCTCAATGTGCCTTTTTGCCACTTTTTCTTCAATCTCATATCCTAGAGGTTCAATACATCGAATTCTGGGCTATATGGCCCAAATGATGCATTCATCTATAGAAACAAGAACTGTTATCTCCTTTTCACACTTCTTCACCAAACTCCTTAGAATCCTATCCCTTTCATGCATTTCATTCTGAAATATTGCAAAGAAAGCAGTTAGGGCATTATTTTGTGCCCTTAACTTTCCTAGACTACGCAAATGGTAGAAAATTTGATGAGCAACTGGCCTAGTGTTATCCCATGTTATGCATTTTCTTCCCAGTAACTCCTTCAAGAAATAGAATAACAAACAAACAACTAGAGTGCCAAATTTAAAAACATGCTTCATCGCCTTTGTCATACTGAGGTTTTCCATAAGTTACAACCTAAGAAACTCACAGAGATTAAAATCCTTTCTGTTCACAACCATTTCATAAGCAGTATGAATTTTCGGGGATGATACTAAATTTGCTATGTTAGTGAAGTATATTTTCTGCCAAATCATAATCACAACATACTTGATGGCAAGGTTTACTATAGACTTCATGGTTAAAGCTCTTCCGTCAAACTTAGCACTAGTCAACCTTATGACTTCATCATTTTTCGCTACCTTTAGAACTGAAATGGGTCCAGTATCACAAAGACCAGTTATAGCTTGAATTGCATCCTTGTTGATAAGTCCTAATTCATTTTTCCACACAAATTTGTTATGAACCCTATTGAGGGCCATTCTGACAAATTTTGCCTCACTCTCATTGGAAAAGTTTGAAAAATAGTTCTAAACATTCACCCTCATTCAAACTAGGTTTTCATATTTAGCCTTGAGAAAGAGGTCATCTCCTGTCAACTCATTGTCCCACAAATCCTTCAGCTCTTGGTGATTGAATTCTTCAATCTTCCCATGAATGTATGTTCTTGGATCTTCGGTGGGTAGAACATGGCTTATAATATGCAAGAACACATCCATAGGGTCATTTTCATATACTTTCCATGAACATCTTCTAAATCTTGGTTGGGGTCTCTTAGAAATTTCCACAATAGTGGAGTTGATGTGTTTTTTATGCACTTCTCAACATAGGTAATGCATAGATGCATCACCTCTCTTGAAAGGAAATATCCAACAAGAAGTTGCTGGAAATTACACCAAGGTCTCTCGGGTGTCAAGTCATGACTTGCATGGAATATCTCAATTGATGTTTGATGTGATCTTGTTGGTAATCACAAGGAAGACTTACATAAGTTAGGCTGGAGGGAAGTTGATTCTTAGGACAGAGTTCTTGAAGTGGGAAATTGATGCACACTTTGTTGTAGGTTCGAGCAATGATCTTGAACTCCTATTTTGGCTTGATATTTGGCTTTACAATGTGCAATGAACCTTAGCATAGGTTACTTATTAAAAAAAAACCAGGGAAGAGAGGAGGTTCCTAGATCTACCACTGAACATGAATAGTGATCATGGAGGTTTCTATTGTGGATAGCTTCCTTAAAACAAAATTTCACTTAACCAAAAATTTCACAGTATCATGAAATTTGTGCTATCTTCTAAGGACTGCAAATATACTAGCATTCATTCACCATGTATATGCATGAAAAAAGATAAAATGTTTGAGGCAAATTTGAATTTAAGTTCAGACTAACTTTACATAGCCATCTACCAGCAGTAAACAACCAAAAGTATGGACTAGGAAGGCATCTACACAACAAAAATCTTCATAACCACAAAACAACATTACTAAATCTATTAAAGCAAACTAAAAGTAACTAAAACAACAAATTAAATCTAACTAAATCAGCTAACTATGAGAGATGAACCATGAAACATGCAAAGAAACTCATAAATGCACCAAAGTAAATGTATTTCTATTATAATTTCAGCAACATGTCATTACAACAACTCAACTCTCTTGAAAATGAGAGGAGACCCCCTATTTATAGTGTCCCAAAAGTAGAATCAATGGCCAAGATTGATTTGCATTGTGTGGCCAAGATTCACTACAAACTAGGGTTCTACCTACCCCCACAATATATTACATTTTAAAATACATGTTTGTCCTTATCCCTATTTTGTCTTCTAGTAGAAACACTATAGAATTTTGTCTTTTTTCTAATTGTCTTTGTTGCAACTATTTTTTTAGGAATTCTTCATCAATAATAGGGTTTCCCTCCTGCTTCTTCAAAGGAACATACTCCATGAACTTCAAGATTAGTGTTTGGAGCTTATCAACCTCCAAAATCTTGGAGGTAGCATTTGGTAACTCCACTCCTTGGATCTATTGGTGAGCTTTTCCCAGTCTTCATCATACTTGGTAGCGTGGTCCTTGAACAACTTAGACTGGGTGAAGGATCGGGTAGAAAAAATCATGAAGTCAATAGTGATCTCATCCGACATTCCATCCTCCATCTTCTTCTAGAAATGGGGCTTTATCTTCTCTGAATCAACTTGGACAACAAGCACATCATACCCCGTCATTAGCTTCAAGTATCAACTGCAATCCACCCAAACATCCCTGGCCCAATCAATATCTAGATCTACCTTGTCAAGAACCTACTCCAACCTTTCTTTTTGATTTTCAAAATCCCGCTTCCATACATCCACTAGCCAATGATCATCCTTCTTGAATGCAAGCTCTTTTTCCTAAGTCTTGCTTGGCAGTTTGAAGATAGCCTCAATCTTTAGGTAGGTAGACTCATACCTCCTCGGGGAGTCAGTGCAGAGTTTCCTTGTTCCCTCAAGAGACATTTGTACATCTAAGAACTTGTTTGTTGTCCTAATAATGCGAGTAATGCCCATGTTTCTAGTATACAAAACCTATCAGAACCAATTCTCTATGGTCTTATCTAAGTTCTTTCTTTACTCAAGCTTGTCTATTTTCTCTTTGGACAACAATTGTGGTGGAGCGAAAGATGTGGTAGGAAGTTCCTCTGTTGATGACCATTGTTGGATGTAGGTTGTTAGATCAACCAATTGTGCCTTGAGTTCTTCCTTTGAAATCTTATCGTGTTGTATCATATGCACCACCATGGCAATGGACTCCTGAAGGTGATCCACTTTTTGTTCTCTAAAGCCATCCCCAAGTTGATGGTGGAGACGTAGCTTATTCCTTCTTCTCCCACCACTGGCATAGCTACTTGCACTATTCTGGATTCAGAGGCATCCATTGTCACCTTTGATCAAATTTTAGGCTTCTTCTCCTTCTTAGTGTTGATATGAGCTCAGGCCAATATAGCCTCCAATCTTGTTCTTGGATCCTTTGGAGTAGGAGCTTTGTTCTCCAGTTGTCTTTCTAACCAATCGGGCATTGGGGATCTTTCTTTGGGTGATTCCTGGCCACCTTCCTTTTCATCTTTCCTAATTTCACTATCTTTATCACTAAGATCCTCTTGCTTCATCCTCGTATCTTCCTTTTCCTCATTGGAGTCCTGGATGAATACCGTGTTTTTGATGGAGAATTTAGTTGGTAGGCGTTCCTTGGGGTTGTCTTCCCCTTCAGTATCTCTTTCTTCCTTTTCTTCATCATGCCCATGCTCCTCGGGCTGCTCAATCTCCAGATTCTTGTGAGTTTTAGCCTCTTCTTCAGGCTTATCTTCTTCTTTATCTTCCTATTCATCATGAGGGAGCACCTTCTCATTATGCTTTGGGCTACAATCATGTTCCTATATTGGAGACTTATTGTCCTCTACCTCTATGTTGGTAGTCTTTTCTTCAATGATAGGTTGTTTTTGAACCTCCTTCTCTTCAATCTCCTTGAGCTTCTTGGCTAGCTCCTCTTCTAGCTCAGGATCAGAAGTTTCTTCAATAATCTTGGCACTTGAATCCCCACAATAATCATCGAAGGATTCATAGAATACCTCATCAATTTTTTGATGCTCATGATAGTCAATGCTCATGATAGTCATCCGCCTCCTCTTCCAACCTCTTGGTTTCCTCCCTTTGTTGTCTATTCAACTCCTCAAAAATCTGCATGGTGGCCTCCATTGAGGGTGGCTCAGTAGGAGGAACTGGGAGTCTAGTTATTACTTTGGCAATGGCAGCCTGCACCACGGGGTTCACAAACATCCCTGAGAGTTCAGATGGCATGTTCTGCATATACCTAGTGAGGGACTCTGGGAGTGTGAGAACAGGCATTACAGTTGTTGCAGTGGAAGTTGGAAGAGAAAATGATGGGGACATGGATGATGAGGAAAGTGGGGAAGTGGTAGCCAAGGAGGAATCCACTGATATGACTTGTGTTGTAGGAGAGGTAGAGACAAGGTGGACGAAGATGTCCACCATAGGCAGAGAGGTAGTGGCTACCGCGTGTGGGATAAGCAGGGTGGTAGCAACAACGACAATGGTTGCAGCAGTGGATACGATAGGTGGAGACTTTGGTTGATCAGCCTCCATTTCCTCTCCCTCATGGAGTGGGTCCTCTTGTATCACAGGCATTTCAATGACGCTACTTAATTTCTTATGTTTCTTGGAAGGCTCACCTTCTGAGGCCTTTCTAGTATACACTTTTGGATTGGATTGTTGCTCGTCAGTCTCTTTTCTTTTCCTTAAGCGAGTGAGTGGAGGGGGATTTGATGTCTCTCCTATTGATGCAACAACTACCCCACCATCTATTCCACTTGGCTCAATTTTGATCCCTTCATAAGTGAGGATGACCCCTTGTTGCTTCAATTAGGAAACTTTCCTATCAATCCATTCTTTTGTGTGAGCCTCAATAGGCTTGGTCAAAATGTTGAGGTCATTGACCTCTTGCTTGTCCCAATCGATTAGTGGTATTGGTATATTGGCAACTGCATTATATCAGGGGTCTATCACCGTGCTCTCATCTTCTTCCACCTAATCAGGCACAAGGAACATTTTCACCCTCTTCACAAAGTATGTGGTCCTCCGCATATAATTCCTTATCCACACCTCATGGTCATCCTTAAAATTGGCCCAGAAGTCTTCAATGCTATGAAGATGGGAATATTCATGTCCAAGTTCCTTCCTAATGTGACCATAGGGATCCATCCGTGGTCGGACCATGTGGAGTCTGAAATGATACTCGGTCAATTCCTTTTCTGATTTTTGGGCACATTGGGAGGTATGGAGCTCGTACATCCCCTGGCCAAAAGAAAGGGGATAAGAAATCCTTGCTAGATGTTTTCTACTTAAGAGGGTGTGAACATATTGCAACTACCGAGAAAGCTCCAACAATATTATCTGGTCATTGGGATATCGAGGCAGCTTATTTGGTCTTTCTGAGAAGCCTTGAGTGTGGATGTATGTAAATTTCAGATACTGAATGAACAAGAAAGCATATTGTTTGAGGAAATCTAGAGTACTATGGGAGACTCTCCTCTCGAAGTCACCCCAGAGCAACCTAATTATATAACCTATAAAAGTGTCATTTACCCTGCAGTAGTCTTTCTTAAAATTCCTAAATTGCAGTTGAGGGTACCTATCATAGACCTTGAGGTCCCTGCTAGTTGCTTCTTCCAGAGCTCTAAACAAACCAATGTATTGCCTCTGTTCGTCCAATGAGTACACTAGGTAAGATGTCATGTAGAACTTGGAGGTATTTTTGATAGCCATGAACTACTCATGAAAGAAATCGTTGATTATTCCACCCTAGTAAAATGTGGTATCCTCTTCTCCACGGAGAATCTATTCAACAAAGTAGACCATCCATTCTTGAAAGTAGGTTGTAGTAGGGAGGCCCAACACTTTACTTAGCAGGGTTACTAGATCATGATAGTCTTCATAGAAGTTATTGTGAAAGAGCTCCTAGGGAACCTTTGTAGCGTTGCCCCTCTTCTCATTGAGCCAATGTTGATATATAAGCTTCTTACATTTACTTGGGTCTTTGTCCCACATTGCCTTGCACTCCTTTATGGTTGGAAATTCCATCTCCTCGAAGGTAGGGATATGAAAGGTCTTTGTTATTCCTTTGGCTGACATTTCATCCAACACATTTCCATCCTTGTCCACTATTGTTCTAGTTTCTGGTTGGTACACCTCCCTGCAAGCCATCACTAGTTTGGGGGCGACAAGAGAGGGAGGGAAACCTACAGCTTTGGCAATCCTGCTGCTTCTAATCAATCTTGTGTTCTCTGTCTTGGGGTTGATCCTGATCCTTTATGTGAATTCGTCCATGTCCACATGTCCTATGTTGGTGTCAGAGACCTCTTTCCAATCTATGGTGGCTTTAGATTGCAATGGTTCCCCTTGGAAGTGGTATTTCATTTGGTCGTTGTCTTCTTTTCCATGAGGAGCTTTGCCTATTTTCTTCCCTTTGTCTTTCTCTATGACTACCCTCGAGGTTCCTACACCTGATTCCATATATTTTGTAAACAAAGGGATGTTGAGCATAATCAAGCATGAAGACACAAATGTTAGCCAAAATCCCTGCAAAAAGTTGTTAGATTGGAGCATACAGTAACCAAGAAATCTAACATTTATTCTAGGTGATCATTAGCTATTCACTGAAGGGACTTTGGACGGTCTGGGTCCCAAGGGCCGAACTTCCCTGGAAAGATGGCTATTTTGAAGGGTGAATAGGGCAGGGCAGTCCACATGGTTTCTCTTATCTTCAAATTTAGATGAATTGAAAGGTCCATGCAAGAGAGGGTCCAATTTGATTATGTGGGTCAAGATTTGTTTCCAGATTGAGAGGCGTTTAAATCATCATTGGGGCACCCAAAGTTATGAGGAGGGAAAGTTGTCTGGAGTTTGTCATTTGGAATGAATTTGATGAAAAAAATATTTTGGGGTAGAGTTCTGGAGTTTGGGACCTATGATGCTGGAGGATAGTTGGCATAACTCCTTAATTGTTTGGGTGTTTAGATCAACAAGGTCAGGAAGCTGTTTGAGGATGGTCGTTTTGAAATGACGAGAAATGAGCAGAAGTCTAGTGGGAGCAACCTGGCGAACCAGACCTGGACTCAGACTTCGCTTATGTGTTTCTTCGTTGAGTTCTACCAGTGGTCGGGGTACTAGGCCCTAGAGGTCAGAAGGACAGGCCTAATTTTCCTTTTGTAGAGGTCAAGATGGGACGGAATCCCGACGACAGAGGTTCAATGGAGGGGACTCGATGAGGGCTAAGACACTTAGGTTTTATCATTTTTACTCATGTGGTATTGAGAAGTTCAAGATTCGGGGGCTGGAAGGTGGTCATCTAATAGTCATTAGAAATGAAAATGTTGCAATGGAGGTCCATAGATGGAACTCCCCAGGCTGAGACCCGAAAAGCGCTAAGGACGTGACAGTTTCATTTTTCAACTCCATTGGTGAACGAAATGGTGGATCTTGAGTCTCGGGCGGATGGGGCTGAGATGTTGTTTGGAAATGGAAAAAGATAGATGGTATCCCGAGGATGGAATCTTGCAGGAGCTGGCCTGTCAAGCATGCCTGGAGGCAGGGAGTTCATTTTTTGTTAAATTTCAACGATGACCCATCAAGGGAGATCTAGGGTTGCGGACCTAAGGAGGCATCCTGCCATTTTGAGATTGTTTTTGTTTTGAAGTTTCATCAACGACGACGGGGAGCCTTAGACTCAGAGGGCACTATCACTTTATAAAAAGAACAACGTTGGGGTGATGAAGTTCCAGATTCAATTAGTTGGTGATTTGATGGGTTTTTTCAAAATTCTATTACATGGGTTTTCTAGAACTAGCCTTCCTCTATCAAATGAATGCATTTTTATCCTTTTCTAGCCATTATTTTAACCTAAAATCGCCAAAATCATTATGGAAGGGAATATGACGAACTTACCACAAGAATCCGGTGAAGGGAGTTGTTGAATCCGTGAAGAAATGACGAAGGAAGGCGGCGGGCTCGAAGGCGACAATCGATGAAGGATTCGAATCTTTGTAATTGCTCTGGCTAATCCTGACATGCGAAAATGACACGTTGACCCGAATATTTATACCCCTATGCGTATTTAATGTACCCAATTAATGCATGTACGACGGGCCAAAAGTAGGTGATTTCAAAATTTGAAAACGACGATGCGTGGTCTGAAAGGACGCGAGCCGTTGCTCGTTTTAAATGTCAAGTGGAAAATCATCAGCAAAGAGGGGCCTGGGGTCTGATGGGTGGAACTCTAGTGAGGGACGCCAGTCTTGGAAGATCAAATTCATAACGAAGTTTTGGGCAGGGAGATCTGGTGGAGCGGGTTCGGCACGACCGAAAGACGGTCGGTTGTAACATACGTTATGAGGAAGGCGAGCAAGGAGTCAGGTCCTAGGGTAAAGAAAGGTGAAACCTTTTGGACATTTTGGAAGAGAAAACGTAGCCCAAAAACCCGATGAGGGATTCCCGTCATGATGGACCCGGAAGACCCCAAGGTCGCTTGGAAAAGGCAAACTGCCAAAGGAACTCCATGAGGATTCAGGACTTAGAAAATTTTGAGGGGTGAAAAATGGTCAACTTAAGATGAGACTTCAAAGTCACACTGACCATTTGGGACACCAAAACGGGGGGCACACAAAATGAGGCAATGAAAAAACAACCTGACAAGGTGAAGGAAAGAGAGGGTCCCCGTTTCGAATGGTGCGTGTGTGTTGAGGGCACAACAAGTGGGAGTGATCATATTCCCCAAACAATCTTGAATAAAATTAACAAAGAGTTCCTTCAAATTTAAAAACTATAGAATTCAGATAATAGAGAATACCTTTTATTGCTTGTCGAGAACTAGGGTTTTGATGTAAGATGCTTTGAATCACTTTCAATCTCAGTTTAGCTTGCACTACTTCTTCCAAATTGTGCAAATTTTCTTTCCTTAACTTAGTCTTTTGCTTTATTACTTACAAATTTTTCCCTAATTTGCATTTATTGCTTTTCAGCTTTAAAGTTGCCAACACTTTATGAAACACTCTATAAACTAAGAAAAGTTCCACAATTCTCCTGATTTGCTTATTTTCTGCAAGAATTTTCTCCAATGCCTTCATAATAGAGACTCACATCACATATCCTTGTGTCATGGCTTGACACCTCATCGGGGTGTTTTTAGATTTTTGTGACTGCTCCCCTGAAACCATTACTGGGTTTAGTTCTTGGAAGAGGCATCTATACCAGATGCAGATACAAGGGTATTTGATTCATCCTTGTTCTCAGGTTCTTCCTTCTTCCTCCATTTTTTTCCATTTCTTTCCTTACTTCTTCGGGATCTACCTTGTTCATAGGCTTGTTCTTCTATTCCGGATTAGGTTTTTTCTTGATTTAGCTCCTACAAAATTTTGAGATATGTCCTGGTTTGTTGCAAGTGTAGCACACAACATATACTTGATCAAACACATTTGTATTCATCCTTGACCTGCACTAATTAGTTGTGTGTCATAGGCTTGTTTTTCTGTTCTGGATTAGGTTTCTTCTTGATTTAGCTCCTACAAAATTTTGAGATATGTCTTGGTTTGTTGCAAGTGTAGCACACAACATATCCTTGATCAAACATATTTGTATTCATCCTTGACCTGCATTGATTAGTCACGTGTCCAAATATATTGCATGTGTAATAGTAGCCTTGAAAATATTGAATCTTTTACTAGCATTAAATATGGGTACTTTTGAGCATTAGGCTACTGGATAGGAATCCTTCTGGTATTGTTCCTTTGGTTCTTGATTTGATGAGTATTTCCTTGAACTTTCCTTTGACTGTCCACTTTGTTGGAAATCGATTTAGCCTTTGATCTTTGTCCTTCAATTCCTAGACCAATTTTATCCTTAGCAGGTTTCTAAGACGTAATCAACTCATCAAGCATTGTAGAACTTGTCTTGAACCTTTCTTCATGAGATTTTTCTTTTTCTAGATCAGCTCTTGGGGTTACCACTTCTTGTTCAAGCTTTGTGCATTCATTAATTTTATTCTTGATCTCAACTTTCTGACATTCCTCAATTCATTTATTTCTTCTACTTGCACTTTCAGTCTGGTAATGTCCTCATTAGCCTTTTTCAACTGATCACTAACTTCTTTATGCCTTTCCTTGAAATTTTGCATTTGCTCTCTCAACTTCCAGATGCAATCATTTGCTTCCTTCATATTTCCTTTTAGAGTTTCCTTCTCATCCTCACTTTTGTCCAATTCCTCAAGAGCAGCATTGATTTCTTCGGATACAGAGTTTTCTTGTGAGCTATGTATTCAAATTCTGAGAGCTTCCTCAAGTTGTAAGACTTCTTCAAAGGAACCAAGCTTTGATACCAATTGTTGAATACTCTGAATACTAAGAGTGGGGTGAATCAATATTCTGCTAACAAAATTAATTATTAACCATCCAATTATTAATCCACATCTAGCTGCAATAGTGAACCAAAACATAAAAGAGATCATAACACATTGACACCAAGATTTTTACGTGGAAAACCTAAAGTGGGAAAAACTATGGTGAGGATTAGCTCACAATATATTATAACCGGTTATAGGATATTACAGGGCTTATTGCTAGGACTCACTGTCCTTGAAAGACTCACAACCTAAATACAAAATATGGATTATAGCCAAGGTACAAAAGTTGTGGCTCACTACCAAAAATGAATTGGAGAAGTCCACCTACAAAGTGCAGAAAACAATTTTGGTTAAGCTCTGATAATCCCAAAAAATTTCTTTGGTTGCTGGTGTACAATCACTATTAGTAACTTTGCACTATTACATTTGTCACATCACTCACATACCATACTCTATGTCTATATCAAGATATATCTTCTTATGTTCCTCATACATGCACATATATATACAATTATGACTTCCTTTATCAATTAGGTCGGCCTAATTGAGTGCACACTAAATTCAAAATGACTTGTCGGCCCAATTCAAAATTCCTTTTGGTGCACAGAACAAAACATGTCATCCAAACATTAGGTTGGCCCACACCTAATAAGGAACACACAAAGCAAAAAAAGTTCTTAACCTTGTCGACCAAAAGAATATCAAACTTATGTCACTTGGATAACTCAATAGGATCACACAGACTCGATGAAAATCTGTTTATACCTGTAACTGACACTCCTGAGCAACATATCAAAAGCTCATAGAGTTTCCTTTTACTGAGAAGATTTCTAGACCAAAATACTGGATCGGCATGGACACACAGATTACTTAGTCAGTTACCAATCAATGTTGGCATCAATGACAACAAACCTAGAGGGAACCTTCTTCATTATTCCAACACTCTATCCAAGCCACTTATCCCATTTCCAAATTATGCTTTCTCAAAGCTTCTTTTTTTCCTTACAATTTCTGTATGCCTTAAGAAGTCTTGAAGCAGTCATGATTAGCATGAAAACTCATTTAAGCTTCCTTAATTATAAGCATTAATTCTTAGAGCAAGGGCCACATGGCTAAAGGTTAATTTACTCATTCCTTTATCTGAAGGTGGAGATTAGGAAAGTAAATTCCCTAGCCATTATTCATGGTAGACTTTATTTCAAAGGGCTTATGAAATTGTTTATGTATGAATCAAGCAAATCCTGATGTGGACAATGCCACCCACTTCATCTCAAGGGAAAGGTAAATTCGATCAAAGGACATGACTAAGGTAAGTGTTCTTAATTAACTTAAAAGTTAGTCATTTTTGAAGATAAATCTAAACCATATTTATGTTAGGATAAGTTGATTTTATTTCTTAGATAATTTTTCTATTATTAAACTATGATTATGGCATACTCGTGAAGTACAATATGGTAATCTATTTTTTCTTTGTACAAATAGTATATGAAATACTTGTGCTTCCATTCCTCGTAATTTATTAAGGAATGAGTTTGTCACTTATATTTATATTTCTTTTGATGATTTTTTAAATTGTATGCCAATAGTAGTAGTTTTGGAATTAATGGCTAAGTGAAATTAATTATTTCTTTTATTTTGTAGTGTAATAATTAATTTTTGGAAATAAAATTAATAACCTAAGTGAGGTTGTCAATAATGGCATGGTTTCATGGTTAAGTTGTTGTCTTGTTCTTTTTATCATGGTTCAAACCCCATTGGGGTGTAATCGCTAAGTTTATACATTGGGGATGAGGTCCCCCGTTTGTGACCTCACCAGTTCATAGCTCTAGATCAAAAGCATTTACCCCTCTTAGTTAAAAAAATAACCTAACTAAGGTTTACGTGAATTTTTTCCTTATTACTTTTAATACATCAAGTTTTATTTAGGCTAATTATGTTCACATCAAGATTTAAATTGATATAAACCCATATCTAGATAATTCTTATTATAATATATTAAATGATTCAAATTAACTTCAAATGGTTAGAATTGGATTGTTATTCAATTTACATGTTATCTAAGGATTATGTCTAATGATGCTATGATTCTTATTTTTTTGAGAACTAGAATTTATTAATATTTTGGTTTAGAGAAGTTGTTAGTAATTTATCATTACCAATTTTCTCTCTTTACCTTCATTAAAATATCCAAGTGAATTTTAATAGTTATATTTTATAAATTTAATTGTGAATTATTCATAGATCAAATAATTTAGGAAAAGGGAGGGGATGTTAATATGTTCTTTCTCTCAATGGTGATAGGGATAGATTTTTTTAAGGAAATGGATACCTACTAGCACAATGTTTAGATACTATGGTTACCAAATAATATTGAAGATAGACTTAATGTTACTGATTTTTGCATAGGCTTCGTTGCATTATTATTTTATGGTGTCTTCATTGTTGTGTAAATCATGTTATTTATATATATATATGTAATGCTTCACAATTCCATTACTCCAATCATATTTGCATTGATAGTTTTCCTCAAGTTGGGTTGGGTGTTCTTCTTTCAAGAAGAATTTTGGGGAAGTGAATCACTTCATGGTAGGGTAGAAATGCGCTCCAGCAATGTTCTCACCCTCAAAGTGGTCAAAGAAGTTAAACATCAAAATAATCCTCTTAGGAAGGTCCATTTTATGATTCTTGTATAATCTTGTTCTTGACCATGTGGTCTATTGTAAGGAATATCTTCCTTTATGCTTAGCCACGATATTGGCATATGTACTCTAAATTTCTTGTTGAAATATAGTTCCTTGTCTTTATTCTTGAATATTGGACTCGTTTCATTGTTATATGCTCCTTATTTGTGTAATATGTGCAATTGGTTAATTTTAATTTAAGTAGATGTTACATCTTGAGCCATGGTTATTGATTTTGGGAGACTCATTCGTGGATTTTTTAGCATGAGTTTTTGTGATTTATCTTCTCATGGATGTGGATACTGAGTGTTGGTTGTTTACTTTAGAGGATTCATTTGAGGAGTGTTAGCATGATTATCTCCTTATGCATATGAGTGATTTTATGATTTTATTTGTTAATGAGGAGTTTTAGGAGATGTTTTTTATTAGAGATATAAAATGTTTTGAAGGGGCCTCCAAACCCTTTACAATAAGGTTTTGAAGGGACCTGAAACCCTATCTTATCAAAGAATGTTGCTCAAGAATTTTAGGAGATTTTTATTGTGTTGATTTTCTAGTTTTTGGAATGGATATTTTGAGTTTGATCTTCCTTGGTTAGAGAGGCTTACATCCATGTTGGTTTGACATGATATATATATTTCATTTGATCTGTGAGATTGAGTGGTTGGGTTTTGTTGAGGTTTTTCATTTGGTGTTATAAGGAGATTGATATTGACACAAAATAACACTTTGAGGTGTTGGTAAAAGGACATGGTATGATTTACATTTTCTTTTATCTTTTTTTTTTTTATGGTATCTTCTTGAAGGTTCATGTTCA
Organism: Sequoiadendron giganteum; assembly: GCA_007115665.2. Lineage (NCBI taxonomy): Eukaryota > Viridiplantae > Streptophyta > Pinopsida > Cupressales > Cupressaceae > Sequoiadendron > Sequoiadendron giganteum. The sequence continues at coordinate 159,444,166 of CM021103.1, forward strand.
TGTACTTTGGGAGAGTTATGGTGACATGTTGTGAGAGATTATGTAGCTATTGGTGTTGCATGTGTGGATCATTTTTATTTTATTGGTATTACATGGTTTTGACAATTTTTCACACCTTAGTATGGGCATTGATTGGTATAATTGATATACCTTGATCTATTTTTAAATATGATATTTCCCATATACTGGGAGTTCCTGGATATGTATTTTCTTCACTGACATGTTTTATACAAGGAGCTTGTGATTGTGATTTATGGGTTACATATGTTGTTGGAATGAGATTATTGGTGTTTTTGATACCTAGGAGGTATGGATTATTGGATGTATTAGCATATATTATGGTTGTTATTTCCATTCATGTGGGTCTTTTCCTTTGAAAACAACTTGGAGTCTTTGTTATCACTTGGATTTGATGTGTGTGTTCTTTGGATTGGTGTATCTTCACCCTAACTTGTTCATTTTCTTCCATAGGTGGAATGTTGGAGAATGATAGTGTTTAACCAACTCGAATACTGAGATGGGGGTGAATCAATCTTTTGAAAATATTAACCCTTGAAACTTCTTTATCGAATTGGAAACCCTCAAATAGATCAGTAACAAAGAAAGATGTAGAAATTTAGTTCCTTAACAGGGTCAAAAACCCTCAATAATGAAAGATACAAAAAATCAACCCTTAACTATATTAGAAACAATGAAACATGAGACAAAGAACACATGCACAAGATAACACCATATTTACATGGAAAACCCAATGAGGGAAAAAATACATTGAGAGTTAACTCACAATATATGAAGCTCATTGCTTACAAAATTACAATTAGGCTCACTAACCAAAAGACATACAAACTAAGGCACACAACATTAGGGAAAGATAAAAATGATTTGCAAACTGGACTGCACAACTCCAAGGCAAGATACAAGGACCTGATGAGACTCACTATCTTAGAGAAGGATACAAGAAGTTTATAGAAATTGTAATATTTATCAACAAAACAATTTATTAACTGAGGTGTTAAATCACATCTAATCTATCTTACAGAAATTTTTAGACTACTATGAGATATTTAGTACATTCTACACTCTTACTTCCTTTGCACTCTTGCATCTGAAATGTTTCATTTATATCCATTGCAAGACCTAAAAACATCAATTAGGTTAGATAGAAAGAACACAAAAAATGATTTCAATGTCGGCCACAAAAACATAATGTGGTCCTATCAAGAAGATAGAGAGAACCAAAAAGAATCTTATTTAATCTTCCAATGTGATCCCAAATAATTCACATGCTAGCGTACATCAACCCAAGTTGACAATAAGGAAATGTGTAGATGAAACGTGAAGTATATAACTATTCGTCCCAAAAACATACTTCCAATTGAATTTTCTCAATGTGGTCCCCAAAAAGATACATCAAGACCCAAATCCATCTTAACATAGCTTCATATGCTAGTGCAAACCCTCAAGCACATAGCATGAGCAAGATAACAAGCCTTGTCAACCAAACAACCGTAAATTACCTAGAAAGCCAACTGAAAATATAATGCAACACCAAAGATATCAACCATTGATGGGCAAATCATAAAAATATATTCCTTGAACATCCAAAAACACTTCTAGATGCTTCTTTCACACATCCATGCCACCAACAACCACCACAAACCAAAAAAAAACATAATACTTCAACCTAGAAGCATAAAATGCACAACCATGAAATATAACATTAACAAATTAACTTGTGGACTACTTCTACACATGGAATTTGAACTGAGACACTATACAAATATTGAGAGAACATTCACCAAGATGCATGAGCAAAGATATTAATGTAGAGAAATGTGGAGCATTTTTTGAGCCAATCTAGACAACCAATCAAACTTCCAACCTTTTGCAATTAACATAAATCTCCTTGGAAACATAGGTGACCTAAAAAGATAGAAGTGCAATATCCATAGAAAGAAACTCTAAATCCTAAACTATAAGACTATGTCTTCAACAATGAAAGAATGCATAAAATTCTCCTAAACAGTCTTCACAACAACTTTCTAAAATAAAAAATTTCTACCAACTTATGGAGACCAAAAATTACTTTTAACAACACATGCTTTAATAAAAACAACAAGAGAGTATAAAAAATACTATATACATTAGAAAAATCTCTCCACCTTTAGCAACACTTTTAATCCCCATCTTTATATATCATTATGAAATCAATTATGCTAATAGAAATAATGCACTATACAACTTTACTTGACATCCAACAATGAATTTTAGCAACACCACCATACATCAATGATGACCCAAACTTAATTTTGTATGTAATGAAAACCAATTCCAAACAACAATCTCACAAAAATATGCAGTAATCTCAATGCCAACAAACACACCAAGAATTGGCATCACAATAATCTCCTCAAGTGTTGACATCAATGACAACCAATGCCAACAATCTCCCCCTTTGGCATTGATGGAAACACACACCTACTCACTCTCACCCTTTTACATCAAGGACAAAGAGCCACACAGACCTACATATAGAAGGCAACTACATATTCTCTAACTTCAAGAACAAAGGGCCAAATATCTTCAATTGAAATAGTAGCATATTCTCCCCCTTTGACCAATATCTGCACATACACACCATCTACACAACTCTCCAAACTCCCCCTTACTACCAACTCCTCCTGAGAGGTAGCACACATCAATCTAGGAGGAAAATATATAACATGGATTTATTCCCCTAGATAGATGCACCATCTATGCATATAGTTAGAAAAAATAAATGGTAATAACTCCTAACTTCTGCTAGAGATACTCAAGAGTATCCTTTGAAAGCGCCTTAGTGAAGATATCTACAATTTGATCCTTGGTAGGCACATATTTCAATCTAACTTCATTCTCTCCAACCTTCTCCCTTAGAAAGTGATACCAAATAAAAATGTGTTTGGTTCTTGAATGAATTACCAGATTCTTGGAAATATTAATTGCACTATTATTATCACACAATATAGGAATGGTTTCATCATATACTACCGTTACATCCTTCAAATTTTGCTCCATCCAAAGCACCTAGGTGCAACGAGATGTTGTAGCAATATATTCAACTTTAGCTATGGATAAGGACACTAAGCCTTGCTTCTTGCTAAACCAAAGACCAATCTATCTCCCAAGAGAAATACACTACGACTAGTACTTCTTCGTTCACCCACACATCTTTCCCAATCAACGTCAATATAAGCATTCAAAGAGAAATTATCGTCCTTCTTATACCATAAACCATAATTTGAAGTTCCATTCAATTATCTGAATATTCTTTTCACTACTTTCTCATGAGTTTACTTAGGATTAGCTTGAAATCGGGCAACCAAACATACCACATGCATAATATTAGGTCTATAAGTACTTAAGTAAAATACACCTCCAATCATAGACCTATAAATAGTTTGATCAATGTCTAGAGACTCATCAACTTTGCTCAAGTGACAACTAGTCACCATAGGAGTACCTACAAGTTTTGAATCTTCCATACCAAACTTTAATATATCTTTAACATACATAGCTTGAGAAATAAAGATACCACCATCTAGTTGCACAATTTGAAGCCCAAGAACAACCCACTAATCATTGTCATCTCAAATTCTTTATGTAGTTATTAAACCTATTACACATATCATCATCTCCACCAAAGATGATGTCATCAAAATATACAACTACAATCAGAATCTTGTCTTGCTAAACCTTCATGTAAATATTATTGTTTGTAGTATCTTTCCTAAAACATTACTAAAGTAAATACTTATCCAAGTGAGCATACCAAGCTCTAAGAGCTCACTTGAGTCCATATAAAGCTTTCTTGAGTTTGCACACCATATCTAGATCTTCCGATAACTAGAAACTATTTGGTTGCTCAATATATACCTCTTCCTCTAGATCACCATTCAAGAATGTTGACTTGACATCCATTTGATAGACTTTGAAGTTCTTATGAGCAACAAATGCAAGAAACATTCTTATTTCCTCCATTCTGTCTACCAGAGCAAAAGTCTCCTCAAAATCAATACCCTCAACTTGAGAATATCCCTTACACACCAGTCTATCCTTTTTCCTTACAACTTTACCATCTTCATTCAGATTGTTCTGAAATACCCACTTTGTTCCTATCACATTCTTATCAGCAGGTCTAAGAACCAATTCCCAAGTCTGATTCTTCTTTATTTGGTCTAGTTCTTCTTCCATTTCCTTTATCCAACCACCATCTTTTCTAACATCATAAAAGTTCTTGGGCTCAACCTTTGATAGTAAACAAAAATCCACTTACTCACTTGCTCTTGTAAGCCTTCTACTAGTCAGCACCTTCATTCTTGTCTCTAATGATATGATTTGTAGAATGGTTTATTTTAAAATATTTTGTTGGAGTGTTGGGAGCCTTCACTGGTTTCGGTTCCTTCTCTTCTTTCTCTTCTTCTTCTTCTTCTTCAATCCAAGGAGATATATTAGATCTGCAATCCTTTGGTTCTTGTGAGACTTAACACAAGTCTTCATCTACCTTGGTATTTTTGCTTTCAATCATCTTTCCCAATCTCTTGTTGTAGCATCTCTATGCCTTGCTCTTGGTTGAGTAACTAAGAAAGATCCCTTCATCGCACCTTGAATCAATCTTCCAAGGTCTCATTAATCTCTTTTGATGTAGCATTTGTTGCCAAATATTTTCAAGTATCTGATAGTGGGAGGCCTTCCATAACATAGATCATAAGGGGTTTTAGTGTTGTTGACTCTCAATTGTGCTCTATTAAGAAAATAGACAATAATGTGAACTACTTCCTTCTAGTACATATCAAAAAATCTACATCTTTCATCATTGTCCTAGCCATTTCTTGGGAAGTCCTATTCTTCCTTTCCACTACCCCATTCTACCAAGGGGTTCTAGGAGGAAACAAATGTCTCCTAATACCATGATCTTCACAAAACTTTTTAAATTTATTTGAAGTAAATTCACCTCCTCTATTCAACCTTGAGAATTTGATCTTAGCATCCATTTCATTCTCAAATTTTTCTTTTAATATTTTAAACTCATCAAAAGCTTATGATTTATCTCTTAAAAGTGTAACCCAAGACATTCTAGTGTAATCATCTATAAGCAACATAAAATACCTTTCACCTTATTGAATCCTTATCCTTGTGGGTCTGCATAGGTCAATATGAATCAAATCCAATGGAAATTAAGCATAGAACTCCTTGCTCTTGAAACTTTTCCTCGTTTTATTTCCCACTTGAAATTCTTTGTATAATGTGTTTGCAGGCTTGGTTATCTTAGGCATATCTCTCACAATATGAGAGGAACTAATCTTCACCAAATTATCAAAATTGATGTGTTTTATTATTTTGTGTCACAACCAACACTCACCAAACTGATCCAGTAAGTATATTATTCCATTTGTCTCTTTTAGATGATATACATTACCATTTGTCCTTGTTCCTTCGACAACCAGTCTTTCGGACCCTATTTTTCTGATCTCACAACCATTAGCATGAAAAGTAAGATTGTATCCCTTATTGCATATTTGACTAACACTGAGAAGATTAGGCTTAATACCTTTGACATAGAAGACATCCTTGGTTCTATTCTTTCCATCAATTGTTATAGCACCTTTTCCACACATTTTGTTGGAAGTTTCTTTGTCATTGAGGAGACTTTTTAGAGTATGGCATATGGTGTTGTTATGGTGTTTTCATTGATGTTAATCCATTCACTAGCATCAAACCATTGTATAGATACATAAGTGTTGGTTCAGAGAAGACCAAGTGGGTTGGATAATTTCCTAAGTCTTGAGTGTAGTTTCAATGTTACATTGAACTAGTTTTGTGGTTCGCATTGCTCCGTTATACAAAATTTTATCATGCAATTTTCAGGTGTTCATTGTGTGTGTTTTGAGCATGTTCAGATCCAAAGTTTCATGGTTGTATGTCTTCCACAAGTGAAGATATTGTTGACACAGTATCAACTAATTTATGATAGAGTTAGTGGTGCAGAGTGTATGTTGGAATTCTTTGTATTCCACCGTGGATGAATGTTATGTTATGTGGATTTGTGGAATTTTTACAGATGTCAAAAGTGTGTACATTCCAATTGGCAAGTTTTTTGGTGGTATGCATGTCAAGTTGTGGATGAACAATTGGTTCATTCAGTTATTACTTCACCAGTTTTGCTATCTAGTGCCGACCTAAGTATGGGGTCATGTAGAGTTGAGTTATGTAAGGATCAAATTCATGGGAGTGTTTTTAGGTCATGCCAACATATTTTACTGTGTTACACATTTTGATCCCCTCTGCAAGGCATGTGTGTTAGTATTTTGAGCTAATAATTTATGGTGATGCACATTTCATCTAATTAGGCTGACCTAATTGATGTTGTAAGTGTTTACAGATGTTGCGCATATAAATATAAGGTCAATTTAGTATTGGATGAATGGGATAGATGAGTGATGCAAATATGATGTGAAATATATCAATGTAGAATGTAAAGAGGTTGATAAGTGGTGAAGTATGAAGTGTGTTAAGTCAGTCTTCTAAGATTAATTGGAACTATCTTTAACATGTTGTAGATGCATTGTAAGCAGTTCAATCTTTGACAGTGAGCCACCCTCTTTTCTATTCTAGTAGTAAGCCATTTCTTCTATTTTATAGATAGTGAGTCCTCTAGAAAGTGATTCCACCTAGTAGTGAGTCATTCTGTAATATCTTGTAACTGGTTATAATATATTGTAAGCTAATCCTCATCATGGTTTTTCCCTTTTTAGGTTTTCCACATAAAATTTGGTGTTCTTGTGTCTATTGATGTGATGCATGCTTATAATGTTTCCTTCCATTACTACAAATTGAATGAGATGTTGTGAAATGAATTTTATGGAATATTGATTCACTCCCCTCTCAGTATTTCAAGTGTTTAACAATTGGTATCAGAGCTTGGTTCCTTCAATTGTCTTGACAAATGAGATAGATCTTGGAGATTGGACACATGACAGCTAGGAAGTATCATATCCATCCAAAATAAATTCCTATGGTAGGATTTATTGAAGAATATTGTATAGTTGATGTGAAAGAACTCAAATCAGCCCTTAATGATCTAGATAGAACAAAATGTGAGAACATATGTAATGCCCCGCCAAGTAACCTTAAAGGAAGTTGCAATTAACGTCATAAGTGAACAATTTTTTTTTTTTTTTATAAAGTGCATTTAACATACACATTCACTTACTAATTAACAACAACCTCTAAGGCTACAAGGTTAGGATTACTTAAACCCACACAAACAAATTACATATAACCATAGCATTAAGAACTTTATGAAATAAACATCATACATCATAAGAATACCACATAACATAATAAGATACTCTACCAAGATACAATCTCATAATCATTAACTTAACCCAATAGTTACATCACTCATTCCTAGAATGAGACAATAGTACATAAGATTACAATTATAGAATTCCACTTCATAAACACAAGAGGGATAAAATAATTTATACAAATTGAAATATTACAATGCAAGAAATTACCACAAGAACTGTGGGCTGTCCATCTGGATGTCTCACCACCAAGTACTGAAGATAGATGGGGACCCAACTATTTTGGTGCATGTTCCACCCAACCAAGTGGTACCCGAAGGCCCACCCCCCATGCTAGGAGATAGTAACGAAGTAACATGGACAAAAATCTACAATCCACTAACCAAAGGCAAACTCATACTGACTCATACTGATATGACCAAACAAATGAACTAACAAGTACAATTCAAACACCATACAAGTATAAAGCAAGTAGAACATTCACATCACTAACATAGGTCACATTGCTTCCAGACATAAAATAGATCAAGTATGTTCAAAGAACCATACACATAAAACAATTAATAACAATTGTCCTAGATAGAGTGTCATCACATAGTAGTCATGAGATCTCCTCTGGGCATCCTTCGTAGGCTCCGGTAATCCTAGTGGCCTCAACCGAATCCCGACACTCATACTCACTCATGCGGCATCAAATACCTCTCGTACTAACAAGATAAATGACTATGCCATTCCAGGCCTTCTCGCTCATCCCAAGTCTAAATGAGCCCTTGTGTCTATGAGTGAGGATTAAATTATTTTGATTAGTGTGAATTCATCCTAATAATATAAGTACATTAATTTAATTATCACTTGATTAACTCACTTCTGAAGGTTACCCGGTTTACCACTTTGGGCTCCGGCCCCTAACAAAAGCCACTCTTCTAATGAACAACACACTCACAAACCAATCACCAAGGGAAACACAAGTGCATACAAACTAGGCACCATAACCACTCCAACACAAGGAGGATACAAATAATAGAACTCACTCCAAACATCTTGGAGGCAACAAACACATAATCCACTCCTTTCACAGGAGGCACAAAACATCCCCGTTCATGAAAACCGGGTAAAACTGAAAAGACGCCATGCACTACCTAAGTGAAAACAACTGGATGGCATAAATATTTAACAACCCTTATCCTCTAAGTTCTTCTGAAAGACTTATGATTTAGGATTAACATTAAATCCCAAAACCAACAATGTAACTTGACGACATAGCAACAAAAGCATTCAAGTCATTAATCAAATCTTATATTTGGATTTCCTAAATCCATACTCATTCAATAGGTAGTGTTGACAAAGTCAAAGACACGATAACTAGATCATCTAAAATAATCATAACCCCTATTTTCCCTTTCATTATTGAAAATCTAAAACAATTAAACTTACTTCCCTTTACTGAATATAGAGAATTAAATCCTTTAAGATGATCATGAGGAACATACTACTTTTGGATATACTGAATCCATATCTCTTTCATAATCCAATAACAATGATTCAATTAATCTAAATAGAAATTAATAAATAAAATAATTGATTGCCCCATCAATAAAACAACTTCTTAATTTACTTTTAAATCGACACAAATCCATGCAAGTAAACTCTTTCCATTTCCTAACCAAATCTTACATTTCATTCAATTTCCTATTTAGAACATGCAATCACTTTAATATAATAAAATATCGTTTCTCTACCCATTTACCTATATACACTAATCAATCAATTTTGAATCTCTATTCAATAATATATTACATGCTTCTTAATAAAATACAATATGATAATGAATTTACACTTAATATATATATACATGCTCCATATTATATAGACATCAAATATATATATTAATAAATTTAATTATATATATTCTTTAATATTCCATTCACAATGATTAATTTGTTCTATGGGAATAAATAAAAACATAATAAAAATTTGCCTTTTCCAATATAATTATCTCCTAGATTTACTTCTAATACAACATAAACTATTGCAAATACTATATTCAATTTTCTATCCAAAATCTATATCTTTCAATTCTCTATTTAAAAACATGAATATTTTTAGTTTGTAAAATATCTTTTTCTCCATCAGTTTATCCATGCATACAAATTATTTCTTTGAAAATCTCTGTCCAAAACTAGATTACATGCAATTGGTAAAAATAAAATGTATATTAAATATGCACCTATTTGAAATTACTCATGTAATATATACATTAAACATATATTAGTATATTTTACTAAACAAATACATTATTTAATAAAATAGATTAATATTCCATAAATAATTTCCCAAATACTTATGCTATTCAAATATTTAAATAAAACTACAATGTTTTAATAATTCCTTTCTAAATATACAAATTCTCACACTATAGTTATTGCTCATTCCTTAAATAAACATCTAAATATAACATTCCTGCCATGCAACATCACATATAGTTTTATATATATTTAGTTATATAACTTTCAATTCTAAATATATATGAATTAAATATACCATAATATTTTACAAAGTAAACGAATTATCTTAATCCAAATTTATTATCTAAAAGTATTACATATATATACACTCTTATTAAACAAAGTTACAACTCTCATCCTAATTTTAAACGGACGCCATTAAAGAGAATAAAATTTAAGAAGACCCTACGGATGGATTGGGGAAATGGCGGACCATTTCATAAAACCCCCACACAGGAAGTCCCTATGTTTGGGGGGCAGCTGTGCAACATGGGCGCGGCCTGCGGTGAGAGAGAGTGTGGAGGGGGCTGCGGAGGCCCTTCCTCCATAGTCGTCCCCTCATGGGGGCAGCGGTGGAGGCAGCGCCTCCCATGCCTCCCCCAAACCAAAGACCAACATGAATTAAGATTCGCTAAAAATAGCGAATAAACATCTCGCCTCCCAAAACGAAAAGACAATGGGTATCTTCGTATGGATGGCGCAATACAATTAAAAAAATCAGTAATTTATTAAAATTGAAACTGTATATATATATATAACATATATATATATATACATATATATGTATATATATATATGTATATATATGTTATATATATACATATATATGTATATATATATATGTATATATATAACATATATATATATATATGTTATATATATGTTATATATATACATATATATATATGTATATATATAACATATATATACACATATATATATAACATATATGTATATATAACATATATGTATATATATGCATATATATAACATATATATATATATTATATATATACATATATATATATATATACATACATATATATATATATATATACATACATATATATATATATATATATACATACATATATACATATATATACATATATACATATATATATATACATATATATATATATATACATATATATATATATATATATATATATATATAAAGTTTATCATGATGAATAAATTGAAGAAATTTTGTGAAATAATCACCTACAGGCAAAATTACAAAGTTTTTTCTAGAAAATGCCAAATTCCATAAAACTCATAAATTAATTATTTTAAACCATTTTCTCAAATTTTTGAACAATAAGGTTAAAAAGATCACAATTAAAACTCGAAGTTCCTAAAACCCTAAGGTTTCTCCCAGTTAATTTCCACAGAGATTTTTTCAAAGTAAATTTGATTTCCTATAGAGGTTACATTTTCTAAAAACATTCTAAATGTATTGTTCAATCTCTATGTTTGATTCCAGTAACAAAACAATCGATTTCCTTAAATAATTTAAGTTCAACTGAGGTTTTCACAATTTTCACTCAAGAATTTTCACAAAGCAAAAGCTGTAAATTTATTTAATTCTTTTCTTCTAATAACAATTTTTTTTTCTAAAACAGATTTAGCAAACAAATCTTTAATCACTACTATTTTAAAAGTAACCAAGAACAATAAAACACAAAGAGGAAAACCTGGATCAAGAAGCTACAGGAAAAGATTAATTTCTGATGCAAGCCTTCTCCAAAGATCTCCCGAATTTTCTTCAATCCTCTAACGAATCCAATCCAAAACCCAACAAATGCAAACAATCTTTCTTCCAATCAATTCTACAATCAAAACTTTCTTCAAACCCTTCTTTGTGCAAATTTTCCAAAATTTCTTCTCTGCTATAAAAATGATTTTTTCTAAAAACTTTCTGCCCTAAAATTAAAACATGTATTCTTTATAAATCAAAAATACCTAATACAACCCTAATTCACATTACATGCAAATTAGATATTAATTTCAATTTTTACAACCCTAATTCACATTGCATGCAAATTAGATATTAATTCCAATTTCAATTTCAATTTCAATTCCAATTTTCGAAAACCCACTTTCAATTTAAAATGCAATTTGAAATAATAAATTAATTTCCAAAGTTGAAACTCATTTCCCAAGTAAACATTTAATTACAATTTCTAATTTAATTCTTTTATTTCCTTTCATTCTCTTGCATCACGTTTAATTAATTAATTAAATTATTTAATAACTAAATTCAACCCCCTTGTATTAAATTTAATTAATTAAATAAATTAAATATAATTAATTAATTTAAATATAAAATTTTATCCACATTGCATTATTTAAATTAAATAACCATCAACATGATTTAAATGCAATTATTCTAAATATCTATTTCCAAATCAAGAATCCTTCAGAATTAAATAACATTAAAGCAAGATAGACAATGACTCGACACACACAACTGATGACACACTAAGGCTAGGGTGTAAACTTGACACATGTTACCTAGCTACTATCTCCCGTTCAACTTAACTGTTGGATCGACGCGCTCAAACCTGTGAAACCAGGTGGAGTTGATGTCATGTACCTGCAATCCTGAAACCAAGTAAACAACATCATACAATATATCCAGCATATAATACACACCGTGAAGAAGAAATTACCGATTCGCAGGGTGCTCACAAACGAGTGATGCGAACCCATCCTCTTCACCAATACACTCATCGAAACTGACACTTCCATCATAATCCGTTAATCTTATAATAACATCTCATGTTAACTTTACATCATTAGTTCATGATGCATGTGAAACAATAATCAGATATCCACATCCCACAATAATAGTTGTCATTCAATAGTAGCGAACAAAACATCATAACAAAATGTATCCAATATCAGAGTAACTGCAACTAAACATAACATAAAGCAAACCGAACAAGAAGCAAAATGGAGGGGTATTACAACATAGATTTGAAAGAAAATATAAAGGAAGCAAATAAATGCATCAAGAAGTTGAGGGAGCAAAACAAGAAGTTTAAAGAAAGATGCAAGAAAGTAAATGAGTATCTTAAGCAATCAAATGAAATAATCACTAGTCTAAAAGTGCAAGTTGAAGAACGAAAAAGGATTGAAGAATGCTTGAATGCCAAACTGAAAGACAAATCCAAAGAACGCTCAAAGCTTGAACAATAGATTGTAACTTTAAGAACAAATCTAGAGAAAGTAAAGAATCAAGAGGACAAATTCAAGAAGAGCTCCACCTTCCTTGATGAGATGATTGTAAGTCAGAAAGATTCTAAAGACAAAGACAAATTAGGGTTTGAGAAAGGAGAAAGCTCAAAGACAAATCCAATTCCAAAAAATACTAAAAATAAGAACAATGAACAAAGGAAGATTGGATATAAGAAGATCAATATCAAACAAGTCTAAAACCAAAAGAAAGATTTCAAGAAACCACCTATCAGACAATTGGTTACACAAGGGTATTAATATTTTAATAGTTACTATTATTCTTGTAATAAATTTGGACATAAAGCTACAAAGTGTAGAAGTAGAATGAATTAGAATGTTCAATCATTTATTGGTCAATGTTATACATGCAATAAATTTGGTCATAAAGCTAGTGAATACGAAAATCAGATGATGAATGGCTACAATAGTGGTATAATGTTTCAATATTTCAACGACTATTGATATACATGTAATGAATTTAGGCATAAGAGTTTTGAATGCAAATCTAGAATGGATAGAAGTAAGCTAGTTCAACAAAAAGGTGTCATATGCCACAAATGCAATAAATTAGGACGCATTACTAAGCTTTACCTCTGATAAGAATGTGAAACCCTTTTTTTCACAAAAGAAGGTTGATTTGGTGGTGGTAAAGAAGGAAATGAACAAGATCTGGAAGAATAAAGAAGAGAGTGAAGTGAAAAGTGATTCTATGCCAACTCTTGGTGCAAATGTTTCCTTTGGAAACTACATAAAGAGCTTTGGCTTAGGGGGAGTTTTAACAAAAAATTCATAAGCCCCTACCAAGGATGTAGTGTTGATGCCTTCAACACACTAATACAGATGTTGGGTGGCATACTTAATTTGTTGATGAGATCTCCAATATGAAATATCTTGTTGCAAAGATTTACAGACTAATTGAAGGTGATTGTATCAACACGGTGAAGGTTTATCAACTTTTCAACCTAACCTTATCTACTATATTTAATACAAATTAGGTCACTAGAAAAAGGTTTATATTTCATTTTGCACAATCAAAAGTCATTTGTAATCAAGAAATTTAAGTAGAGAGCAGAGAAAAGGTGATTTGAAGCATTTGGTGTGTTCTGTGAAACTCTAACTGGCGAAGAATTCCAAAGGTATTTATAGTTTCTTGTTAAACCCTAGATTTTGTGAAGTTGCAAAATGTGTACTCCTCAAGTGGTTGATGTAGTGGAATGAACAAGACCTAATTTCAAGAAACATCCATTTAAATCCATGGAGACAGACCCAGAAGGTGCATTTTTGAAGGTTTCCTTCGAAGTAATACACAAAAGATGTAAGAATATACATCCATGTGAAGATGGAGGAATGTGATCACATTAAACTAGAAAATTTTAGACACAAACATCTAACTAGAGATGATTTCAAGTTAAAACTTGAGTATAGTAGCTTGGTAGAGAAGAATTTGGAGGTATGAAATGATTTTACTAATATTTTCTATGAGGATGAGTGGGTAAGATATGTGCTTAGAAAAATTCATGACAAGTTCATATGGTTGGAATTTTTGCATATGATCAACAAGAATGAAATTAGGTTTGTAATGGGTTTGTGCCCTAATGGATCCATTTTGGCACTAAAGGCTATGAAAAATCAATTTAATTTGATACATTGTTTTATTGTTTTTAAAATTGTTGCAAAGTGTTAATTTGAAAAAAAGGAAAAACCCATGCTCAAGCCTGTGAGTGGGATTTTAATGAAAATTGTAACTGCATTATAAAAATTTGAATTTGCATTTTTGTAAAAAAAAATAGGAATGCAAGGTGTTGGGGAAGTGGTGTGAGTGGATTGTAAGGTAGGAAGGCAATTTTTAAATTATCATTGAATGCATATGTCAAGAAGAGAAAACCCACGCCAAGGAAGGAGACATGGGCATTCAGAAGGTTTGACTAGGAGAGGGATATTTTCTGAAGTTGTAACAATGAGAACCTGTCTCAGTAAAATATGCATAACTTTATCATTTTTGAATGAAATTGAGAAATTCAAAATGTTCTAGAAAGCTGGAAAGGAGGAGCATAAAACTCAAAAAATATTAAATAAAATCCATTATAATGAAATAGTAGTGGTATGAAGAATGTGATGGGTTTATTTTTTTGTTACAATACGAATTAAAATTGATGTTGTTGTTTGTTGGCTTTGAAATTCAATAAAAGAGCATGAGTTTGTTTGTTATTTATATGGTGGATTGTGAGTTTGTTTGTGAGTAGAGAGTCTCTGAATATGATGTCTTGATCAATTGTTTGTGAGTTGTGGATTACAACATGCATTTGGGAGTCTCACTTGCATAAAATGTAGCAGAGCCAGAAGATCTTGAGAGTGCAGAGTATGCACTAGGACCTGCAGGTGAAGAGTGGTGAATCCATGAATTAATTTGTGATAGAACTTGTTTTTTGAAGGTATGAAAGAGGGCATGTGACTTCTATCCTCCAACATAGATAAAGTTGGGTAGGAGGTGTAGATTTCCTCCATTTAGAGAGGGTGGGTAGAGGAAGCATCTTCTAGAGTCTTTTTTTTGGTAGAGGATAGTCGTGTGAGTGAGAAATTATTGTAAGGAGTACTTGTAATTGCAAAGGGACTTGTGAGTCTCTAACAATTTATGTGAAAAAGAAGACAATTTGGGTCATTGGAAGACCTGTGAGAATGTTATTTTGGGAAGGGTATTGGGAGAAAGTGAGAAAAGAAGCTCATTGCAGAGTTGAAGAAGATAGAAGTAAGATCAGATACCCTTGAGGAAAGCTTGAAAATGAAGAAGAAAGCTACAGTTGAGGAAGATCAAAAAATAGATGAAGATAAATTATATTGTTTTTTTCATAACAAGTTTTCAAGTAATGTTTTTTGTGCAAGAAATGAAGAAGGAAAAGAACCTATAATAGAGGATAGTGAAGAGAAGGAGGAAAAGCAAAGGTTTGGCAAAGAGGACAGATAAAAGAAGAATGTTGAAGTGCAATCTTGCAGCCCTATGGTGGAAAGAGCATTGAGAAAAAGACATGTGGGATCAGCCCACACATTTGTAGTTGCAAGAAAGGGAGAAAAGAAGAGAAGCACAAAGAAATAATGGAGAAAAAAAGAGGTAGCAACTGATATGCATCTTGTTGAAGACATGAAATAGAAGAAAAATGAAGTTGCATGCACATGAATAAAATTTGTAGGCAAAAATACAGGTATTATCTCCTTTTGAGTTTTGCAAAGAAATTCTTAATGTTGATTTGTATGCAAAAGAGGTAAAGGAAAGTGTTGGAGAAGATGATTTTGAAGTTGGGGCAGTGATTGGTTCTTGGAAAAACATAAATATATTGAAGAAAATGAAGTAGTTGAGTACAATTGAGGAGATGAAAGAAGAAAAGAGCAAGAATGCAACAAACAATGAAGTAGAAAAAGTTGGGGCAACAATAAAGAAATAATAGAACATACAAGTAAAAGGTCACTTTTTTGTTATTTGTGAAAATGAGTTTGATGTTACATTATTTGCAAAGGAATTTAGGGAATTTGGGATGTGGAGAATGATGATACACTAGTAGAAAAAGAGGAGAAAATAAGAGTATATGATGATTTTGCAAAATTCATTGAAGTTGAAGTTAAGGTTGATTTATATTTTGATGAAATGGTGAAAGAAAGAGAAATGGGAGAGATGGTTAGGATCATAAACAACAGGTTTCAAGTCGAAAAAAACAAAGTATGATGAATTTTATTGACATAGAAGAAGAGGGGGGTGAAGGAAGAAAAGATAAGAAAGAAACGCACATGGAATTCATTGATTTCTATGAATTTGTTAATGTCAATTTCTATGTAAGTGTTGAGAATGATAAAGTGGAATGAAAATATGAAACATGGTGCAGCCAAAGGGATTTCATGAGAGGATTTAAGAGAGGAAGGATGAAGGAAGGAGGAGATAGGAAGTTTCAGATCAAGGTGAAGACAAAGAAATAGGTAGATAAGGATGAAAGATGGTTGAAGAACAAGCACTGGATCTTTAAATGTTCATGAGCTCCAACTCATGGAACATTTTATTCTTACCTTGGGTGTTTGATGTAGGAGAATTTGGGTGCACAGACAATCTTGCACAATCAAAAATATTTTAAATTTTATTGCTTGTGTTTTGTTTTGATTTTTTTGGTTGTAGGCACAAATCAATGAAATTCTCAACTCCTCCAGCATAATAGAATTTGGTGATGGTTGTGGGAAAATGAATTGTTAATTTGATACATTGTTTAACTGTTTTTAAAATTGTTGTAAATTTTTAATTTGCCAAAAAGGAAAATCCCATGCCCAAGCCTGTGAGTGGGCATTTAATGGGAATTGTAACTCTATTTGAATGCATAAAACCCATAAACCATTCAAAAAAAATGTTCTAATGAAATAGCAGTGGTATGAAGAAAGTGACGGGTGTGAGGCCATCCTTTATTTACATAGAAAATAGCAACATTTTGACTTATTGTTGGCTAGAGACATTATACTATGAATGTTATTATGATATTTTAGATATGTATGATTCAATTAGATTTTTGTAGTATCTTTAATTATTACTTAGGTGGCTCATATGATAGATGGTTAGTTAATTGCTATGATTAGATGGGATTTAAATTAAAATGTTCAAATTGATGTAAATTTTAGTATGAGACGGATTATGAATATCATGTATAAATTTAATGTTTAATTACGAGTATCAATAATGCTCATGGATGTATTTAATGTTAATTGTGTTTATGGATATTGTTTTGATTATCATATTTGATGTTGAGATGCTCTAGTTGGTTGAAAGATGGAATATTGTATTAAAATGACTCATGCATGCTCATTTTGGGCATGCAATTTAATTTATGTTGCTTTTTTTATATATATTTTGGACTATTAACATGTGAATTAAGTGTGCAGGTTATCCATGACCAAAGGATTCAAAGATCTACTAGTAACCCAATTGTGTGAAACCCGTAAATCCGATATTAGTCTATATAGAGAGACTAATGTCTTTGTATGTTATTATGTTATTATGTGGTGTTGTGGTGTTTATTGTATTTTTTTCAAATCCTCTAAATGTGTTTATAGTAATTTCTCAAATATTCTAAGTGCTCTAGAGTGATGTGAAAAGGTGAGTTATCATCCTAAGTTTTAATTTCGAATTTAGCCTTTCAAAGGCATTTAAGGGGCCTTAAAGGAGTCTTGTCACCTCTCACCAAGTGTCAAAACCTTCCTATGTCTAGCCTATAGGGGTTGGGAAGCTTTCAAAACCAAATTTGTGTGTTTTTGACTTGATTTAACCCCTCTTAAAGTCCATAAAAGAAAAGTAACGAAATTCTTTAACTTGCAACTCAAGCAAGAATCCTAGTCTTATCTCCTCACCCACTTTACAAGTCATTTTTAAGACTTTCCAACCCCCACATTTATGAGGGAAATTAAAGGAAGCTAAGTGATGGGAGTTTTCATGAATGCCCTCTCCCACTCATGTGTTTGGGTTAATGAAAAGTCACATCTCCTTGAAATTGAAAAAAAGGAAAGGAAATGAAATCCATGTGTCATGATATCATTGGGAGAGGAGATTACATGGCCATTATTTTTTATACCTTTTAAGTCTAAATTAGGGGGATGGAAGGTTTTTTTGTTTTTACATTTTTTTGTTGGAGAATGGAGGAGCTTGGATGGGAGAGGATTTTCAAAGGAAAGTCTTCATCAAATCTTCACCAAAGTGTCTTGGAAGCTTGTGAGGTAGATATCCATACTAGTCACCTAGTTTCTAAATGTATGAATAGATGAATGAAACATGGTTTTGGGATGTAAATGTGTGTGAGTTTTGTTTCATATTTTGGATCTGAATAATGTGGGTTTTGGGTTGTGACAGGAGAGTGAGGCTACCTCCTCATATCCCTAAATGGAGTCTTGATAAAGATTTCCATATTGTGACCTCCCTTGGTTATGGGTTTTGTGAAGTGGTGACTTGTGTCATATTGTTTTGTTTTGTTTTATTTTTGGCATGGATTATAATTCCTGGGTTACTAGTTGGATCTCCTAGCTCAAGGGTGACCTATGAGTAGGTCAATGGTTGAGAGGCGAGCCTTCCATTTGGTCATGTAGGAGATTTTTTTGTTATACTTGATGCAAGTTGGTGGTGCTATTTGAACACCTATTTAGTACTTGGAGAAGGTTTTGTTGTTGTGTGCCTTTGTGGAAGTGGGAGATCTTGAAGGTGCTTGCAATTTGGAGAAATCATCTCTCTTATATGTAAATGGGTTGAGAGGCTTATTACAATGTGGGAACTATCTTGTAGAGCACTTTGTTAAATATTGGAAGCTATGTATTTATGCACATATATATATCATGTAGGGAAATACTTGTTGAACTTGTTCTAAATATCTCTGTTGAGAACTACAATGTTAATATATTATGTTTGACAATAATTATGTGGAAGCATTATGTTTGACAGTAATTCTATTATAACTTGCTTGAAAAGAAAATAAGTTATTTCATTTCAAAATACAAATAAATTGATGCATATATCTATTTCTTGTACATGTACATAAGATGGATTTATGTATTATGTTTATAATACTTTCAGAGGCTCGGTAGGTCTATTTTCTATTGTTTTATATAGATATTATTAGATTTAAGGATCTGGTTTGGTATTTCAGGATTATAGTTGTGAGTATTAAAATAATAATAATATCTTTTCATTTTCTTCTTATAGACTATAGGTAAAAAATTACATAAGAAACAAGTAAGTAAATTAGACAAGAAAAAAAATAGAAAAAAGACAAGTGAGATAAGTTTTAAATTCATCAATCTTTGCCATATGTTCCATGTCTCTTCCACTCCATCAAAGGCACAAAAGAAATAGAATAAATCAGAGAAGAAAACAAACAAATTTAAAATAAATCAAGTGATAGCGTGGTGCCGAAAAACCAGTCTTCTGGAACAAAGAAGATAATAGTAGATCATGGAAACACTGAAATATGAAGGATGTTGTATCATGTGCTTTACAACCTTCCTCCATTTCTGTCGCCATGCCATGACTTCAAAAATCCTACAAAAAAATGAGAGGAATTGAGTTAAGGGCGTTAGGGTTTGTAGTGTCCAAATTTAGGGCAAGTTCATAAAGGAAATAAAATAAAATTGTTAAGTGTGGGTTTTTAAGGAAAAGTTGTTGCATTAAAATTTTGTATATCTTGTGCCCTAAACCTAGATGTCACGTGACAAGGAAAGCATAAAAGGTGAGTTATGAAAAGAAAAGAAAAACAATATTTATGAAAAGATAAGATTCCCCCTTTTCCATTTATTATTATTATTATTATTATTATTTCTAATTAAAAATTTAAAAGGATGCTTTTTATTTGCTTTACGGGGGTGTAAAGCAGTTTAGTTATAACAAAGGACTTAAATATTAATATTCATGCTTTTATAAGATTAGGAATCTACGGATTTTTTTTTTACTTCCTTTTATTCATTTAAAATATAATTTATATATTTTATTTGGTTACTTTCTTCTATTCATTTAAATATTTTATTTTAGTTATTTTCTTTTATTCATTTAAAATATAAATGATATTATTAATGTGATTTATATGTAAGTCAAAAAAAAAATTTAGGGGATTTATTTATTTATTTGATAATTAGGATTTTAAAATGTTGTTATTAATGGGTTTCATTTGGGAATTAGGAATTTTGAGGTTATAGAATAGTTATTGTTCTTGTTTTAAAATGAAATAAAAGCAAAGAGGATAAACATGTTTGAGTCAAATATTATTTAATTTATTTATTAAGAGCTAGAGTATTTCAACAATTATGTTGTCATTTATTTTATAGTACAAAGTTAGTTCATTCAAGATTGGATTTGGGAGCTTAAAATGTTTTCGACTAATTATTTAAATTTTGAGAGATCAAAATTGGAATGAGTTAAATTGGATTGATTGAACTAGAACCTCATGTCGTAACTTGATAATATTATTTATTTTAAAAAATGCTCATGTATTTTATTACTATCTCAAATAAAGGAGATTGGCAAGTTGAACTCTTGTGTTATTTTACCAAGAGGTGGATTACTTTTTGATATAACCAATGTTTTGTAAGCATGACTTCTTTTAGTTAAGCATGTGCAAAATTCAATTAAAAAAAAGTTCTTTGAATTATTGTTTTAGTTTAAGAAGAATTAAACATTAGGTCTTCTAAGCAAGGGTTAAAATGGTTAACAAATGATCTAAAACGAGAATCAATGTTTCCAGTCCCATGTTTGTTGCTACGGGGGCATAACCAATTTTCTTATGCATAGTGAACCTTTTTGGAATGACCCTCATAAGCCCCCTAAGGGTTCCATATGATTAGACACCTATTATCGATCAAGCTACCCATCATCAAAGTAGGTGCAAGGAGGACTCTACACACCTGCTCACATTTTATTCCTCTTTCTTGTTCTTAGGCAACGTTTTGGTGATGTCATTACACATGCAACACTGTCAAGTGCAGGTGTTAATTCACCAAGTCGTGCATGGTCGATGTTATAGTTAGAAATTTAACAAAGAAAAAAAGTTTTGTTTTTTCCCAAGTGTTAGATTCTGGACATGATAGTAGTAAGAATGAATGTGCTACCTCACCTCATGATTTGCATCAAAATCTATCTTAAATTAAATTGTAGAAATTTTACTAGTTAAAGGAAAATGTAAACTTAGAGACTTATCCTTTAGTAACTCAAATGTGTAATGTGATCCTAAGTTATTATTATTTAATCAAATGGAAATGAAAAATCTTGAAACCAATCATGTAGGGTTTAACTTCCCTATTAAAAGGGTTATTAAGTAATCGTAAACCTAATTAAACCTAGGTAATTTTCATGATGTAGCCCTACCCCTAGGAAAATGGATGAGGAGATATCTATATATTTAATATTGTAAATTAGTACTACTCGAGTAATGTTATTATTGATATCAATATCTCTTTGTGATATTTGTAAGAGTTTAAAGTTGACTACCAAATAAAACTCGACCAAGGGAGTCGATCAACAAGAACCAACAACTAGTAAAGCTATGTGTTGTTATCCACTCAATGCAATCATGTCAAATAATGTTAGACCTAGGTTGTTGCGTGGCACAATGGTGGCTTGTCGGGATTGTGTGGTGTTGTGGACCTATGCTAAAACAAAAAAAAATGGTGTTGTTTGTGTCAGATCCACATTAAAATGTGGTCATGACATCAATAAATTCATTATTTTGTTACTATTATTATTAGCCTTAATACTATTCTTAGTATGATATTTTTAGAGGGATAGAGAAATGATTTCCATTGGGTTTATTAATGTGATTAATAATATCCCATATATGACAATACAATCACTTTATTTATCACCTTGAATCTATCTAACAATTTTGTTAATGGAATGCACATAAGAAAATAGAAGAGAATGAATCAAACACAAGGTGGGGCCTTACATTCCCCTCCCCTTAGATTGGACTTCCTCCTGGATGTAATACCCCTCCTTTTTGTCCTTTTGATCGAACAGTGTTTTGTTCTCTTTTGTTGTACTTTTTTTAGTACCTTGACTATGGTACTCGACTTCTTTTGATCACTATCTATAATGCGACATTAATGTAATCTTTGTTGTGATGGTATTTAATATGATGTTATCTTATGGCATGTTTTGGATTAACATAAATAGATATTCGAATTAATGATGTTTTATGCTTTGAAATATGTTAATATGTTAGATCTGTCGGTTAGTTGCATTGTATTGGTGAAGGGGACAATATTGCATCACTCGCTTGCGAGTGCCCTGTAATTCTGAGATTTCCTCTTCACGGTGTGTATTTTATTCTGTTTATACTATATGTTGTTGTTTACTTGAATTGCAGATTGACAGGTATAGGACATCGACTCCACCTGGCTTCACAGGTTGGAGCGTGTTTAATGCCCAACGGTATTTGATTGGGAGATAGTAGTTAGGTTTATGTGCCAAGTCGTCACCCCAGTCCTTGTATGTCATCAGTTGTTTGTTGGGTTGTGTTGTTTTGATTATCGTTCCCTCTCTTCGTTATTTAATTTCAAGTTAAATTGGGTGATTTAAATGGCTTAAGGTATTCAAGTTGTTGAGTAATGTAATCTGGAATTATGTTGAAATATAATTTATTTATTATTAATTTAATTTAATTAATAAATAATTTAATCGTTGATTAAATCTAATTATTAGTTAATTAATTTTTTGTTGTTGAAAGAAGTGAATTTAATTATGTGGAAATTTGAAAATAAAGAAAATGCATGAAAGTCAATTTGTGAAATTTGGAATTGAAAAATTGAAAAAAAAGATTTAAAAGTCAAATTTGAAAGTTTGAATTCAAAAATTAAAGAAATTAGATATTTTTCTATTTTTTCTGTTTTGAAGAATTTATTAGGGTGGTTGTTGAATGTTTAGGGTTTAATCCTTATGTTTGGACTTTGGATCACAATTTTTTTGGATCATGGAGTTATAGAAAAAGATTGAATTAGATAGAGAAAGAATTCTTCAATTTGGTGGGTTTTTGGAAAAAGCTTGGAGAACTTGTGGATCTAAAGAGGGAATCAAGTCACCATCAGGATCTGCTATCATTTTCAAAAAAACTAGGTTCAAGTCTTTTAAATGCTTTTTTTTTTAATTTTTGAAATTTAAATATTAATGGTTAAGATCTTGTGGCAGGGGTTTTGAATTTTGTTGTTTGAATTCAAATTAAGCAAGGGTTGGAATTTTGTTCTTCAAATTAGCAAGAAGATCCTCTAAAAATTTAAAATTGCTTCCAAGAAAATGATGTTTTTGAGTGTAAATCATTGTTCTTTTACACATCATTCTGGTTTTCTCAATTTATTCTGTCCTATAAACCAAAAATGCATATATATATATATATATATATATATATATACATTAGTATATATATATATACATATATATATGCATATATTCATGTGGTTAAAAAAAAAGTTATTATTGGAAAAATCCGGATTAAAATGGGCTTTTGTTTCCTTAAAAAAAAAACGCATTTAAAAAAAAACGTAGTCGCGTTTTTGTTAGGGTTTTAATTTTTTTATAAAAAAAATTTGAGGAGGCCACTGGGGGCTCAACCCCCACCATGCCCCATGGGAGGCGAGTGAAGGGAGCCGTGCCCAGCGCGCCCCTCCCCACTCCCCACACCCCTGCCTTTGGTCGTCGCCCACATGGGAGTGGACGACTGTGTTTACACACAGTCGTCGCCCCCATTAATGGGGGTCGGCTGTGTGTAAACACAACCGGCCGACCCCATGTGGTGTGCGGCCCCCTAATCTATGCATGGCTGAAACCGCTGGTCACTTCTCCAAACCCCGCGCGTGGCCCAAGGAAATATGGCAGGTGGCTAGCATAAAACAAAAAAAAAGTATTTATTTTTAAATGATAAAATTTGTTATTTTAACTTCATTTTATTATTATTATATCTTGTAATAATAAAATATGATTTTCAAATATTTTATTATTATATTGTATAATAATAATAATAATAATAATAATAATAATAGGTTTAATATAATATTTAATTTAATTATTATATTTTATAATAATAAAATATGTTATATTATTATTTTATTATTATATTATATAATTTTAAAATATGAATACTTAATATTTAATATGGTGTAATTTAGTCTCTTATAATTAAATGTGAATGTATATACATTTTTATATAGACATGTATTTAAATTATATTTTTACTTATGGCATGATTTAAATTAGATTGAACAAATTTAAACGTGGTAATTTTAATTATGTCATTGTTCCCTTTTAAAACGATATTTCAAAGGAGGTGTAGTTTTGAAATTTAAAGGACTGTTATAAATGAAAGAAACAATATTTATTTTAAAGCAATGTATTTTGCCTTGTGGAAATTAACTAATTTATCGTTAATTCAAATGCAAGTAGGGAAATTGGATTATTAGTGTTAATTCTCTCTCTTTCTTGAAAATATGTATTTAATTCAGTTTATTGAATGCGACAAATTGTTGAATGATAATGAGGAAATGGATTTAGTGAATCCAAAGCATATTTAATTCTCGTTTTGTTTTTTATCTGTTTTTGTCATCATTTGGGAAATTTGGGTTATTGCATTGGACAAGTTTTCTAGTTGAGCTTTCTATTTCGTGGGTTGTTTTTTTGTGTTTGTCAACCTATTGTGGATTCTCTTGGATAGTGCATGAGGTTGTGTCTATGTTATAACCCGGTTTTCAGGAACAGGGATGTTTGTACCTCCTTGGTTTAGGAGTGGATTTCGTGAGTTGTGCCTCCTTGTTAGGAGCGACTCTGTTACCTTGTTACCTCCAAGTGTTTGGAGAGGGTTTGAACTTATGTTGCCTCTTGAAAAGGAGAGGTCGTGGTATCTTGTTTATTGCACCTTTGTACCCTTGGTGATTGTTTGGTATGTTGTTGTCAAGTAGAGGAGTGGCTTGTAATGGGGGCCAACACACGAAGTGGTGCTAGGGTAACTCGTTGTAAGTGGTGTTATTAAGTGATAACTAAATCAATATACTTAGAAGTTTGGGTAGTACTTCACACTAAAAAGATAATTATGCCTCACTCATAGACTCAAGTGCTCAGTTAGGCTTCGGATGGGTGGGAAGGCCTGGAATGACAAAGTCATCTATCTTGTCTATACGAAAGGTATTTGATTCCGCATGAGTGAGTATGGGGGCTAGGATTCGGTAAAGGTCACTAGGATAACCTTTTCTTATGGGGGCCGAAGCCTAGGAAGAATCGCCGTGGGTAACTCATGACGAGTTGTGCGATGACACTCTATCTAGGACACTAGTTGGGTTTTGTTATTGTATTAGTATGTATGAGGGCCAAGGATCAGTTGAGGCCACCATCCGACGATCCGTCGTGGGCAACTCATGATGTGTTGTGTGATGGCACTTTGTGTGACCATAGTTGGTCCTTGTTTATTGTGGGTATGGTTTCCGTAACATACCTAATATACCATAGTTGGTATTTGATTATTATGTGTATGGTTCTCATAACATACTTGTTCTGCTTTATTTCTGGAAGCAATGTGACCATGTATGAGTTGTACTTGTATTGTACTTGCATGGTATTTGTGTTGTACTTGAGTTGTACCTTGGGATGTACTTGTGTTCGTACATGTGTTTGGTTGTTACAGTTTTGGTTTAGTTTGTGTTAGCTTGTGTCTAGAGGTAGATTGTCTTGACTAGGACTCTTGGTTACTATCTCCTAGCATGGGGGGTGGGCCTTTGGGTTCCACTTGGTTGGATGGCATGCACCTAAATCCGTTGGGTCCTTTCTTCATGTTCTTATGGACAAGATTTCCAGTTGGAGAGCTCGTGGGTGCTAGTATCAGCTCTTGCTTTATTTCACTTCAGTTGATCTTGTATTATTTTACCCCTCAGTTGTTTTCGAGGTGGAAGTTGTAGTTATAAACTTATTTATTGGACTTTCCTCATTCGGGGAATGAGTGTTGTAATCTTATTATTTAATTTGGTTAAATTGAATTGAAAGTTATCTCTTGTGATGATTCAATTATCTTTTGGAATGCATGTGCTTTAATTATTAATTAATTAATTGTCATGGTTTAATTCAAGTTTTTTGTTGAGGTTCTATATAACCTTTGTCTCGTAACCTTAGAGGTTGTTGGCATTATTTGTGAACTTGCTTATTAATTATACTTTAAAAAAAAAAAAATAGCCTATTTAAATAGTTGTTTGCAACTTCCTCTAGGGTTGCATGGCGGGGTGTTACATTGGAAGTCAAGAAGGTTTGGGACTAAATATTCAAAACACAAAAACCCAAGTAATTTTCCAAATACACTAATTATCATTTTTTTTCTTTATTTGATTAAAGAAGAGAAACATTACACCATAAGTACATGCTAGAGACAACATTTCCATGAATCAAGCATCCACATACTTTAGAACAAAATCTTCTCATAGTAAAATATTTATCCAATATAACCCCAATATCACAATGTTATCAACCATGCAACCAACCTTAATTAATTTGTACCCAAAAATATATCAAACAATCTAACATCTTTGATACACCTCAAAATATCTTTGCACCACATACATCACTCATGATGGTAAAAAAAAATAGTTTTGTCCCAATGTCAAAACATGCCCCAAGGAATCTTATTTTTGCATTATTTGTTACTATCCTTCTCACGTAGTTCACGAGTATGCCTCATCACATTTACTCACAATTTCACATGAACACACAACAATAGCAAATATTCTCTTCCCAATTGCGTGTGCTTGTCCTTATACAAAAGGATGCTCTTCCCACTTGGGTGTGCATGTCCTTATACAACCACATCATATACAACACAAGGCTCACAATGGGGTTTACAAGGATGGATATTATTGGATACCATAGTCATTAGAAAAGATGGTCTTGAGGCCCTTCTCTAAGGACTCCTCCATACAAATAATAAAAATCATAGAATGAGGGGTAGAATGGTTTGACAACCATCCCACACTAGTCCCATTTAGAACCCCTTTCAAAATAATTCCCCAACGCATCTACTCCCCTATACGACTTGCCAGTGAACCCCTCGGGATATGGCAGTTTACAAATTTCACATTACACCACACATGCTAGCAAGTTTGCAAACAAGGAGAAAGCCTCAAACTGAGTAACATAGGATCATAAACCAAGACTCCAATAAAGAAAAAAAAATCCCAAAGAGGAACTATAATTTCAAGAAAGGAGCAAAATAAAGATTAATTGTAGCTACATTGCAACATTTCAATCTTAATTCAAAAATAAAATTTAAACAAGTCCTTGAGGTAAATCGAACTATAACAACCGTCAAATAGCTAAATAGCCTAATAAAATAACTGTAAAATATCGCATTGTTGGCACCCTAATAAAATACATCAATCAAAAGTTACGAATAATTCATATTTCAACAATAAAATTTACACATCACGAGCACCATGTGACTTGATAAGCCACCTAAGGGGAGGAGGGGAATGGTGGTTCTCTAACCACATAAGTATTATAGAATGCAATCATTTGTGGTCCCTGACCACATAAATATAAATAACTGGTGGTCCCTGACCACATGAATATAAGTAATTGGTGGTCCCTGACCACATAAATATGCATCACTGGTGGTCCCTGACCACATGAATATAAGTAACTGGTGGTCCCTAACCACATAAATGTGAATGAATGGTGCTCCCTAACCACATAAATATGAATCATTGGTGGTCCATGTAATTCCATCATTTACGCATGGGTTACAAGTATCAAGGAATAGGTTTGCACTATGAACCAACAAGTGTGGCTCTCATATGTGGGGGAGTAGGCCACAATCAACATCCATGGGAGGATTACAATGCCTTGACATAGATCCTTTATCAGGATTAGGGATAACGCCCTGAGCTCGTAATTTTCCGATGGGATATCATGTGCCTCTCAACCCCTATTTACACTAGCTGGCATCACACTCCCGTAAGGGGGGAACCAAACACTAGGGGTACACCTTTAACATACAAATAAGACTAACATGAAGGAATACATCACATTTCATTTATTAGACACACTTACACACTTAACACATTTACATAAACTCACAACTAGCTATCTTACATAAAGACCATCACAAAGGGTACACATATGGGATCGTACTAGACGTCCACCACCCTTATCCCAAGTTGGATACCTTGTATCTCGTACTTGGGGCACAACACATATATTGGTTTATACATGAAAAATCACATAACTGTCAAGAATTCTATCACTCCGTTCCATATGAGTCAAAGATAAACAATATGCACTTACTTTTACCACTTGATCTATCCATGAGAATTGCCACAACACTCAACATATGCACTATTACGGGGTATTCACATCTATAGTGGTTACAAAACACTGAACATTACCCATTTTCATCTTTTAAAAATATAAAACCATTACCTTTCATGAAATTAAACCACAAAATATTATATTCTACAAAATGGCATACATAATCATAACAAAACATATTTCCTTCATATTTACAAGATAACTTTGCACAAAAGATTTACTCAACTAATTTCAAAGCAACATGCACTGTTTGGAAGCACTTCATTTATCCACGCCCAAGGAAGGAATCACATTTTTAAATCACTCCCAGATACATAAACAAAGAGCTCATAATGCAATCCTGGTTAAATCACTATCTTTCTATCAAATTCTAGGGGATACAATATATGATTCCTTTAAGAAGCATTACTATTTCATTATTATTTTCCCACATAAAGTTTATGAACCTAGTATCATTAATTTTTTAATCCTTTACGTCATTCACATAGAGGTACCTAATACTTAATCAAATATAACAACAATTACCAAAGAATAAGGGAAGAAAAGACATCATAGGGTCATTTCAAACATTAGTCACAACAAGGATATAAGCACACAAGGGAGATTCACACAAGCAACCCCACAAGGGCCACAACACTAACATGAGATCTTAGTGCCACAATCGAGCTTTGATACCAAATGTAATTCCCAAAATTATACACCAAAATATAGTTGACGAAAAAACACAAATTCCAAATTTCATTCACTTACGCCCACAAAAATCTTAAATTTTTCTACCAAAGAAGGCACTACAAGAAAGTATACAACTTTTGACTAGTCATAAACTATAATTGTTTTAGTTAGATAACTAAATTGCTTAGACCATCATGGTCAAGTTGAGAGGAGACATGGAATCCAAATATTTGAGGTAGACTTAAATAGTTCAACCAATCCCTAAATTAATTTGAAATGTTATATAAGTCACATGCCAACAATAACATATATATATATATATATATATATATATCAGTATTAATCATAAGAATTATAAGAGAACAAATCCTAGGGGCCAGACCTAGTCCTCAGGGGCTCATCTTAAACGGCCTTGCCTATGTATATAATTCGTAGAGGCATCGTAGTTTGACAACTGGACTTCAACCATCTCACACATGGTTGGATAGCAAGGGATTTAAATCACTAGGTTAAAATAATTCCTTAACATCAATCCCAATCATAACATCAACTCACACAAGAAGGATAATGTTAACAATTCAAAGGAAGACTCTTAAACAAAAGGACCTCGATTATAAATATTGGGCTAACTTCGATGGATGACTTCCCAATTAACCATACCATAAGTAATATTTAATAAAGAATACATTGAGGGAAGTTTTTTTAAATACACACATAAAATCATAATATTTCACTACAACAAGAGTTACCATTGACACATAAGACCCTATTACATTCATGGAACATATTTTCTATTTAGTTTACATATCCAATAATAGAAGGGCATCGATTAATTTCCCAATAAAAGATATGAATCTAGCTAAACATATCACACAAGTATAAAGGCAAGGCACAAGGACATATGAAATGCCATGATGGTAAGGATGGACAAAAGGTTTACTTTATAAAACTTTTATGTAATTGTAATATATACATTAAAATGCATGTTAAAGTAGTGTCATGTTCTAAAAACTTCCATGGGGACAAACAAGTATGGAATAGGTCTCTTTATTTAAATCTTAAGACATAGATTACCCTATAACAAAACCCTGCTACAATTTGGGAAGCATTAATTATAGGCTATATAACAATACCAATTACTCTCCCATGAGTTAGGAGTCATATAAATCAAATGAAGACATTGAAGAGTAAAGTATTGTGAAAGCAAGCCACCTGCTAGCTATTATTTTTATTTCTAGCAAATCACAAATCTTGACATTCATAGTCAAGGACAAGTTAATGATTATTTTTACTCACTAAAGTATGAGAATAAGCCAACTACTATATGAATCTCCCTCTTTCCATTTTCAAACCTACGTAAATACTATTTATAATTATACAAAAGTGTTATCCCTGATTTCACAATCACTTTAACATGATTTTGTAATACAATATATTACAAGGTAAACATATTATAAATAATTTAAATTAAGTTCTAATAATGAATTATTCAAATACACAAATCAAATTCTTATTAAATTATTTTTATGATACACATTAACAACAAAGTTCTCCTTTTTTTATGTATATTAAAAATTATTATGATACACATTAACAACAAAGTTCTCCTTTTTTTATGTATATTAAAAATTAGGGTCCAAATTTGTTAAAGATAACTACTTTTCCTATTCCTTCTATTCTTATCAACATCATATAAATTTCTAAATTTCTTAGTTTGACTTCTATATTTTGAGACTTAATGAATTACTACTATAATTCATCAAGGAAGTATTGTGTCTCACAATTTAAAATCTAAATTACTCCTTCACAAATTTTCCTAGTTCAAAGCTACTTAATGTTCCCTTATTCCATATTCACGGGTTTATTCACTTTGCAAATGAAATCTTTAATTTAATCTTCTTGAAAGAAAAGTCCTTTCAATGGTATTTTGAATTGAATGAAAGTAAAAGTGACTATTTTAACATGCAGGGTCAGGCATGTTATTCTATATGCAAGAAAAAAAATAAGACTATTGGTTTCAATAAACTAATGTTTAGAGGATGGGTTCTCAAAACTAAAATGGGTTTGGAAGATTCCCTTTTTGTATGCAAATGGTCTGAAACACAAAAAAAATATCTATTAGAAAATAGCATGCCTTGGCACGACCTTAATCCAAGGCGAAGGTTCAAACCAATGCTCTTAACGTCTTGCATTAATCATTAAGTTTGTTGAAGGGTTTAGCACCACAAATATGGTATAAAGGTAATAAAAGTCACTCCATTAATTGTTGATCAAAATTTATTAATAGAAGAAATTACTATGGACCCCTTTTTACATCAACCATCGTTTATATACACTAGATCTAACAATAGAAAATACTACTACAATGTGACAACAGGACAAATAGCAAATATACTCTTATAAGAGTAGCAATTTATGAAATCCTTGTATATCCA
Source organism: Sequoiadendron giganteum (assembly GCA_007115665.2). Taxonomy (NCBI): domain Eukaryota; kingdom Viridiplantae; phylum Streptophyta; class Pinopsida; order Cupressales; family Cupressaceae; genus Sequoiadendron; species Sequoiadendron giganteum. The sequence continues at coordinate 159,475,976 of CM021103.1, forward strand.
AAGTCATAACTAGTATGCACTTGATATTCTAGCAATTTGGCACTCACAAAATACTAATATGATTGGCAAATGTACTTATGAAAATACCAATAATGCATTATCAATGATTATTCAACAACATAGCTGAATTCACTTATCTCAACATAATACAAGTAGCAAATCAGAAGTATGTCTAATCAGCTAATTAGTTATTGATTCATCAATCATATGAACATGATTTGGAGCCTTCTAAGCATGTAATAGAAGTTCAACCCCTAAGCGAACTGGAGATATGGTGTATGGTAAGGACATCCATCAAGTTTAAGGAATAAAATAATTTTGTTAGATGATGTAGTTGCAATTTTCGTGGTATACAAACACACCAGCATAGACCAGGCACACTAATTGTTTGACATAATGCCCCATATAATTGTGGTCTTAGGGAATTTCCATGATTGCAGCATATACACAAAATCTATTTGTAGAAGAAGCTTAGAAACTTTCAAGCAATGAAAAAGGTAGGTATAAAGTTAAATTCTCCAACCTTTTTTAGCATCCCATCTGCCTGCGCCAGAATGAGAGCTTTTGGGACATAGTATGGACATCCATCAAAGAATAAAAAAAATGGGATCTTTGCCCAAGTAGATTAATATGCAAATGTAGAACATAGATAAGGCATGAAAATTGTTTAATGGAATCCATCAAAGAAATGTAATCTCTTGGAATAATGTGATTGTAGGATGTGCATAAAATAGGTTTATTGTGTATGGAAAAATATAACAAATGTAGAAAATTGAAGACAAGAACAAAGTCGCATAACATTTAGATTTACATGGAAAAAATTGGTAAAAATATACCAATAAAAAACCACGGGAAAAATATCTTTCGTATTGATTCTCGGGAATTATAGAGTTACAACAACCTCAAATGAGATCTAGCCCCTTCTTCAAAAGGAGGGAAAGAATACCTCTCAAAACTATTCTAGCCTTTAGCCTTCTGTCTACTACTTACAAATGAGGGAATTCTCCTCTATTAATATACAAATTTGAGAAACTTAATGCTATAATTAAGTTCTCAAATTTTCCACCTCTAATCCTTCCAATGCCACCAGTATAGTCATATTATTGACTAAGCCTATATTTGGCTCTCAATCATCTGCATGGTTGACGCATATAGTGTCCAACTTGATTCTACTATGAATCACTTAATAATTTACTAAGTCAACATAATATGACTTACTCAACTACATGTATGACACATATAGGAGTAGAGTCCTAATTGAATATTGCTTGTATGGCACATAAAAAATTAGAGTCCATTTGACTTCATATTCTAACATGTTGAACACTTTTGAAACTTTCCAGAAAATGCAAATGGGCAGGTGTAAAGGCACATTCCTCAACATCCTCTCTGAAAGTAATGATCAAGAAGGAATTGAACTTGTTCCAGGCTGGGTTGTCTTCAACGTGACTTATTAGTTATTCCTAGCTCCTATGAAATCACAAAATGACAAAAAAAATAGCAAGGTTTTCAGGCAGCAACATTGAACTTGAGAAATAAAGACAACTATAGATAAAACCAAGGAACCAGTGCCTTCATTTTGTGGATAACTATAGATTTATTTTAGAATAAAACTAAACACCACCAAAGATGATCTAAATCTGTAAAGATTTAAGGGAAATCAAAACCTATTGAAACATGTAAAGCCATACACCTCATAATTCTTTGCTCCTTATTCTACAACATGAATAAGACATCAATGCCAAATACAAACAAAATAGTCTGTTGGTAGTTGCTAATTCACAACCTCTCCATCCCAATACTTCAAATTTTACCATAACGATAATACAATTAGTGTTCTTAATAGCCTAGTTAGCACATTTCAAGCAATGAGATTCTAGAATAGTAGTGTATATGGCTTGATTGGATAGTCACTAACTTAAACATAATAAATAGTACATAAATTTTTTATAGAAGAGACTAGCACCCTCTATTTGGCATAATTTTGGTATAATCTTTAAGAAGACTCCATTATATTTATTGAGAGTAAATATCAACATGTTATAGATCCTAGCATTCTTGTAGAGCACCAATCAATTTCTTCATTGGAAACTCACAAGTGGTTATTACATGCTCAACTATACAACATGTGTTTATCACACGACCATTCACAATCATGCTACTTTGTTACATACCTAGAATCTAAGAGGTAGATTAAGCTTGGGCTGAGAATGGTGCCAACATAAGACTCTTATCTATCGAATAAATATGGCGTTCTCTACACTTTGACCTCCACCTCGATATCAATACCACTTGATAATTTCCTCTTACAATTTTGTTTTTTTCTTCACCCATGATCAATGCCTCTTCAGGTTGTTATAAAAAAACTGAGTCCCCTTCTCATAAACAACTTAGCAGTAGTTGATACCCAAATCGTGGATTTCCTCAATCGAGGGGTCTACAAAACAAGAGAATGCCTATTGAGGCCACAACTTAGCATTGAAAGGCCATGCATGGGGTTGATCTGTAGATCGATTTCCCAAGGTAAGGAGCCCAATTTCTTTTATTTATTTATTTTTTATCATTATTGTGATGCTTCAAAAGTTGTGGATATTTATTCTCCACTTCTAGTTCACCCATTTTTTTCTTAGTAGAATTTCAAAGCATTTAGGTTGATTACTCATACAATGTTGCTCAAAGAATACAATATCTTAGTGCTATGTCCATCTCATTATTTTTAGACTACGATATATCCATCCCCATCCCCTTGAAAAGATGGGTTTTTAATAAGAGGAAGAGGCAGGTAGACACATTGATTGATAGGGGAAAGAGCGAATGAGGGAAATGATGGCAACAACCTTGAAAACAAAAGAAAAAATGATCATAGAATAAAAGCTCTAGTTCATTCATTATTGTATGCAGCATTCTGCCTCCCCCTTGAATGTCGATCACATCCCATTTATGTCGATAACCAAAACATCTCAACTTTATTGTAGGTAGTTTGGATATTTTTGGCCAGTATCAATTATGGTGTTAGATTGTGATGTACTCATGGTGTTTTCCATAACATGAGGTAGGTGTTGGAACAATTTAACTAATTATTGATGGCACAAACCATGGAGTCCATGCCATCCATGCCATCTCCTTTTGTCCATAAGTGACCAAGCATTGAATTCTACTACCAATGTCATTCATGACACACTTCATCATCATAAATGGTGGAACTAATTCTATGCTACAACAACCAATGAATTTATCATCAATCTGCCTAATAATTGAATGCATGAGCCTACAATCCTAGCAGTCAATCTTGACAGTCACTCTATAGATCTAAAAAAATTTAAAAAAATCTCTATGATTTGAATTTAGTAGGGGGAACCAAATTTCTATGGAGATTTTCCCTCGTAATAATTTCAAGTAGATTACATTGAAGCAAAAGGCACTAGTTTTGGAATTAAATTAAAAATGAGGTTCAGGTTCTCACAGAATAATTATTTGAGAGAAGTTGAACCTTATTATTGTTATTTGTAAGAAAATAACGTTACTTTACTCCATAATTAATTAGAATGCTACTAACCTCATTCATGGTCACAAAACAACTATTTTAAATAAATATTTGTTAATATTTGTGTCAACCATGGATTCCACCCTAGTGCTAAGAAATAAGATTACCCATTATGCAAATATTGACATTAATTGAAAGTATCCTTATTTCCAAGGATCCTAACTTTCTCTCTATTCTTAATATTAATATTATGGACATTAACACTCCAATTTTAAAAATATCTAGACCACTATTATTGTTTACAACTCAAAGATTTGTTCTGGCAATTATATTTTCACCGAGTAACATCACTCAATGTTATACTCATTAAAACCACTCCTTATGCTACTATTGTTGCTTACTTTAATTCAACTTCTTTTGCATAAAGATAATATTGTTATCTCTACTGAAATCACCTCACATGTGAATGCCATTTACTCCTTGATAAAATTAGCCTCGGGCTCTTAATTTCAATGTTAATATACTATGTTTGAAATTAATATTGAAATAATTATTAATACCTTTGCTAATGTCAATATTATTAATATTGACAATAATCTTAATATCAATAAAGTCATTATTTTGTTACTATTATTATTAGCCTTAATACTATTCTTAGTATGATATTTTTAGAGGGACAGATAAATTATTTCCATAGGGTTTATTAATGTGATTAATAATATCCCGTATATGACAATACATTCACTTTATTTATCACCTTGAATCTATCTAACAATTTGGTTAATGGAATGCACATAAGAAAATAGATGAGAATGAATCAAACACAAGGTGGGGCCTTACAACTCCACTCAAATTGAAATATTTATGCATATAACATTCATTAATCCAACCAACAATACAAAAGAAAGATAGAAGGACCTTGAAGTGGTATTATTTTAGATTAGTGATGATCGTGCACATATTCTAGAGAGTTGGGCAAGGTTAATTTTAGATTTTATATGGAAGTAGTAGGAGAATCACTTGGTTAGCATATTGTATAGTCAAATAATTGTGCATTAGTACTTTAAAACTCACTTATATTTTATTGGTTAATTAGGATGCATAAAAAGAGTGGTGTTCAATATATATGGAACTTATTTGAGGTTAGACATGGAAAATTTTAGCATGATGGTGTAGGAGCATGCCTTTAAAGAGACATAGCATGAGAATAGATGAAATATACTATAGATAGTGTAAATTCGATAGATGAAATATCAATTATACAATAGTGTTTAACTCTATAATTAGTCTAGGTGATGAAGTAAAGTCTATTTCATAGATTTTTTGGCTGGTAGAAAAATACAACATTATAAATTATGTAGATTTTTTCACATTGAAAAAAGTGAGTTACATATATTACTTTGGTCCCAAAAAATATCTCATGTAACTAGACATATCACTTTGATAGATCATGTATGTTTTGGATCATGTGTTACACCTACATATTCTTATCTCTTTATATAGTTTCAATAATATTGGTCCATGCCTTGGTGTCATTGTAAATTATTATGTTTTCACCATGATCTACCTTATGGTTCGCTATAAATTATATAGATCTATTAGCCTCTTTGCATAATTTTCTAATCAAGAAGGGCCTCATACAGTCCAAAATAATAATATTTATTTGTAACTTTGAGCTAAGCCTGTAATTGGTGATCTTCTAAAAGAGAAAAATTAATTAAAATTTGGGGTTTTCCTTCAAAACCCATAGCTTTAATGTTATTTTGTTGGCACAATCTTAGCCCCTCGAATAAGTCACCTAACTCAACCTCATTATGTGTGGATGGGTGGAGTATCCTAGAGACATCTCAAAGGAGATTACCCTTGTTATTTTCTATTATAGAACCAACCCAAGTTGGAATTTGTGTCACCAAAAATTGTATACCTTTAAAGAAAAGGACAAATTTGTGCCTAATTTGGTCCTACTTTAGGTACCCTTGCATCAATTACCCTCCAAAAACAACATTTATAGGCCCTTAAGGCTCGTTATTTTTGACTTTGAGGCCTATTTTACCTAAGGAATCATACAAGCCTCGACAAAAAACATCAAAATTACTTAAATATCACCAATCCCACCTCAAAAACCCCTAGTGGGACTAGGTCGCCCAAGTTGGTGACCTAGTCCTTTTTAGGGATTTTTGCATTTTTGAGTGGGAAAATGTCTAACTTGTTAAAAATTCTCGATGGGTGTCGGCCTCTTAGGTCAAAATAACTGACAATTAGGTATTTTGGCTTATAAATACTTGTTTTTAGGTCATTTTCACAACTTTTTGATCATTTTTCACAAGCCTTCTAAAGAACAAAGTGTTAAACATCTTCCACAACAAGATTCATCTCTCTTTCTACAACAAGGTTCAAGCTTAGGACAACAAGCTAGGGATTTTGCAAGTCTTCAAGCTCACTTCACACTCAAGATCTTACATTGCAAAAGGGTTGATCATGGATGCATATGGAGAATCATGGTGAAATCTAGGTTGAGGAGGTGCAACTAGCCACCAAATCACACCTAAAGAGTTGTTTTCAAAGTAGTGATTTCATCTTCCATTTTCTCTTTATCTTAAAATTTAAGGTTTGCATCCCATTTGCATTCCATTTTACATTATTTTTAATGTTGTAGGGTTTCTTGGGTTGAAGTCTTGTACCATTCAAATATCTTACATGCATCTTATTCTAGCATAATAGAATAGGGTTTTGTCTTACTTCAGATTTTCCTAGTTCTAGACACACTTAGGGCTAGGGTTTATGAAGATTTATTGTCTCTTTCAAAGTTTAAATACAAACTAGGGGTTTGAACAAGGAAAAACCCACATTAGAAACCAAAATATACTTTGTTTTGCAGGTGATTTTGTGGATCTGAGCCCATATTTCAGTGAAGAAGCGGAGTGTAGACCATAGACCTCCGACTCCACTTTTAGTTTTCTTGAAAAGATGAAAGGGACTAGGTCACCAATAGTGACGACCTAGCCCCACTGGAGGTTTCTTTCAAATATTTTGGTAGATTTGAGCACCCAATTTGCTGGAACGGAGCCCAGAGCAGTTTACCCAGACTAGGACTAGGTCGCTCAACTTGGTGTAAGTGTCCTAGTTAGCATAAAAGTCAGATTTTCTAGATTTCCATAGGCTTTTGCAATCTCCACTTCGATCCTCATCAGTTTCCAGGTGCACTTGTTTTATTTTTTATGTTATTTCATCTTGTATAGCCTTTATTTTTCCTTTGTTGCATAACATCATGTGTTTTCAAACACCATAGATTTCATTAGCTTTCATTTAATAGTTGGTTTCATTTATCATAATATTGCATTTAGAATACTTCATATAGGGATTTTAGTCACATTCCAACCCTAATATTGAATGAATCCCAAGATTTATATACACTAAGGATATCTCCTTCCTTCTAGGTGAAAACCCTAGAAAACCTTAGGGAACCCATCTTGAGCACCCACATAAATTTTGTGGTTCATTTTGGTGAACCTGCATTTAGAAACATATTACTTTTGATTTAGCCTGCATTTGCATTCTAGGAACCTCTTCTCTTAGCATTGCATTGTATGTTGCATTGTTTAAAAAGGCATCATAGGGTTTCAAACTTTGGATTAGTGAAAAAGCTCATTTTTTCATTTATTTCCTTGCATAATAGAAAATTTTTGCATATGTCATTTAGATATGCACTTTATAGACCAAAATACAACATTTGTCATAAAAAAAACTAGAAAAAATTAAAAATATCCCTACTAGGACTAAGTCGTCACCTTGGGTAACCTAGTCCCAGTGCATATTTTGCATCAGTAATTGTTGCATTTACTTGCCAGTTTCTAAAATTTCTATTTGCTTCAGTTCATGCTCTGATTATATTCAATTACTTTTTGTTATATGGTTATCATTAGCATAAATATATTTTATGAATAGCATTAGATCTTTGCAAGTTTCATGGCATTTATGAATAGCATTAGATCTTTGCAAGTTTCATTTTTCAGCATTAGTTCCTAGTTCTTTTAAAGCACATTCATCGGAACACAAAAATAAAATCATAGAAACATCACATGAAAGAGTGCACACAATTCTCCACTATAGGAAAACTATATCATATAAACCTTTTAGTAGTGATGAATTGGATAAGCTATATGAATCTCTACAGGGTTTCCTCTCACCAAGTTCATCTACTAAGGTTTGTGATGACAAAGCTAAACCCACCACTAACAACCTATCCACCAAACCTTTTAACTATGATGATATGGGTGTGTTAGATGAAGTTCTTCAAGATTTCATCTCACCTAACTCATCTACTATGATTTGTTGTGAGCAACCCCAAACAAAATATGTCAATTCCATTCAACCTCAACTTGTTCACTACCCACCCTCCCATAAACACCAACCCCCATCCAAACTTGAATTTACCCTTTACCCACCCTAACCTGATATTGTGGCTCTACTCATTATACTTGAAACAACCCACATCCCAAACAAGCCACCTCAACACCCTTACCATCGCTCAACCCCATCTTACCTGCAACACCTTGTTTAAACTCACAACTTAGGGAGTACAATTTGGTTGAACAACTTAAGAATACTCTCACCAAGATATCCCTTTGGGATCTTCTTTAGAAATCCCCTAACTGTCATTTTATGCTTCAAACAACATTGTAACACATAGTGGTCCCTTCTGGTACGAATGCTAATGATGTGGCAGCCCTCCTCCAAGAAATGAATATAGTCAATGTAGAGATTACCTTCTACCAACATGAGCTCCCTACATTAGAATTAAGAGATAAAAATGAAGCCTTTATGATAATAGCCCAATATGATCGAATAGGCATCAAACAGACCCTCATTGACAATGGCTTTGCCCTAAATGTGTGTAGTGTGAAGCTTCTTGATATGTTGTGTGTGGATAGATCGCAAATCAAATCTGATTCCTTATCCATTAGAGGATTTGACAATGTTAAGCAACCCCTTGGTTTCATCACTTTACCTATTACCTTCAGAATGGTTACACTACAAACTCCTATGCATGTCATTCTCTATGACCTTTCTTATAATCTCCTCTTGGGAAGACCATGGATACATGAGATGCATGCAGTACCCTTGACCCTTCATTACAAAATGAAATATGTCTATAATAATTTTTTTTATCAAACTGAAATAGACCCCGAGCTTGAGAGTTGCTTACAACTTGAGAAGGGAACATCGAGTCCTCTAAACACATTAATTCCTACCTCCAACATCGCCCCTTCTTAGACAAATCAACCAGAAGACAAATCCAAGTTTAACTTACTTGGTGATGATTGGGGATCATTAGAATTCACACCTTCATTTATGGGTGAGTGTATTGTTACACGCAAAGAGGATGAAAGACAAGAACAACCAATAGTTCTCTCTACCCAACATGAAGAACACCCTGCCCACACATCTACCTCATCTCTTTTGGAAGAAAATGCAACATACACAATTTTTTTTTATGAGATAGATTCTCAACAACCACCCAACCCATAGGAAATGGAAAGACTTTATGGATGCTATTATGATCTTGTAAAACAATTAGGCTACAATGGTAAAGGATATGGAAAGCATGAACAAGGCATTCATGTGCCCATTGAACCTAATACGCAAGGAACTAAGACAGGTCTAGGTTTTTCCTTTTCTAAAGCTACATAAGCCAATCAATGACCCTCACTCAACATCAACACTATCACATGAATACCAAGAACCAATCCCACACTCAAACATCTTGAATTCCTTGATATGGATTCCCCACCATTCACCTATGTTCATGATGATGAATCTTTGAAACACCTGTTAGGTGCTTCGAATAAGAATTTTAGCTCCAAGATAAATGCCTCTTGTGCTATGATAAGTTCTAAGCTCAACATTAGTGATATTAATGAAACTCCCAAAAGAATGGAACCATATGATCAAGAAATTCCTAAGTCAAATGCACTCCCTTTAGGAGATACCCTTTACATACCAATGGATACAGATGATAAAGACAAAGTCATTAAAATTGGGAAGTACCTTGACAATGAAGAACAAGGGGATCTTGCAACCTTGCTTCACGCTTTTCCTGAACTATTTTCTTGGAAATATTTCGATATGCCCAAAATAGATCCAAAAATAGTTACCCATAACATTGTTCTTATTGAAAATGCTAAGCTTGTTCACCAAAAGATACACAAAATGAACCCTAAGATAGCCTTGCATGTTAAAGGAGAACTTGAAAAACTCCTTGACACAGGTTTCATTCGCCCTATCGATTATTCTCGTTGGATATCGAACATTGTCACAGTTGCTAAACCTGATAATCGTGTTAGGATATGCACAGATTTTTGAGACTTGAACAAAGCCTCTTTAAAAGATGACTTTCCTCTTTCTAATATCGACATGATTGTGGATTCAACTGCTGGACATGCTTTGTTATCCTTTATGGATGGATTTTCTGGATATAATCAAATCTGCATTAACCCACAAGATCAATACAAGACAACCTTTACATCTGCTTGGGGAACATTTTGTTGGTTATGATCCATTTTGGCTTAAAGAACGCAGACACTACTTATCAATGAGCAATGGCCTTAATATTTCATGATTACATACATAAAATCTTAGAAGATTATGTGGATGAAATTCTAGCTAAATCGTAAGCTCAACAAGCTAATGCGACTATCCTTCGATAAATCTTCAAGCGCATGCATAAATGTAACATGCACTTAAATTCAAAAAAGTGTCTTTGGAGTAGATAGTGGTAAAATTTTAGGGTTTATCATATCTCACAAAGGCATTGAGGTGGACACAAAGAAAATTGACACTATAATTAGCATGCCACCTCCTTGCAACATCTCCCAATTGTGTACATGGCATGATTCAAGCCATCCATCATTTTGTCACATGCCTCAAGTTCAAATAAATTATTAAATAAGTTTAAATAAATTATTTAGATAAGTTTAAATAAATCATTTAAATAAGTTTAAATAAATTATTTAAATAATAGTAGGAATGAGTTTAAATAAATTATATAAATAAGTTCAAATACATTATTTAAATAAGTTTAAACAAATTATTAAATAAGTTCAAATGCATTATTTAAATAATTTCAAATTAATTATTAAATAAGTTCAAATAAATTATTTAAATAAGTTCAAAAAAATTATTCAAATAAGTGCAAAAGAATTATTTAAAAATGTATTTAAACTTATTTAAATAATGTATTTGAACTTATTTAAATAAGTTTAGATAAATTATTAAATAAGTTCAAATACATTATTTAAATAAGTTCAAATAAATTATTAAATAAGTTTAAATAAATTATTAAATAAGTTTAAATAAATTATTTAGATAAGTTTAAATAAATCATTTAAATAATAGTAGGAATGAATTTAAATAAACTATATAAATAAGTTTAAATACATTATGTAAATAAGTTTAAACCAATTATTAAATAAGTTCAAATACATTTAAATAATTTCAAATAAATTATTAAATAAGTTCAAAAACATTATTTGAATAAGTTCAAAAAAGTTATTTAAATAAGTTTAGATAAATTATTAAATAATAGTAGGAATTATTTAATTTATTTAAATAATTTTAGATAAATTATTAAATAAGTTCAAATACATTATTTAAATAAGTTCAAATACATTATTTAAATAAGTTCAAATAAATTATTAAATAAGTTCAAATAAATTATTAAATAAGTTTAAATAAATTATTTAAATAATAGTAAGAATGAGTTTAAATAAATTATATAAATAATTTCAAATACATTATTTAAATAAGTTTAAACAAATTATTAAATAAGTCCAAATACATTTAAATAATTTCAAATAAATTATTAAATAAGTTCAAAAACATTATTTGAATAAGTTCAAAAAAGTTATTTAAATAAGCTCAAAAAATTTATTTAAATAAGTTCAAAAAAAAAATATTTTTTATTATAAAGAAGGGGTAAAAACTTTATTGAAATTCAAAACCAATCATTACAACAAAGTCAGGGGAAAAATCCCTGAGAATCCGAAAAGTGCAAGCAAAACAGGAAACAAAATCAATGCACACCCACACCATCCTCAACAAGAACCCTCTCCAAGTCTCGACCAAGCTCCTAGGGGATCTGAGCCCAATCATCAATCTTCCAACCCTCCCCATACTCTGAAGCCCATTTGGCTAGACAATCAGCTATCCTATTCCATTCCCTCATAATATGGACAACATACACCATCTCCATCAAAGTACCAATTTGCCAAATCTGTTGCACCACCACCGCCAACTGCCAGCTGCCTTTGGACATCTTCTTCTAATTAAGAAAGTTAACAAGAACCTGAGAGTCTGATTCACAAATATCCCACCGCCATCCCATCTCATAAGCCCGTTCCAAAGCATAAAGGATAGCCAATCTTTCCATAAGGTTTATAGTCTGTGAAGCCTTATGGATAGAAATTAGGAAAACCGCTGAGCCAAACGAGTCCCTGCCAATCCCACCAACTCTAGCAGGTCCTTAAAAGAATATATATTTAAATAATATATTTAAAATTATTTAAATAATGTATTTGAACTTGTTTAAATAAGTTTAGATAAATTATTAAATAATAGTAGAAATTATTTAATTTATTTAAATAAGTTTAGATAAATTATTAAATAAGTTCAAATAAATTATTTAAATAAGTTCAAATAAATTATTAAATAATTTCAAATAAATTATTTAAATAAGTTCAAATAAATTATTTAAATAAGTTCAAATAAATTATTTAAATAATAGTAGGAATGAGTTTAAATAAATTATTTAAATAAGTTCAACTAGAAAACTTGAGTATTTCATGATTTTGGGAGGGGAAAAAGTTCGCTCTACAACTAGGGTTTTCGTGTTCATTGTCTTCGGTGAAGTTTGCATCTGTGTGGGTGGAGGAGGATTGTCCTCCTCCATAGAAGGTGTCTGAATAGTAAGTACTTCTTCCTTGTGGTGGTGTCGACCCCAATATTCATTCTTTGGAGGCGTCCTTATCGACTGTCACGCATGCAGTTCTGTTGGGCAGTGGTCCTTCTATGATGCTCAGGGATTCAAATCCCCCCAATGACATCCATTGAAGCTAAACCGATGGATCTTTGGGTGTTCAACAACCAAATTCTTTCAAAGAAATTGTTGAAGGCGAGAATGTGGTCTTTCTGGTAGGTGCAAGGTTCTTGGTGGAAGTAGGCATCGACAAAGAAGATGGGGGACTCAAAGGAGTTAAGTGGACCCCTAGCCCTCCCTAAATAGATGTCTTTTCTCCAAATGAAGGTCTTTTTAAATTTTTATCTGAAGAAGATAATAGGTTAAAGAATGTCGGGATTTTCCTAGTGGTTGTGGATCTTGAAAGGATCTCGACAAGAAGATATTTGGACTCTTGGCTTTCGGATGTCTGGGGAAAGAAAATGGGCATTTTTTTTACCTTTTTTAGAATGATTCAAAAAGGATTGTTTGTTGTCTTCCTAAAAAACCATGAAACTCAGACTAGGGTTTTGGGCAGTCAATTCTAGAGTATTGGTAAGAATGTTTTTAGGGCTTTTTCGTGGACACCAAATGCCATAAATGAAGAGATTTTGGCCCTCTCGAGCCTGAGGTGGGTTGTGGTAAAAAACCTTCCTCCTCGCATTTGGAATTTCATCCCTCTGCTTTTGGAACCCTACGAGAGGGTGTTAAAAATTGGCAATGTAAAGGTTGCTCTCCCTCACATTGATGCTAGGGTCCTTGTCTCACTAATACGAAAATATTGTCCCCTGATCAAGAAAATAAATTCTCCACAAAAACCTAATACTGTTAACCCTGGTCATGAAGTGCTGAGGAAGTAGCCTAAGAACCAACCACCTAAAGAGGAGAGGCCTCGGGAGGTGGATGGCACTGGCCATCTAGTAAATAAACCGGGCCCAAACTTGGAACCTGACTCCAAGGGAAGTGAAGGAAAGGGGTCCCCTCAGACGAGGGAACCTTTGAACTCCAAAAAATTGGAAAACACTAGGGATGGCACAACCAATTTGTGCTTAAATTAAAAAACTGCAAACAATGGGCCAGTTAACACAAGGTCCATCAGTGAGAAGGAAACCGAGGTGGGGGTGGGTCATACCATAAACCTAGAAAACCCTTGTGAGAAATCTTGGGATGAAAACCTCACTGAGGTTGAATCTTTACTCGGGGATGCACTCTCTGATGCCTCATCCCAATCCTCTAAGGATTCTATGGAGGATTCCTCTAAAAATATGAAATTTGATGGGGATTTACAAGATGGGGTCTTGATTTCGGGACCCTTAGGAGACAAAGTTGGCACTGATGAGAAAGTATGGAAGAATGCCCAACAACTTGCTCTGGAAAAGAAAATGAACTCAGGTGTTGTGGGAGGTTACACCGGTAGGGTCAACTCTAGTAAACAATCAACCACTGCTTTAGAGGTTGCCTCTGATTGTATGTTCCTCCAAGGGAGCCCAACCAAAGTGAAACACATTGTCTTTTCCTTTGAGGACAAGACCTTGCTTACAGACACTCTTTTTTGCTCCACCGATGGACTGCCAAGAGAACATGCTACTAATACTCCTCTGTTGTCCACCGATGGGCTTGAGGAGGGTATGGGTGTGTCATAATTTGATGGCAGAGGTGGAAACCGAAAAGAGACTTCCAAGGAAGAACATGACAGCTTGCCTAAACCAGGAACTTTGAAGGTTGCCTCAACCTCGGGGACAAATGAGATTGTGGTCAATCCATTAGGTAAAAGAACAGTGGTCAAGACAAGAAAGGAGAAAGGGGCCTTAATCCCAGCTAAGAAAGGAAACCTAAAGACTCTGTCACAAGCCAAGAGAAAAAAACTAAGTGTTGTTATTCAAAGCCCAACACCTAAAAGGATGGAGGAAGAAAATAAAGTCCCCAAATTCTTTGAGGCTTTTAAGCCTAAAAAGGATTCAACCCCCCCAACTGTTTAGGATGGCCATTAACCTCATATCTTGGAACGTGCGGGGGCTTGAATCCCCTAATAGAAATCATGTAGTGTGAATATTTTTGGGGCAGTGCAAAGAGAAAGATATAATCCTTTTGCAAGAGCTCAAGTCAACCAAATTCATTTTGAAATTTAACCTCTACTACATTTGGAGGGATTCCTCCTACTTCGCCACCTTACATGACCGGGGTAAGGGTGGTCTTGCCATCCTAATTGCTAACAAATGGAAGAAATCAATATCCAATTTTGGGGTCTCCCTGTGCAACAGGGTTGTCTAGATCAGCTTAAGATTGGAAGATCAAACTGTGGGAATCTGCTCAATCTATGCCCCTAATGAATACAGTGAAAGGATAAAAATCTAGAAGTGGTTGAGAAACTTGGACAACATACTCTAGATAATCAGGGAAGACTTTAACATGATAGAAAATAAGGAGGACAAAAATGGTGGAACTAACGTGGATTGGAAAGGCAATGAGAAATTTTTCTGGACAAAAATGAAGACCAAGATAAAATTGGTTGATCCAATTGCTAAGTAAAAAAAGGACTACCCAAGTATTTGGTTCACATGGTGCAACTACCAAAAAGGTAACATAAGGATTTATTACCGCTTGGACAGATTTTAATCAAATGAAGACTTATTCTTAACAGACACATTGGAAAGTGGTTGCAAACTTGAAGTCCATCCTTATACTTTGTTTGATCACCACCTGATAAAAGCAAGGTTTTTGCTGAAGTCTGGAGGCAAAAATACAAGAAGAGGGGGAGGCTTCATTGTCAACACAACCCTACTGAAGGATAGTGATTGTGTAGACACCATTGAGGCCCTCAGAAAAATCAATCAAGGACTGTATAAGGTTTGAGTTCCTTGGAAAGATGGGAGTTAAATTCCAAAGGGTGGAAATCCCTATTTCAAATGATTGGAAAAGAGAAGGCCCTTGACAGAAGAACTGTAACACCCCACCACGCAACCCTAGAGGAAGTTGCAATTAACTACTTAAACGTACTAATTTTTTTTTGTTTAAGTATAATGAACATGTAAGTTCACTACCCATTGCAAACAACCTCTAAGGTTATGAGACTGAGATTACCTCTTAACCCACAACAACATAAATGAATCCAAAACATTTATCTACTTAAGATAATAAGTATGCATACATTCCATACAAGATAAATACATCAAAGCATACTAGATAACTTTCAATTTCATTATTCATAATTTAAACATTAAGATTACATCTCTCATTCCCTGAATGAGGCAAGTCAAATAAATAAGGTTACAATTACAACTTCCACCTTGATATCAAATGAGGGGTAAAATAATACAAGATCAACCGAAATGAACTAAAGCAAGAATTGAAACTAAATCCCATGAGCTCTCCAACTAGAAATCTCATCCACACGAACATGAAGAAAGCCCAACAGATTAAGGTGCATGCCACCCAACCAAGTGGAACCCAAAGGCCCACCCCCCATGCTAGGAGATAGTAGCAAGGAATCCTAGCCAAGACCAACACCTCTAGACATAGGCTAAAACAAAACTGAACCAACCGACACAGCCAAACACATGTGCAACATGAGTACAACTCATATACCACAAAAGTATGACACAAGTACAACTCTACATGGTCACATTGCTTCCAGAAATAAAGAAGATCAAGTATGTTAAAATAACCATCCACATAATAATTGAATACCAACTATGGTCACATCAGGTATGTTAAAGAAACCATACCCACAAAATCAAATAACAACTATGGTCACATCAGGTATGTTAAGGAAACCATACCCACAAAATCAAATACCAACATTTGTCCTAGACAGAGTGTCATCACACAGCTCATCATGGTTTGTCCTCTGGGAATCTTCATAGGCTCCGCCCCCCACTATGAGTTATCCTGGTGGCCTTAACTGAATCCCGACCCCCATACTTACTCATGCAGAATCAAATACCTTTCGTACAGACAAGATAGATGACCTTGCCATTCCAGGCCTTCCCACTCATCCGAAGTCTAAACGAGCCCTTGTGTCTATGAGTGAGGCATAATTATCTTGATTAGTGAGAAATACCACCTAATCTTCTAAGTTTTGTTTTAGTTATCACTTGATTAAACCACCCCCATAGGTTTCCCAGTTTACCTCTTTGGGCTCTGGCCCCTACGAAAGCCACTCTTCTACTTGATAACATACCCAACATTACCAATCACCAAGGGTGCCAAAGTGCATACGAACAAGATATCATGACCACTCCAACTCAAGGAGGAAACATAAGATAAAACCATCTCCAAACACTGGAGGTAACAGCCATAACAAAACCACTCCTTACAAGGAGGCACAAAACACCCCCATTCGTAGAAACCGGGTAATAACAATGACATAACTTCATGCACTACCCAAGGGAATAAACAAATGGTCGACATCACAAGACGATAACCCTCAACCTATAGGGTTCTCTGGAAGACTTACATATTAACGACATATTTAATCCCAGTTCCCCAAACAAGAACACGAAGGAAATGTTCACTGAAGGAAATTGAAAGAAACTACCTTTGGATATTCTAAATCCATTTCCTCTTTACATTCAGTAATTTATTCCCTCAATAAAAATTGATTTAAACACACGTCCTTTCAGACAATAGGAGAAATTAAAACTCATTATTTAAATCCCTACTTGTTTTTAAATAATAGTAAAATCACCATTTATTTCCACAAAGCAAAATAATTTTTTTTAAAATAAATATTGTTTTCTCTTTTTAACGTAATAATTTTAAAATCCATTAATTCCTCAATTCCTTGAAAATAACAATAAAATACATATCTACTTCGATAATTCAGAACATATCATTTAAAAATAACTAATTTCCCTTGCAAAACAAATCATTCTAAAAATCCCATAATCTCGCTATAATACACACTACTTAAAAAAATCCAATATTTATCTTTTCAAATATATTATTTTAGAATTAACCCCATAATTCTACTGTTGCATATAAATTTAAAATTTCCCAATTGCATTAAAAAGAATGATGTTAATCAAATCAACAATTTAATGTATATATATATAAAATAATATGCATATATATACATATAATATATACCATCATATTATATATACATATATATATATAATTTATTATAAATATATATTAATATATTAATATTATATAAATATAATATTATATATAAAAATATATATTAATATTATATAAATATAATATTACATATTAAAATATATATTATTATTTTTATTTCTTTAAAAAAAAATGAACTAAAACATAGAGGGTCGCGGTTCTAGGGACGCGCATCGATTTCAGGCCGCGTGTCGATTGACTGGGCGACTGCATCCACAGCCGAGCCACACAGTGGTCGCGGCTATGTAAACACAGTCGACCCACTATGGGTGTCGGTTGTGTATGCACAGCCAACCCACAAGGGCAGACATGGGAGTCTGCGCTAGGCACGGCTCCCTCCCCACGCGCCTCCCATGGGGGTACGGTGGGGAGGTGAGCCCCCAGCGCCACCTCCCATGAAGTTTTTTTTTATTTTAATTTTTTTAAGAAAAAAGAACAACAGTTCCAGATCCACGATTTGGTCTAGGAATGCAAAAATTTCCCAAATTTTTGGCAGCATAACCCTACCATTATAAAAATAATATATGTATATACATATATTTATATATATGTCAATATTATATATATATATATATATATATATATATATATATATGTATATTACATTTTCATAAACTGAATTTACAACATAAATTGAGAAAACAAAGTAGAGACAACCATTTATAGCCATGAATCTCATTTTTTAATTTAAACAATTCATTGTTAAAGAGAGGTTTTTCCAATTTTGAGAAAACAAGAATTAATCTAAGTTTTATTTTGCAATCATGCAGAGGATTTTAAATTCTTTTCAACATGGTTTTCAACAATAATATATACAATATTAAAATCTCAAAAGCAACCAATTTTAAAGATGTGAACATGTTTCTTTGAATTTGAGAGGAGATCCAGGTGGTGCTCAACTTCCAACTTCAGTTCCACAAATTTTTACATCTTCAATCCAAAACCCACAAAAATACAACAAATTCCTCCTCCCTTCTATTTTCCATTTTTTCCATAACTTCTTGAGAAAACTCATGAAAAATTCATAATAATAAAAGATATCTCATTCAACCACTGTAATCAATTTTCAGAAACAAAACAGAAAATATCCTAATTTTCAACTTTCATTTTTTTAATTTTCAAAAAAGAAATTTAAAACCTTTTCCAAAATTTCCAATTTAATCTTTTCAATTTCAAACATTAAATCCATAATTTCACAATGAAATTCTTATCTGATTTAAACATCATCAATTTAATCAATCAATAAAATTAATTTAATCCAAGGTTAAATCATTTTATTAATTAAATTAAATTAATTAATAAATTAAATAACATTTCTAACATCTTTACCAGATTAATTTAATCAACCACTCAAATACATAAGCCATTTAATTACCCTTTTCAACTTGCAGTTAAATAAAATAAAGGCAAATAGCACAAAATTAACAGAACTAAACTAGACTAAAACCCGACGACACACTATGACTAGGGTGATGACTTGGCATGGAAAACCTAACTACTATCTCTCAATCGAATACCGTTGGGCAATGGACACGCTTGAACCTATGAAACCAGGTGGAGTCGATGTCATGTACCTGTTAACCTGCGAGCAAAAGTATATCGCACATGTATATTTGCATCATATAAAACACACCGTGAAGAGGAAATCACGGAATCGCAGGGCGCTCGCATTTGAGTGGTGCAATCCTGTCCCATTCACCAATATAGTATCACTGACTGACGAATCTAACATCGTTAATATAATCAAAACATAAAGAATTATTAATTCAACTGTTCACAATGCTAATCTACAACATGTCATAATGATAAGATCGTAATAAAATAACAGCACCTCAAAATATCACATTCACATCGCTTTATAGATAGCGATCAAACAACAACCGATTACCATAGTCAAGGTACTAACAAAAAATAAGACAAAACCAAATAGAACACTGTTCGATCAAAAGAGAAAAATGGAGGGGTCTTACATCCTCCCCCCCTAGGGTCAGGCTTACTCCTGGAAGCCTGTAACTTTCCCTAGTGCAAACTCCATACAATCACACATCACCAAGGGTTCCAAACTGAACCACTCCAAACCTCCACATAAGACAACAACAACCCATGCCATAAACAACTGAGCCAAGTACACTGTCAATCCAAACCAGACAACATGGTGATGCAACCACCAACCAAGTCTCCAAAAACACACACCCATAGATTAACATACATAATACACATATGTACCAATACACATAACCAGAAATCATCACAAGACTACACAAGGGTCCATCTGGACACTGGAAAGCAACATACCAAACCATGATAGAAGAATTCATGAACAACTAACCAGCTTAACAATCCATACATCACCATTAGTGGCTTGATGGTGTTAGGTCATACATAAAGTGAGACCATCCAAACAAGACCACAATGACCTGTCTCTTGTTGCATAAGGTGATCAACCTCCAAGAGATAGTCATCACACAAAGGTGAGTAGTGGGTCCTAGCTGCAACACAACCTCACATACCCCCATCCTCAACATTTCTTGCATCTACTTCCTCGTACACACTCACCAAGTCCGTTTCATATGTCCTTGGAGAGGAATAACAACACAGCACATAGCCGATATTGAAAACAACAAAGATAACTAGCTTAGCCACCAAGTTCATAAGGAAGATAAAATTAAAGTCCCATTTCAACAATAAAGAAATAAATACGCGTAATTTCAACATTGAATCAAATTTATAGCCACTAGGGTTATAAGAAAATAAGGTCACAAGTTGTGGCTAAACCTTCACAATCAAATATAACCAAGTGTCGGCCCTCACAATCAACTAAAAAATCATCAATAACCAAAAGAAAGTTCACAATCTTTAAATTTCACTATACAACAACTGTGTGACTAGATACTAGCCACAAAACGAGGAAGGAGGAAACAACATCCGACTAGACTGATAATAGTCCTTATGTGGTGCAGAATGAGCACACAATCCACATGACCTAGAATGTATCCACGACTCTCAAATAAGATACAATTGTTGGGTTCTTACATTTACAGGGGTACAACTACATACATAACCCCATAGGGATATCCGATTTCATAACCCATGGGATACGTAACATAACTTTCCCACCATAACCTTTTATCAGGTTTCTTTCACGCTACTCTTTTCCACAGAGTACATCATGCTAAAGTAGAAGCCATGAACACATGATCACTTAACCATTCCACTAACAATTTGCAGGGACAACACCGTGGGCACAAATATACCCAGAGAACCCAGTGTTTAAACCTAGGCTCTGATACCATGTGTAACGCCCTGCCACACAACCCTAGAGGAAGTTGCAATTAACTACTTAAATGTACTAATTTTTATTTGTTTAAGTATAATGAACATGTAAGTTCACTACCCATTGTAAACAGCCTCTAAGGTTATGAGACTGAGATTACCTCTTAATCCACAACAACATAAATGAATCCAAAACATTTATCTACTTAAGATAATAAGTACGCATACATTCCATACAAGATAAATACATCAAAGCATACTAGATAAATTTCAATTTCACTATTCATAATTTAAACATTAAGATTAGATCTCTCATTCCTTGAATGAGGCAAGTCAAATAAATAAGGTTACAATTACAACTTCCACCTCGATATCAAATGAGGGGTAAAATAATACAAGATCAACCGAAATGAACTAAAGCAAGAACTGAAACTGAATCCTACGAGCTCTCCAACTGGAAATCTCGTCCACATGAACATGAAGAAAGCCCAACAGATTAAGGTGCACGCCACCCAACCAAGTGGAACCTAAAGGCCCACCCCCCGTGCTAGGAGATAGTAGCAAGGAATCCTAGCCAAGACCAACACCTCCAGACACAGGCTAAAACATAACTGAACCAACCGACACAACCAAACACATGTGCAACATGAGTACAACTCATATATGCCACAAAAGTATGACACAAGTACAACTCTTCATGGTCACATTGCTTCCAGAAATAAAGCAGATCAAGTATGTTAAAAGAACCATCCACATAATAATTGAATACCAACTATGGTCACATTAGGTATGTTAAGGAAAGCATACCCACAAAATCAAATACCAACTGTGGTCACATCAGGTATGTTAAGGAAACCATAACCACAAAATCAAATACCAACATTTGTCCTAGATAGAGGGTCATCACACAGCTCGTCATGGGTTGTCCTCTGGGAATCTTCATAGGCTCCGCCCCCCACTATGGGTCATCCTAGTGGCCTCAACTGAATCTTGGCCCCCATACTTACTCATGTGGAATCAAATACCTTTCGTACAGACAAGATAGATGACCTTGCCATTCCAGGCCTTCCCACTCATCCGAAGTCTAAACGAGCCCTTGTGTCTATGAGTGAGGCATAATTATCTTGATTAGTGAGAAATACCACCTAATCTTCTAAGTTTTGTTTTAGTTATCACTTGATTAAACCACCCTCGTAGGTTTCCCAGTTTACCTCTTTGGGCTCTGGCCCCTACGAAAACCACTCTTCTACTTGACAACATACCCAACATTACCAATCACCAAGGGTGCCAAAGTGCATACGAACAAGATATCATGACCACTCCAACTCAAGGAGGAAACATAAGATAAAACCATCTCCAAACACTGGAGGTAACAACCATAACAAAACCACTCCTTACAAGGAGGCACACAACACCCCCGTTCGTAGAAACCGGGTAATAACAATGACAGAACTTCATGCACTACCCAAGGGAACAAACAAACGGTTGACATCACAAGAAGACAACCCCCAACCTTTAGGGTCCTCTGGAAGACTTACATATTAACGACATATTTAATCCCAGTTCCCCAAACAAGAACACGAAGGAAATGTTCACTGAAGGAAATTGAAAGAAACTACCTTTGGATATTCTAAATCCATTTCCTTTTTACATTCAGTAATTTATTGCCTCAATAAAAATTGATTTAAACACATGTCCTTTCAAACAATAAGAGAAATTAAAACTCATTATTTAAATCCCTACTTGTTTTTAAATAATAGTAAAATCACCATTTATTTCCACAAATCAAAATACATTGTTTTAAAATAAATACTGTTTTCTCTTTTTAACGTAATCATTTTAAAATCCATTAATTCCTAAATTCCTTGAAAATAACAATAAAATACATATCTACTTCGATAATTCATAACATATCATTTAAAAATAACTAATTTCCCTTGCAAAACAAATCATTTTAAAAATCCCATAATCTCGCTATAATACACACTACTTAAAAAAATCCAATATTTATTATTCAAATATATTATTTTAGAATTAACCCCATAATTCTACTGTTGCATATAAATTTAAAATTTCCCAATTGCATTAAAAAGAATGATGTTAATCAAATCAACAATTTAATGTATATATATATATATATATATATAAAATAATATGCATATATATATACATATAATATATACCATCATATTATATATATATTATTTATATTATATATATATATATATTAATATATTAATATTATATAAATATAATATTATATATAAAAATATATATTAATATTATATATAAAAATATATATTAATATTATATAAATATAATATTACATATTAAAATATATATTATTATTTTTATTTCTTAAAAAAAAAAATGAATTAAAACAGAGAGGGTCGCGGTTCTAGGGACGTGCGTCAGTTTCGAGCCACAGTCCAGTTGATTGGGCGGCTGCATCCACAGCCGAGCCACACAGTGGGCGCGACTGTGTAATCACATAGTCGGCCCACTGTTGGTGTCGGCTGTGTATGCATAGCCAACCCACAAGGGCGAACGGGGAAGTCTACGCTGGGCATGACTCCCTCCCCACGCGCCTCCCATGGGGGCGCGGTGGGGAGGTGATCCCCCAACGCCTCCTCCCATGAAGTTTTTTTTTATTTTAATTTTTTTTAAGAAAAAAGAACAACGGTTCCAGATCCACGATTTGTTTTGGGAATGCAAAACTTTCCCAAATTTTTGGCGGCATAACCCTACCATTATAAAAAATATATATGTATATACATATATGTGTATATATATATCTATATATATATATATATATATATATATGTATATATGTATATTACATTTTCATAAACTGAATTTACAACATAAATTGAGAAAACAAAGTAGAGACAACAATTTACAGCCATGAATCTCTTTTTTTTTTTTGAAACAATTCATTGTTAAACAGAGGTTTTTCCAATTTTGAGAAAACAAGAATTAATCTAAGTTTTATTTTGCAATCATGCAGAGGATTTTAAATTCTTTTCAACATGGTTTTGAACAATAATATATACAATATTAAAATATCAAAAGCAACCAATTTTAAAGACGTGAACCTGATTTCTTTGAATTTGAGAGGAGATCCAGGTGGTGCTCAGCTTCCAACTTCAGTTTCACAATTTTTTACAGCTTCAATCCAAAACCCACAAAAATACAACAAATTCCCCCTCCCTTCTATTTTCCATTTTTTCCATAACTTCTTGAAAAAACTCATGAAAAGTTCATAATAATAAAAAATATCCCAAAAATATCTCATTCAGCCACTGTAATCAATTTTCTGAAACAAAACAGAAAATATCCCAATTTTCAATTTGCATTTTTCTAATTTTCAAAAAAGAAATTTAAAACCTTTTCCAAAATTTCCAATTTAATCTTTTCAATTTCAAACATTAAATCCATAATTTCACAATGAAATTCTTATTTGATTTAAACATCATCAATTTAATTAATTTAATCCAAGGTTAAATCATTTTATTAATTAAATTAAACTAATTAATAAATTAAATAACATTTCTAACATCATTACCAGATTAATTTAATCAACCACTCAAATACATAAGCCATTTAATTACCCTTTTCAACTTGCAGTTAAATAAAATAAAGGCAAATAGCACAAAATGAACGCAACTGAACCAGACTAAAACCCGACGACACACTATGACTAAGGTGATGACTTGGCACGGAAAACCTAAGTACTATCTCCCAATCGAATACCGTTGGGAAATGGACACGCTTGAACCTGTGAAACCAAGTGGAGTCGATGTCCTGTACCTGTTAACCTGCAAACAAAAGCATATCGCACATGTATATTTGCATCATATAAAACACACCATGAAGAGGAAATCACAGAATTGCAGGGCGCTTTCATGCGAGTGGTGCAATCTTGTCCCCTTCACCAATACAATATCACTGACTGACGAATCTAACATCCTTAATATAATCAAAACATAAAGCATTATTAATTCAACTGTTCACAATGCTAATCTACAACATGTCATAATGATAACATCATAATAAAATACCAGCAGCTCAAAATATCACATTCACATCGCTTTATAGATAGCGATCAAACAATAACCGATTACCATAGTCAAGGTACTAACAGAAAATAAGACAGAACCAAATAGAACACTGTTCGATCAAAAGATCAAAACGGAGGGGTCTTACAAGAACAGAGGAAGACTTGCTACAAGAAGATCTCCTGCAAATATAAAGTTGTATACAAAAATCCCTAAAGGATGTGAACCTTGAAAACAGACTTAGGGAAACTAAGGATGCACTAAGGAGAATCCAAAACTTTAGAATCCAAGGACTAAAAGTGAGATCCAAAATTAATTGGATGCAAAATGGGGAAACAGGCTCAAAGTTTTTCTTCAGATTCCTAAAAGAAAAGAACATAAAAGAACACATAGAACAAACACAGGTGGAAGGGACAACCTTCATAGAACCAGAAGATATAAAAGACCAGTTCTACAACTTTTATAAACATTTATTCACTTCAGACTATAGGAGGGAAGGTTGTAAAACTGCAAGAAACATGATAAAAGGCATTGTCGCAAAAAAGATCTCAACATTAGAAGCACAAGGGCTAGGCAAGGAGATCACAAAGGAGGAAATTGAACAAGAAATCAACTCAATGCAGAATGATAAGTCCCTAGGTGTAGATGGACTCCTGGTGAGTTCTTCAAAACCTTTAGTGAATGGATCTCAAATGATCTATATGAATTTTATAAAGAAGCTTTAGCAAAAGGAACATCGGGGAAAAGAATCAACAGGGGCATAATAAAGCTAATTCATAAAGAAGGGGACAAAACTCAAATAAATAATTGGAGGCCAATAAATCTATTGAAAGTCTCCTACAAAATCCTTGCAAAGGTCTTGGCTAAAAGATTGGTGAATATTCTACCAAGATTCATAAGCAGCACTCAAACAAGGTTCATTAAAGGCAAATATATACTTGAAAATGTAATCACTAGTTGGGAAGCCATGGAGTGGGCAAAAAAAAATGGGCAAAAGGAAACAATGGTGCTACTAGACTTTGAAAAATAATATGACCGAATTGAGTGGGGGTTTATTAGGCTAATTCTGAGCACCTTCAGATTCCCAAAAGCCTTCTGCAATATGCTGGAAACTCTCTTCAAGGATGCAGTGGCCCAATTTGACATTAATGGGAATCTATCATAGGAACTAAACTTGGAAATATCTATAAGGCAAGGCTGCCCCCTAGCCCCTGTCCTATTTTTGATTGCCTCTAAGGCATTGCACTTTATTCTAAGAACAAACATTGATTCCCCAAGGATAAAAGGTATCACTTTTCCTAACCAAGAAACCATCCTTAACATTCAATTTGAAGATGATACTACTCTTTTCCCACTACTGGAGGAAAACAATATGGTGAACCTCATGAAAAAGATAGATATTTTCTATGCTACTTTGTGAGCAAAGGTTTCCACTACAAAATCTGTCATGCTAGGCTAGAAAGAGGAACCCCCAGACTGGTTGACTATATATGATATGCAATGGGATCACCCTCAAAAATAATTCAGGTACCTTGGTATTTGGTTCTCTATCAACCCCAACCTAAGAGAAATCTGGCTTTGGATACATGCAAAAATTGATAAGAAAATCAGTAATTGGAATAAGCAGCCCCTATCATTGGTCGGAAGGGTATAGGCTTGCCAAAAAAATCTTGCCTCATACAGTATCTACTATGCATATGTTTGGATGTTCAACAACTACCAGGTTGATGAAATCCAGAAAAAGATCAAAATTTTCCTTTGGTCTAATGGGAAAGGAAAGAGGAAAAATCATGTTGTGAGATGGGACTAGTGCTTCCTAAGTAAGGTTGATGGCAGGTTGGGGTTGAAAGAAGACCTAAGGCTGCAAGGTATCACACTAGCATCCAAGTGGATATCAATGGCTCTGGAGGGAGATGAGCCTTGGAAAATATTGATCAAAAGCAAAATTGAAAGGGGAGTTCCCAAGCATGCCAAGACATGGAAAGGGCTCCCCCTAAGCGATCTTATTTGTTGCAGTCAACCAATAGTCCCTGCAGGGTCTGTGGTTTTTAAGAGCCTATGGAAGGCCCGGGGGCTCATAAAAAAGTATATTCATAACTCGCAAGCCTTCTCAAATAATATTGTGTTCGCACAAAGATCAATTTAGTAGAACCTTTTCCACAATGGTAAGCCCCTAGCACTGAAACAGGGTTGCTTGGCCAAGGCTTGTGCAAATAAATGAATTAAATATATTGCATAAATTATAAACCAAGATGGCCTAATAAGTTGGAATATTCTCAGTAATGAGTACCAATTGCCTAAATCCAATTGGAGGACTTATTATGTGATGAGGGAGGCCTGTAAAGAAATTGATGTGAACACAAATCATGAGGTTGATTCTAATAAATACAAGGACTTCAGATGGAAGGATGGTTCCATGCTCAACAAGTTGAGTGTGAAATTTTTTTACAGCTCCCTCACCAACCAAAGTCAAGTTTTCAGTCATTTGAACAAAGCATGGGGAGCAAACCTGAATAGGCAAGATTGGGGAAAGGTGCTCAGAAACACCTGGGCAAGTGTACTGGAGCCAAAGAAGGCATGCTTTCGGTGGCTCCTGCTGCTACAAAGTCTACCAATCAAAAATAAGATAAAAGACATAGAAATATACGACATATGCAAAGTGCCAGAGTCCATTAAACACATCTTCTTTGACTGTGTTCGCAAGGGAAGTATGAAATCTTTTTTTCCACAAACAATGCATATGGGATAAAATGAATAATTTAAGACTCAACAAAATCATTTTTTTGTTTTCTAATGCTATTGGGAAAAATTTAATGATGTTCTAGATTATTGTCTCAACTAAAATACTTTGGTTCATTTGGAAAAAGAGAAATGAGGGAAAATTTAGCGGGGCTAGGCGTGTACTTACTGAGTCTTGTAAAAGGCTCACACTCTCTAATATTTCTATGCAGGTGGTCGTTAAGCTCATCAAAGATGGTATTATGCCAGTTAGTATTCAAGAGGTCTATTTTGTGCATGATTGACAATACACCACATAGGTTTCCCTCAAAGCGCTTGAACTGTTCCAGAAAGAATACAATGATAGGGTAAACAAAGATGGCCTTGGCGAGGACCCTCCCCCACTTCTCATCATTGATGACTTCACCCGAGATGAAATTGAAACAACTGGTACACTCCTGAAGATGAAAGATGTAGAACACAAGGCTAAAGATAATCCTTGATGAGCTTATTTCTCTGTCTCTTGATAGTTTTGTTGTAATCTAGTTTTTTGTTGGTTTTATTTTCCCTTATGGAATTTGTACTCCTTTGTAATGTATGCATGCAATACGAAATGTTGTAACTGTAATGTTTCTAAGGTTCTATGATGTATCGGGTTGGGTTGGCTGCTAGTTGGCCTTCCTTTTGTAAGTCTATAATGGAGACTGGTTTATCCTCTATATGGTGATGTATGTTGTTCAAATTATATTTAATACAAAAGAAATAAGTTCAACTAAAGTATTAAATAAGTTCAACTAAATTATTTAAATAAGTTTAAATAAGTTTAACTAAATTGTTAAAACAATAAATAAATAAATTATTTAAGTCACTATTAAGAATTTATTGGGCATACAAATAATTCAAAGATAGACACAAACTCTTAATAAAAATACAAATAACATAATAATTAAAAGAGGAGTGTAAACACTTAAGTAAATTAAAGAAATTTATAAAAATGAAATTATACCATTTTAAAAACATATTAAGAATTAAAATTATTTTTATAAGACCTAAATAAGAACATAATCACTAAATGAAGAAGTCTAAATAGATTAGTTAAATAAGTTTAAATGAATTATATAAATAAGTTGTTAAAATAAGTTAAAATAAATTATTTAAATAAAGTCAAATAATTTTTTTATATAAATTTAAATAAGTCAAATAAATTATTAAATAAGGTAAAATAAATTAACCAAAGATTGGCATAGATTACAATAAAAGCACTAAATTTTTTGTGACATTAATTTCCTACTGTATGAGACTGTGAGTTATATTATTCGCCTGCAGTACTGTTAGTTTTACACGGATATGATGCACATATCCATGCCTCGATGCATTCTTGGGGTTGGATAGCCACTACCCTCTCTCTCCTAGATAAATGCAAGAAGTTGAGTCCACGATATGTGGAATTTTTTTCCTTAGCCAAAAAAATGAAATCGACATTGCAAAAATGGGATCTCGATTTTTAAAAAATGAGATCCCGTTTAGGTTCGGGATCTCGAGCCTAAATTCAAAATGGGATCCCATTTTTTTTAAATTGAGATCTTGTTTGTAAGAGGGTCCCGAACCGATGCATGTGAAATGGGATCTCGATTATTAAAAAATGGGATCCCGATTTGTTAAAAGCGGGATCTCATTTTTAATAATCAAGATCCCGTTTTGAGATGGTATTTATTTAAAAAAAAATGAAACTCATTTCATTATGCACACACGAGATCCAGAATTCATCTGGTGGACAACAACAGTTGAGAAAACTCCAGCTACGCCACCATCCCAATTTTGTTGTTTTTCATTTTTTTTTTGAAATTTTTGATACAATAATGTGTGTTAGTGTTTTTTTATTCAATTTATTTACTGTATTTTTCATTTTATTTCTCTATAAAGTAGAAATGAGTATTTTTAGAATCAAATGAAAAAATGCAATGAACCCTTGAAGAAATTGAATAGAAAGCAAAAAACCAACCTAAATTGAACTTGGAAACAAAAAAAATTGTATTTGAAACCTAAATTGTTAAATCAAACCAAAAAAAATTGTTGTTGAAAACCCTAATGAACTTGCAAACAAAAAAAATTGCATCGAAAAAATCCTAAATTGAAATGAAATAAAAAAAATTGCATTTGAATTTAATCTTAATTGTTTTTAAAACCCTAAGTTCAAATCAAACAAAAAAAATTAGATTTGCAAACCCTAGTTTCATATGAAACAAAAAAAATGCAAATTAAAAACCCTAATTGCTTAAATTGAAACCCTATATTGAATTCAAACAATTTTTTTTTGCTAAAACCCTAAATTAAAATCAAAGAAATCATTTTTCATTTGAAAACCTTGATATCGAGTTGAAGAATGTTTGATAATGGGAAAAAATTATTTACATTGCTTAAATGTTTTAAATTTTATTTGCATTGTATGGAGAATTTACAATTTATTAAACTTTACTTTCAATGTTAAATTATAATTAGATTAGAAAACAATATGTTAAATAATAGTTACAATTCATAAATTATCAATGTTTGTTTACAAATTTAGTTAGCAAATTCGTAAATCCAAGTGTACAATCCATTTTTAATTGTTACTTAATTAGATAATATTTGCATTCATTTATATTTTATGTTTTGATCTATCTTAGTCATGCCTTGTTTCCATTTCTTGTTTGCATGTATTGTCTCTTATCTTTCGACAATTTCTTAACTCTCATTCTAGTCAATTAATTGTTAATTAGGCTTCTAGTTTCTAGTCTAAAATCTCAATTTGCACTCAAGTAACATACCTTAGACATAAATGAGGCTTACACATTTCATCATTTGTATTCAATTAGGCCATTTATATTGAATGGTTTAAGGGTATTTCATAAATATGTATCTTACATTTTGAAATTACAAATCTAATGCAGGTTCACTTATATCTTAGAGATCACATGGATCAATTCAATAATATTTGTAATCCACCTCCATGCCATCCATCTCCACCACCTTCACCTCAACCTCCACCCACTCCACCCACTCCACCTCATAACCCCCCACCTCCACCACCTGAAATCAATGGTGCTCGCTTTCAAGCACAAATCAATGCAAATGTTAGAACCATCCAAGATCAAATCAACATTATTTAAAATGCAGAATGTATCCCACCACCTTTGAGGATGATATCATCTAGGATGCAAACTATTGTTGATGTTGTTAGGTCTATGGATGGGATCTTAGATGAGCATCAACAATGGCTAGAGGAGAGGAGAACTTATGATTCTGAAAAGGAAACACAAAGAAATGAAGAGATGCAGTAGAGAGCCACAACAGTTTATAAATTAAGACAATGATAAAAGTTATAGTTATATGAATTTATGAATTTGATTCGATGGATATTTTGTGTGATGAATTTGGTTCTAGGATGGATATTTTTAGTGACGTGAATTTATGATTTTGATTGGATAGATATTTTTAGTGATGTGAATTTATGATTTGGTTGGATGGATATTTTTAGTTACATGCATTTATGAATTTGGTGGAATTTATGAACTTATAATGATGAGTTTATAATACTATATATTTTATGACCATCTAGCTAGATCATGATTTCTCCTGTTGGAAAAATGTAATATGTATATGCGTTAGACATAAACTGAGATTTTTGTGAATGTTTCAAGTTTATTTTTTTGTATGTACATGTATTAAAATTGTATAGTTCTAGATCTTGTTTATTTTGAAATTTGTACATGTATGTACATAGTTTAGTTGAATGATGTATGCATGCAAATTATACATCATATTTTTTATTTTAAATGTATGTACATGTTAAAATTTGAAATTTGTATGTATGTATATAGTTTAGTTGAATGATGCATGCATGCAAAAATTATGCATCGCATTTTTTATTTTAAATGTATGTACATGTTAAATTTTGAATTTTGTATGCACATGCTCAAGTTTGAAATCAATGTATATGTACTTGTAATTTTGTAAGTTTGATGTATGCATGCAGATTATGCATCATATTTTTTATTTTAAATGTATGTACATGTTAAATTTTGAATATGCACATGCTCAAGTTCAACATTGTATATGTACTTGTAATTTTGTATATTTTAATGCGGGTGCACTTATATTTGATATCATGGATCAATTTAACCTTGATGATATCCTCAATTCAACACCTCAACCACCTCCACCTCCCCCTCCACCTTCCCCTCCACCCCCTCAACCTAATATCCCACCTCCAACACCCATTGCATTTGATGAGGCTCACTTGTGAGCATGCATAAATGATCAAGTTGCATCCATTCAGAATCAAATCAATGCTATGCAGAATGAAGCATTGATTCATCCACACATGAGATGTTTTGCATCTACGATGTAAAATTTTGTGGATGCCATTAGGACGATTGATTATGATCTAGATAGGCATGAATGAGAGAGAGAGCAGATGAGACAATTTTATGCAGACAGTCTTTCGTATAAACAAATTTTGGACCTTAAAATAACAAAAGCCCACCTAGCCCCTTACTTTCTCGAGCTTGTTACTCAACAACACATTCCTCCTGATAAATCTAGAATATCCATGAGGTGGTGTATACATCCACATATGAGTGCACATTTTTGGGATCGATGGTATATGGTTTTTGACAGTCCACCGCACGTTAATTGGGAGGTCCCATTGTATTTTTTGAGGAAATTATATGTAGAGTTTTTTATGGTCCAAAAGCCCAATTATTTTGATTTTAAATCATTTCAGGGTGTTGGTGGTAGCATGCCACAATAGAGGTTAGGGACAAGGGTTGATCCCCAATGGTCTGTGCATTCACAACCCCTTGTTTTTGCTCTTGGTCCTCCCATTCCCGCACCTTCGCATCAACGTGCGGTGGTCTCAACATTAGGATCTCTTAGTACGCTCACAGGAGACCTTGATCAACATGCTTTTGCAATAGCGAGTAGGAAGCATAGAGATGACGATGATGGAGGAGTGTTTTATGGAGTTGTTCTGAGTACCACTTTAGGAGTGTCTATGGTCCCACATGTATGTACTAGTTTCCATCAATTATTCTATGGACCCGATCAGGCCACACCTAGTTCGGGTGGATGTGGAGATTCTGGTGGTTCATTTGGTCGCCTTAGTTCATTTGTAGAATTTATTACAGTAGAGCATCACCCTGAGGACACTATGACATAGGAATAAATATGCATCTACATGTTGATTTTATAAGAATTTTAATTAATACATATATATATCAAAGAAAGTTTGCAATATATTTTAACAATCAAACCGTTTGGTGTACAGATGACATTGATGATGGGGCAATCATCTGCTCTATGAGTACATACATTGAGACCAGTCCTAGTCGACAACCCTTTTGGGGTATTTTAATTTCAATTTTCTAAATTATATATGAAATGATTTTTAACTTGAGTTTTAAAATTATAATTGAATCATGAACATATGTTTAAAATATTTATGTTGGTTTAGGGGAGTCAATCGGCTTCCACCCGAGGGGTTGTCGAGCACTCCTCCACTATTGGGCGTCATAGATTAGGGGCAGGTACATTTATATTGTAAATTGTTTAACTTAAATTATTTTTAATTCACTATATATATCAAATGTTCATGTGCATGCTTGTAAATATTATAAGCGTTAAAAATGTCTACATGTATGTATAGGTTGATACAACAATGAGAATGGGCATCGGACAAACATTAGATGTTATGGCTACCCGTGAGGCCTCTGATTTTCAGGTTGTTTAAAAAAAAATCTACACAAAATGTGCAAACTTGAATATATATATATATATATAAACCTAATTCAAGTATACGTGCTTTAAATTTGATCTTGTAGGACTTTGTTAGTGCGACTTTCTGCCATGACCTAGTTATGATTACACCTCTAGGAAGACATGTAGAGCAGGCTCCAGATATCATGGTAATTTGAAATTTTTTATTATATATTTAAACTCAATTACAAATTATATATTTTGAATAACTTTAATTTTAAATTTTAAATTGAATAATATATACAATACATGAGCTAATACATGTTCTAAATTCTTTTTCTTTTATCTAGGAGGAGACACAAGTTGTAGTTGAGCATGTACAAATAGGTCCTAGAGAAGAGGGTGCACAACCTTAGAATATAGTACAATTAAAATATGATAAATTATAAATTAAATTGAATTAAATCATTTTTTATTGTAGACTTACATCTAATTTCAACTTTCTTTGTCTTTTTTATGTAGATTGATTCAGAGAATTTAGAGGTTGGTTCAAGTGCACCCGAGCATCTAGACCCAGATATGATGGTAATTTAATTTTTTGATGAATTATAAATTAAATTGTCATTAAATCATTTTTCATCGTCTTACATCTAATTTCATCTTTCTCTTGTACAGAGTGTTTCAGGTCATCCACATAGTCTGCATGGTGTGAAGAGGTATCTTCATTATAGAGACAATGCATGACCTAAACATGATTTTATGGGTTATATTTGATTATTTCATGGACTACATATTTGGTTTCTCATGTACTCTATTGGACTTTATATTTCATCCAACACTAATTTATAGGTTGTCAAAACAAATAATAACATCCAACACTAATTTATAGGTTGTCTTAAGGGGATGAGTTAAGGGCTGTGTACATGTATTTGTAATTTGTACAAAATGTTTAATTGTGCAAGTATGTATGTACATATATGTCATCTCAAAATAATGTTTACAAAATTTGGATATGCCATCTCAAGAAAATCTCAAACTCGTGCCTGGAATGTAGTAGGTCTTCATGCCACCTGATATCAAAAAGGTACAAGAAATATCAATGAAATAATCAAAACACACATATTTTAATTTATATAAAACTATCTATATGTATTTATATATAATTTAACTAATAATTATCTATTTTTACCAAGTATTCCATGTTGTCTAGGTTGAATCTGCATGGACTAGATCCTTTTTGTGATTATGGCTTAAGGATTTATAAAAGGACAATTTAAATCAATTTCAACTAATAACACACTTGACCAATATCGAAACATGTATTTAATATATTTAAAAGGACAATATAAAACTAAAACTATATTTACCTGTATTTACTTATTCCACTGTACCATTTGCATCCTCTCTTTTTTGTAATGCATCTATGATTGTCTCATGCTCTTCCATAGAAATTGTCCATCGCACTTTATTTTTAGGTCTTCCACAATACCAATCTAGTTGTACATTTGTTGGCACCACCAAATGTGAATAGTGTATAATCTTTTTATGTGTCTCGTAATCTTCAAATACAGGTATACCATTCTTCCTTGTCAAGTATTTTCATAGCCAAGTGCCAACAACCACCATCGATCCTATTGGAAAACATGAAAACCGTCATCAAATAAGTTCTCAAATTTTTCTTAAGGGGATTAAAGCCTTGTTCTAAAAAATTTCTTAAGGAGATCAAAAACTTGTTATCAAAATTTTCTTAAGGGGATGTCTTAGGGGATCACCGTACTTGTTGGATAATGATAGCCATCATCATCTTCTTGAGGAGCTATAAACTTATGTTTAGTCTCCACACAACGA
This sequence comes from Sequoiadendron giganteum, assembly GCA_007115665.2. Lineage (NCBI taxonomy): Eukaryota > Viridiplantae > Streptophyta > Pinopsida > Cupressales > Cupressaceae > Sequoiadendron > Sequoiadendron giganteum. The sequence goes on from CM021103.1 coordinate 159,511,206, forward strand.
GCCAACCAATAGTTGGTTTCCTCTTCATTCCCCTCAAAACTTTTCTATCATCCTCAGTGTTATCATTTGCATGTCTATAAACAATATGGTCAAACATAACTACTTGCATTGAATTATAATACTATGATTGAATTTCCTCTTGCGGAGCTAGAGTATAATTTTTTGCAAAATCAACCACTGAAAGTATACTACCAATTGGAAATGTGTTTCTACATACGCCAAATTGGCCATCAAACCATCGAGCATGTTGAGAATGCATGACATATTTTGGCACAATCTTATTCTTAAACTCACTCATGAATGCATGTACACTAGATTTTTTTGTAACTAAATCACAACACTTTTCTATTTTTCTATATTTTAAAGAATAGTGAACATTCTTAAATCTTTTAACATCTACTAATTTTTGTCCAAAATCATTATCAACACTTTCATGCATACAAATTCTATAAAATGAAAGATTTCCATAGCTAATGCATTGTCCAAAAATACAAGAACTTAAATAAAACAATTTACCATTAGATCTTTCACAAAACAAACCTGATATAAACCCCTTTTATTGCTTCAAGTGGTATATTAATACCACATTCATGTATAATCATGTTAGTATGCAAGGTACAATGTATATATCGAAAAACATCATAAAAATAATAAAATTGAACATGTGTTTTACAACAACAAGATATTCGTTTCTTATTAATTTTTACATACCAGGGTTTACATTTTTCAAAAGACCTTTGACTTATTTTAATATTTTTAGGTAACACTAAATCACCACAAAATTTTCTATAAAATTCAGCTTGTGTTGTATCTAATAAGTGTTTTTGGTGATGATCACAATTTTTGGACCCCACCCTTAATTTTAAAACATCTCCAACATTAGATGATACCCTAATATTATCTTGCCAGTATTTTTTGATCAACTACTTTTTTTCAACATTCAATTTCATATCAGACATTGAGAGTCGACTACTGAAACTCCAACATTGATTGATATGATCATTTTCTATACTTTCTCTTCTTTTTGTTGCTCTTAGCAATGTTTTAGGATGTATTTTTAAAACTTCACTAATTTTGCTTACCATTTTTTAATTCAAAGTTGTTTTATTAACTATAGCAGTTGTTATAGCTCTTCTTGCTGCATTTTTATCTTTAGATTGACTATTTTTCCCAATAGATTGAATGGCACTAGTAACCATAGATATAACATGTTTTAATGATTGGTCTTTTCTTTTTGGTTCAACAAAAAAGCCTAACCTTTTCATTATTTTCCTCATTTTTTGCATTCTCATCAATTGCATCATTAGTTGACATTGAAATGTAAGTTTTTTATGATAAAATATTTTTTTGTATATTCTATTCGCATGTGTTCTTATTTGCTTACAATAAATCTTACCAGAAAGATTATCCAAAACATTACTTTCAATTTTTTTAAAATTATTTTCATTAAATTCAACATCACATTCTAGATTTTCATTTTCAACTTCAAAACGATTTATATTTTCATCTTAATTTTCATCAACAAAATGCTTTTGGTTTTTCATTTTCAACAAAAGATTTTCCATTCTTATTTTTATTTTCAACAAAAGATTTTTCTTTCTCATTTTCAATAAATTCTAGAAAAGTTTTATCTCTCTAAATATTATCAATGTCAATATCGTTAAGTCCAACATCTTGTAAAACTTCTACATATGAATTTACCATCTCACTAACATGTGGATTTGAAGACGTACCTAAATTTTTGTCTATTGAAACATTCTCCATAGCATTGAAAGAGGGATTTGAAGACATAGTAGGACTTGTTTGTATAATCATATTATTTTCCAAGTTGACTTCTTGTAAATTAGCTTCGTCTACAACCATGGTCTCCTCAATGTTTTCATCTTCAATAGTTGTGGAATTGGATGCTCCACCATCATTCATTGATTTAATTCTCATTCTTCCTTCTCTTTGTCTTTGTTTCTCCTTCTCTTTGTCTTTGTTTCTCCTTCTCTCTCTTTGCTTGAATTTTTTTAGGAGTCAATATCTTCTTATCTTTCCTCTTATTACGAGCTTGTGAACCCATGATTATTAAATTCTCAAGCACAAATGAATGTCAATAGTGAAATCATTCAAAAAATTCAATCCAAATTGCAAGCTAAAGACCTATAAGGATAAAATTCCTCTTGTGTTCCTCAAAATAAGTTGAAAACTACCACAATTCCACTTAATAAACTATTTTCTTCGTGCCTCCTTTCAAAAATTCAATCTGTATTACAAGTTGAAGACCTTTTGTTCCTCCAAACAAGTAGAAAACTAACACAATTCCACTTCAAAAATGGTTTACATGATGCCTCCTTTGAAAAAATCAATCCAAAATGCGAGTTCACCACCTGTAAAGACAAAAGTTGAAAAAAATAGCTCAATACATCATAACACGCTATATAATGTGAAGTTGCAAACTTCACAGTAAAAATTTCTAGTAAATTTTTAAAAAATGGTTAAAAACAAATGGGATCTTGTTTATAAAACGGGATCCCACTTATTAAAAACAGGACCGTGTTTCATAATCGAGATTTCATTCCCCAATATTAAATGTGGGGATCGTTGACAAAGGAATAGGATCTTGTTTATAAAGCGAGATCTCATTTCTCTGTCAACGGTAACCACATTTAATATTAAGAAACAAGATCCCGATTTACAAAATGGGATCCTGTTTCTAAAAATTTGAAATACCATTTGCTTTGTGGTTGGGTTTTTGACTTGTATTCTAGTTCGAGAAAAGCATTGGGAATTTGAACCTAGGCCTTCAACCTGGTTTGACTTGCAAATTGAAGGTCCTAACAATGTCAGAGAAAAACATTGAGTTTGAACATATGGCTAACAATTTTTTTGGTAGAATTTTTTGATGAAATTAAAACCCATTATAGATGAGACAGTGCAGATTCCAAATATGTAATTTTTTTACAATTGGATTATTTTTTTCTATTTTTCAATTAATTTTTGATGAAACTGGTTCATAAACTTTAAATATCAAGGTTTTTTACCATTTTAATAACTTTTTATCAACATAACATTTTCACGAACGGATTGCATGAAAACGTACTTCAGACAATTCTTTTCAATTTAAAAAAAAATAAAAAAATGATAAGTTTAGGTCTTATGCTTGACGTACACGACAATTTTTCAAAACGACAAATATGGCTAATAAAAAATTAACCAAAAAAATCAACAAAAAATTACAAAAAAATATTGAAAATGTACTTTAGTGAGTTACAAATCTTTTTCAAAAAGGATTTAGAAAAATACGATAATTTAGGTCAAAATATGGATGACGTACATGTGCATGGTATGGTAAAAAAAAAGTGACTTTTAAACAATGGTTTTTAGAAACACCTACTAAAACTCAATTTGTACCATTTGGGTTTTGAAATAAATTACATATTTGGAAACTAGACTCTGAGTACTACATTTTATGATTAGTGAGTTTTTCGAAAATTTCATCTCTAAGTGCTTCAAATTTTAAGGTCAAATGTGTCAAATTTTGAAAATTAAAAAAAAAAACACTTCCACTTTTTGGCCAAAATATGGACTCAACTTCTTGCCAGCACCCTCCCCCTCTTCCCTTCCATCTCCTCCCCTCTCCCCCTCCCTTCCTCTCTCTCTCTACCCCTCCCCCTCTCTCTCCCTCTCTCCCTCCCTCCCCCTCTCTCTCCCTCTCTCCCTCGATCCCTCCCCCTCTCTCTATCACTCCCCCACTCTGCCTCCCCCTCTCCCCCCTCCATCTCACTTCCCCCCTCCCCCCATCTCTATCCCCCTCACTTTGTCTCCTCTTCTCTTCCCTCTCCTCCCCTCCTTCCCTTCACTCTACCGCTCCCTCCCTCTCACTCTCTACCCCTCCTCCACTCTCCCTCCCTTCCTCTCCCTTCCCTCACCCCCACTCCCCCTCCCTCTCACTCCCTCCCCCACTCCTCCTCCCCCTCCATCTCCCTCCCCCATCACCACCCCCTAACCTCCCTCCCCATCACCTTTCTTCTCCTCACTCCACCTCTCCCACCCCTCACCTCCTCCCTCCCCTTCCCTCCCCACCCCTTACCTCTCTCCACCCTCTCCCTCCCCCCCTTCCTCTCCTACTATCCCTCCTTCTCCCTCCTCCCTCTCCCCCACTTTCCCCTCTCTCCCCCACTTTCCCTCCCCCTCTCTCCACCCTCTCTCTCACTCCCCCTTCCCTCCCCTTCTCTCTCCCCAACTCTCCCTTTGTCCCTCCCCCCTCTCTCCATCTCTCTCTACCCCATTCTCCCTCTCCCCCTCAATCCCCCCTCTTTCTCAATCTTTATCTCTCCACACTCCTCCTCACTCTCTCCCTCCTCATCCCCCTCTGACTCCCATCCCCTCTCCTCTCCCTCTCCCACTCTCCCCTCCCAGTCTCCATCTCCCTCCCTCTCTTCCTCACTCTCCCTCCCCCACTTTCCCTCCCCCTCTCTCCTGCCTCTCTCTCCCCCCCACCCCACTCCCCCTCTCCCTCTCCCTCCCTCCTTCCCTTCCTCCCCCTCTCTCTCCCCCCTCAATCTCCCTCTTTCTTTCTTCTCTCCCACCCCCACTCTCTCTCTCTCCTCCCTCCCTCCTTCCCTTCCCCTCCCCCCTCTCTCTCTCTATCTCTCTCTCTCCCCCCTCTTCTCCCCTTCCCACTCCCCTTCTCCTCTCCCCTCACCAATCCCCCCCTCTATCTCTCTCTTCCTCCCCCTTACTCCTCCACTCTCCCTCCCCCCCCTCTCCATCCTCCCCCACCTCTTCCTCCCCCTCATCCCCCTCTCTCTCCCCTTTTTCCCCTTCCCACCCCCCACTCTCTCCCCTCTCTCCCTCCCCCCTCAATCTCGGGCCTCCACTCTCCCTCTACCTCGTCCCCCTCTCACTCCCTCCCCCTCCCTGCCTCCCCCTCTCCTCTCCCCTCCTCTCCTACTCTCCTCTCCCCTCTCTCCTCACTCCCCTCCTCCCTCTTGTCCCCAATCTCCCTCCCCCTCTCTCTCCCAACTTTCCCTCCCTTCTCTCTCCCCTCTCCCTCTCACTCCCTCCCCCCCTCTCTCTCCCTCTCTCTAACTCCCTCTCTCCCCTCTTCTCCCTCCTCCTCCCTCTCTCTCTAATAATAAATAATAATAATAATTTCTTATAATTTATATAATATTAAATATTATTTATATATAAATTATATATATAATAATTTATATTTTATAACATATATTTTACACAAAATAATAATATATTATATATAATAAAAAAATAGAAATATTTAAATATTTAAATATATTTACATATACAAATAAAAATATATCAATATAATTATACATATATAAATATATTTGTTTATTTAAATATAAATATAAGCTAGATCAAAGAGCAAAGATAGATATACACCTCAACTTAAGTTGGCTATCATCATGTGGTTACATATTTATTAACTTCTAAAAACAAAGGATAAACAGACATTGGCCTTGCAATTTCATGATTTTCATGATTTTTCCGCTACCTTTCCTCCTGATTCTTACACAGTAATTTCCTTCTTTTAATTTAGGGGCACTCTTAAACTATGTTTTTTTAGCAATAATAATTCTTGTGTGTTCTAAACTACAACCGATTCTTAAGTAATTGGTTTCCTTTTTGCCCTACCTGAATGGTTATTTGCAACGATTTAATGAAGCTTCTAAGTTGATAAGGAAACGGTTAATTTAGGAAGTTCGATTCAAGTATGAAGGTTTAAATTTCTATTTAGTGGCTGCAGGGAACAATCTTCACAAACTAGGTTTAAGGAATTCCAATCTAAAGTTTACTTTCTATGGCGTTGGATGATACTGACCGGGACTGAGTGCAAACCCACAATGACTGATTCAAGCCTTAAACTTGTTGGTTTGAATGTTCAGAGGCAAACCACAGTCAAGGAATGTGAATTGTTTGACAAAAATCCTCAAAGAAATGTGGTTAAATGGAATACCATAATTGCAAAATATACATAAAATGGGTTTGTTAAAAGAAGATTTCTTGGCAGGTGTAATTCCACATCCTAAAACCATTACCAACATTTTCACAACCTTTGCAAAAATGGAAAATTTGATAAAGAAAATTTCAAGACAAGAAGAAATAGATGGTAAGACACACACAATATAAACCTGTAAGAAATACAATACTTGTCCTCAGAGAAAGATAAAAACTAGCTCATGATAAAGCAAATGACCTAAAATAAGGAATATGGCAGATTTGCTATTAAAAGTTGGAAAGAAAAACAAACATTCAAAATTTGATAAATAGGTAAAGAAATTTGATAAATGTTCAAAATAAATTATCACTTTATTAATGGATTATTTAAGGAAACAAGTAAAGCTTGGTGATAGACAGTTTAACAATGCTATTGGCAAGAAATTGGTAGCAAGGTAAAGAAAGAACTAATAATATTCTAAATTTTGTGAGAAGGATCACAAACTCACTTCTATAGGCATTGCTGAAAATTAGATTAAGAAGAATCATGGTCCTATCCGATTGTTAAGTTCTAAAAATGAAACACCTTTTGGACGCAAATCATTTGCTTATATCACCAAACAAAAGAAACACTTTCACAAAACATCCTACCCATCTTATTTGTTATAGTTTGGAATCAAACTGTAACCATCTGATACTGACACTAATCAAGTTTTATCAAATTCAGGCCTAGAGATTTGGCATGCTCAATGGGAGGAGGAACAACACAACTACTAATATATCTATTTACGATTTGATTCAGAAATCCACTCTACTCTAAAAATCCCTTGAGAATTGCCTCTTAATCTTTTATTCACATATCTACAGAGAAAATTAATAATAATACAAGAAAATGGATTTGCAGTTCGAAATTACTTTATTGCAGATCCTTACTCATTGCCTGCAAGATTATAACTACAAACCAAACAAGTCATTTAAAGCAGCATTTAAAAGACTAGATCTATGTATACCTGATAGCCCACCACCATCATGTTTGCTGCTGCAATAAGCCATTTGTGCTTCCCAATTGTAATCTGGTTTCCACATGAGCATTTTATACCATTGTCCACATTGCTGATGGCCAGAGGCTCCCCAAGCAACTGTGGAATAGCTGCACAATCCAATTGCCATGGGTCAGTATAGCATTCCCTATGCATTTAAATTAACCAGTCAAAGCATAAAGCATAAAGTTTTACCTCTGCTGCAGCCAGGGAAATTATACAACGGTGTTCATTCCTAAATATAAACAAGAGCTGCAGAGCAGTGAAGTTCCTGCCAAAGTGTGCAAGAACAGTTTTGTTTTTATTTGTTGTGCAACAATTGGAGTGGAGGCAAGTGATGCTAGCATTGGGATGCATTCTGGATTTTGATCATCACAATATTTTTGACTTTCTAAGACAAAAATCAGTGAAATACAGTTTAGAAGCATATTTAAGGCTTTGGTCATTTTTCTTTGAACAAGCAACATAGATCTCCGAGCATTATTTCTTGCCTGCAGGAAACAGTGAATATAAATTCTGACATCAGTAAATAAAATAAAACAAGGACAAATGAAATAGTATTTGACTACTAATTAGAACACCAAACAACTAATAAATGCAAAACACTAAATGTGTCCTTGCCTCAGAGTGAATAAATATTTTCAAACCTACACAACTGAGGCCAATGAAATAGAAGAGCCTATGAGAATTGGAGCACTACACAATTCAGCTTTAGGATTTGCAGAATATGCAGAAGGTGAAGCAGATAAATCTTGCAGCACCTAACAAAAAGCAGCACACATGAATCTGAAGATGCCTCTGAATAGAAAAGATGTGCCCAAACATCGCAAATACTCAACTCTTTTGTCTTTCACTAAATCAACATTAGACGGCTACTCAAAAATTAATGCTATTTGGCACATTAGTTGAGAAAGCTCACCAAAGTGTTAGAAGGATTCAATGAATGAGCAATGCCTCGAAAAAGCATAGGAGCCTGAAAGGAAAAACAAATAGACTAACCATTTAATCTTAAAATATCCCCTCAGATAAACTTAATATTGCAGACAAAAAATTTAAACTTATTAAAGAGATTCGATAGCAGCACCTTAAATATAAATACCAGGATTACATGATAGCAAGAGGTAAAACCTAGTAACTATTCATGTTGGCAATAGGCTGCCATTAACCTAATCAATGACTTCCCAGAACTAGCCAAATATCATAGAATCTTTGATTATGCTTATAGTATGCACAGTGGTACATTCATATTAATAAGTGGGTTGTTTTCTAAAGATTTCTATGGGAAGAAAATTTTCTTGCATAAGTCATGAAAAATTCATTCATTAAATACTTTATCTAGCGCCAGTTTTAATTAGTGATAGGCAGAAAATCTACTTACATATATGACTCACTCTTTCTAATTTCCAAAATGAAGCTTTGCAAATAGGTTCTGGTATTACAACTGTGTTGTGAACCAACAGCCTTTGCAGAACACTTAAGAAAGATGCTAAAGCCAAATTGTCTGATTATTAATATGTACGCATATGACTTGAGGGTATTCCTGAACATTTAATTCTTTAGTTACAAATCATTATTCCTTCGGAATGTTTTGTATCCTGAGCTATATAGAATGAGCTGGTTAAGTTTAGGTTTCAGTAGGATCAGGTGGCTGATATAAGAACTTAGCTCCCACGTACGGTTTCTCTTTCAGTGGTTAGTCTTCCTATTCAATGTATGCAAAACCAATCACCTGCATAATTCTATTTGGGATAACATGGTCAAAACAAAGAGGTTGATCAGCTGTTAGACAATTGACCCAAACTCTTAGCAAGGCACTATATCATTTTGCAAGATCTCCATACCAAAAAATTAAAAAATGAGGAGCACATAGGCAATAAATTTTATAATGATATACAGTCTTGAATATTTTCTCTTTACTGTACATTTAGATTTATGAACTGTAAGCCTGTCATACTTAACTAAGCTTCTACCACTTTAACATGGGAGAATTCTCATTAACTAAGTTAACCTCTAAATATCTCCTAATACAATGATAACTAGCAACAATCTGTCTTTGCACATTAAAGAAAGAACTTTGTGTTTGAAATTGATATGAATCAAAAAGGTAAAATTCGGTATTACTTAGTTGTATACTATATATCTACAATGCAACAAATATATTCGATATTCAACTTAAAAAACGAATATTCTTATAGATATGCCAAAGAATTTTGCAATATAGAAATGTGAACCAATTGAAGCCCCTGTAGATACAAGCATCAAATTGTTTGGCAATGTGTACCTCCAAAATGGAGAAGAGAGAGCTGAAATGGAAGTCACTCCATACCAGAATGCTATTAGCAGCCTGATGTTATCAACAGTATGGAAAAGATCAGATGTTGCTTATACTGTGGGAATGGTAACCCAGAACCTACAAAACCCTAAAGCACATCATTAGAATACTGAAATGATGAAAGGCAACTTCTTGTGCAGAAACCTTCAGCAATGAACAATACTGTAGTTGTACACTATAATAAGTCCTTAATTTAATAGATGGTCATGGACAAGGAAAGAATAATTATGAGATAAGTTCTAACTTCTATACAAGAAATTCCTTTAATTTGTAAATAAACCTCATTACCAAATTCTGGAATTGTTAGGAGTCAAATTGTATACTCATTCTACATTTGGAAATACGTGATAATGAAAATTCTGGTGGAATGGAAAACTTACTAATGGCCGTGAGTCAAATTCTAACAAAAACATATAATAAACTACACCATGTTACACACCATATCCAACCATAAACATAGATTCACATTAAAAGGTAAAAATAAAGCAATGTTGTGTAGAATTAGAAATAGCCATTGCTGCACATTGAATACACATATCAAGGCCAAGCTTTACAAATATAAATGCGTGGTAAAAAATAAAGTAATGTTGTGTAAAATTAGAAATAGGCATTGCTGCACAGTGAATACACATATCAAGGCCAAGCTTTAAAATGCAGGCAAGCTTATACAAAAGCAACAGAAAATTTCTGAATTCTTTCAATGAAAACAATCTCAAAACATAGAGGTAAGGGTTTTGACAGATTTTTACCATGCTTTGTTGACAAATGCTATATCTTCTAAGGAAAGAGAGCTTGATTTGAATTGTTATGGGTGGAGATGACAAATGCTTCCAAAATTATTTATTTTGGCATGGACCTAGAAGCCTAAGTTCATATCATGAATCCCAGAAGGCTTGAGGTGAAAAGCAAGTTCTGTGAAGTAAAATGAAACTCAGAGCCAATGCCATTGCCTGATTGCTTTGTTCATTGGTTATACATGGGAAAGGGTTCATAGGATTTTCCTCTTAGATTCCCAATTCAGTTCCTTATTTGAGCGGAACATTAGGACAGGTTCCATTCTATGCATGTATTATGATGTATATAATGCAATTGTACTACCATATAATCTAAAAATTCCCAAGCCTCTGTTTTTATTTCATAGTGCATAATTGGGCTCAAGGCATTTTTAACATTTAAGAGTTTATGCTGTATCCAAGCCTTAGAAGTTTGGGTTGTTTCATTTTTTAGCCAAAATACAGGATTCTATTATGCCAGACTTTATTATTTATCTATTGATTGGTAATGTATTGTCCTATGAATAGCATAGAGGATATTGATATATTGAGAGTTGGTCTCCAAATGTGAATTGTGGTACCGGAGTAGATCACGGATACAATCAGATACAGTACTTAGGCCATACTTGAGTCATATCATACTTGTACCTGGTACAACAGTACACATGTCAGGGATTTTACCACAGCATATCCTACAAGTTTGCTATTGGTGCATTCGTAAGGCCAAATGCTATGACGTAGAATTTGTGGTGGTTACAGTTGTAAAGGTTTGTTGAAGGACATTAGTACCTTTGTTCTAACTTGGTTGTAACAACTTGTTAAGCCTATTTTAAAAACACTAGGGCTCCCTTAAGACAAGATTCGTTGTAAATACTTTGTTAAAATTTCTATGAAAATATTATTTATAATTCCTATTGACTTTAAAATGAAACATAGCTGTCCTTAACCTATGACTCATATCTTGATTGCATTTTCTGATACAAATAACATAACTTTTACATAACTAGGATCATATTAATTGTATTTGAGCGTTTTGGGTCCATCACTAGGCATGCAACTCAGTTGGCATCAACAACATGTCAAATATTCAGGACAGATTAAAAACAGCTGTTAATTCCTTGTGCTCACATGCATGACACATAATGTGGAAAGATCTCAATGACCATTTTCTCATGACCCAGAATTCATTAATGATTCTACTTTAAATTTCCATTTGATGAACTATGGATTATGCTAAAAACTATTGCACAGCTAAAATCAAAAGCACTCTTATGGCCACTATCATGGACTGTGGACATACTGTCAAGAAACCATTTAGTGTGCAACAAAATGCAATTTAGTGCAAAGGAAGGTTGCCTTAATTGAATGGAGCATCCTTTTCGTCCATATGACACTAAGATCGAGGGTTGTATATACATTTTTTCTTACAATTAATTCCTTATGATCACTATGATGACTTTAGTCCATACAAAAGAAAAAATCTTGGAAGATTGCCATTAATTCCCTTTGAAAAGAAAAAAAAGACCAATACTACCATGTTGCCCATTGTCGCTACTATAGTTTCAAGAGTCACTAGGACTCACACAAGATGAGTCTCAAGGCTGGTGGCACAAATTGAGTTTCAGAGACTCACTGCGTAACAGTCTCACCAGACCTGATGAATCTCATCTACAAAACTTGGTGACGACTGTTAGGTGGGAAAACTAGAAAAGAAACAAAAGTAAATCAGAACTCTTAAAACCTAAAACATATAGAATGATTTGTAGCACTTCAAATGATATTCATTTCGTTTGCAAGCACAAGCAAGGGGGAAAAAAGAGAATCAATCCATTGAAACAAAAGCCAGCAAACATGGTTAGGGGTTAGGGCCTAATTATTGCTCAATTCATTTAAAATCGGTAACAAGAAGCAAACATCTCAACTATATCTTGTGTTCTAACTTCTAGGGTAGCAACATAGACTGCATGACACAAACTTCCTTTGGGTTTAGATGTCAGGATTAAGGCATTATTATTCTTAAAAATAGCCCCAGACTTGCATCGAAGCTCATTCTGGTGGGGTAGGTATCATCAAAAATGGAAGTATGGTGTGAGCTATAAAAATCTGCCATTCTCCAGCCAAATTAATTGAGCATGTTAACATGCAATAAAGAATTCACTATGTTGTCAGCATAAGTTGCAATGCTGAAAACAAATATGGTGGTAAATAACCAGTTATGTTGTCCCTCTCAATGTTTTGTTTAGTGATATGTTGGATGCTATATAATACTTTTCAAAAGTTCACTATTACAAGAGAAAGCATCTATTGTATCAGCATTCTTTCCAATATCTTCTTCTTTCTTATTTCAGAACATGTTATGTTTATAATTGAGGGGTCTACACTATAATTATCTTCAATTGATTTTGTTTCTTTGATGTATGATATCTTAATTAACTCTTGGGCAACAAGGATAATGTAATAGGTTGGAACTAGTAGACAAGCCTCAGTAGAGTTGTTTCAGATGCATACTTTATAGTGCAAAATAGAGTCTTTGTCAACCATTTTCTACTATGATTCTTAGGCAACTAGTAGACAGGGTCTCTATTATTCACTTCCACTTCTTTTATGGATATTTTAAGATGAAGGCAGGGGAGCTGATTGGAATCACAATAGCAAGAGAACTTTTGTAATGTGCATTGGAAGTATGGCATGCCTGTTTAAGTGATTTATATCATATTTTAGTTGTTTTCTATCTTTTCTTGTTGTTCACAACCCTGATAAACTCTGATTATTTAATTCAAATTTCTTTTTGTGCTTTATACACGTATACATTTCTAGTATACCATTTTTTAGAAATAAAATGTATAGTTTTTTGATTCACAGTTATCCAGGGTATAGATCAACATTGTGGTTGTATTGTTTACTATAATGGACCTCCTTGCAACTCAGGTACAGTAGGAATGAAGATGCTTGAAGAACTATGCATGACTCCTGAATTATATGACTTTTGCTTGATTTCTGAAGATTGCAATGAAAGGATTTGACATGGTACAATCTCAATCTTTTTGCTTAACTTTGGCAGAGAACATGCCCCATCAATAACTGCAATGCTAAATAAAATTGATCACTAGACCTGTTAGACATATCAAAGGTTTGCTAATTACTAGACATGCTCTATTTTTTAGTTCTAGATTAATCTCAATGTTTAAAATAGAGATGCTGAAAAATTATGTACGTGAATTGTTGAAAATTATAGAAGAAACCGTGGCTGGAACAGTTCCGATTTGTCCCTGTTGATGAAGCAGAAACATTAGCAGTAGCCACTAGTGTTTATGGAGGTGGACGTTTCATGTGAGGAGGTGGATTGTGCTTTAGTTTCTTTTACATGATTGGTCCGTTGACTTCATTTCAAACTTGGATAGATAACCATAGAATCTCTTTCATAAGAAAGACTGATTAGAAGACTAAACAAACGTGTGTTGTGCTACACCTTGGTCTTGGCAATGTGCAGTCTTAAAATTATGAAATGAATGCTAAATGCCACAAAAGCCTAATTGACATGTTTTTAAAAGAGAAGCCATCATAATATCCCTTTGAATCTTTAGTATTAGAGCATTCTCAAGTTGTGGAAATGTTGTCCGGAGAGTATCATAAGGGTTGTTAGCCTACCATTTTCTTCAGTGACATACAAAAGGGCAGAGCCATAAGACCATTACTTGCATCATTATTGTTGGTACCTGTGTAAACTATGAAGCTCTAATTGCGTTCAGTCCTTACTTAAGATTGGTACATGCGTATGCTGCTTTAAGTTCTTTAGCATGACCATGTGGCTAAGGGAATTTTTATGAAGCAAACGTAGTAAACAAGTTCCCTTTTAACTATCAGAATGTAACAAGGCTTTGTATATGAGTGACCACTTTCAATTTAGCATGCCATTAGCTCACAGTAGGTATGAACAGTAGTTTAAAAAAAAAAAAGTAATGCCATCTGTCATTCCCACAACTATCTTTGACATTATGTTGTCAATTGGCACAATCTTATTGTTTGAAACATATTGTATGGCGATTCTCTGGCACACAAGAAACCTTCAAGCTAAGGCATACCATTAATCCCCAGCAATGTAGGGCACACAAACGAAATGACACCCAAATCCCACATTATGGACAAGATTCCAGTTCACTTGATAGATGTGTCAAAATTGCAATGATGGCCCCAAGCCAACCATCACCATGTATAGTAGATGAGAGGACTTTCAACATCATACAGGCCAAAATGACCTGGAGGACCTTTCCTACAATCTACTGTTTGCATACACTGGAAGTTTAGGTGGTTTTCGCGTTTTAGTAAAAATGGGAGAAAAAGCCCTAAAGCTGCAAACCTTTGAAAGTAGGGAGAAGAAATGATAGCTAAAATGGAGGAGGTAGGTGCACTTACGGGACAGGGGCGGCGTAGCCTCAAAAGCCGAAACGAATACCAGATGCGCTCCATGCCATGGCCAATCTCTGGCATGAAGGGTTCCCAGATCAATGACATCCAAGATTCTGTCTGAAATTCCATCGTCCACCTCAAAATCCAGCATCCCAGGCTCTGGACAAAATTTTACAGAAATAGTGTATATTGCCCTGGCTTTAGACCGCTGAATACTATTTGGAGCCGAAGGCGATGCGTGGTGTGAAATAAATCTTCCGTTGTATTTGCGTGGTGTGCAATTGAGATATACATTGCATGTATTTGTAGAGAAGGATGTATCTCCCTGGACAGAAATTGTTCTCACAGCTCCCAGCCACACAAACCCTGGTTTTTCATCCCAGGATTGTCGAAGAAATTCTCTGTAACTAAATTATACAGCAGCTGCAAAAATTATACAACGGTGTTCATTCCTAAATTTAAATAAATGTCCGTTGCTTTCTTTTCTTTTTTTCAAATTCAAATGCCCGTTGCTTTCTTTTCAGTTTTTTCAAATTTCAAATGCATGTTTTGTTTTCAATTTTCAAATGCTCGTTGAGATTCATTGTTCATTACAATTTAATATTTTGGGTAAGGAGAATATAAATTTATCTATTCAATATCACGTGGTATCATTTTTATGTTAGTTACAATTATCACTATCGAAAGCTTTCACACTTTAATATTTATAAATTAATATTCATATTAGTAAAACAACACTCTTTTTAAGTTTATCTACATATACGAGATAGTACAAGGATATTATGTCTTATAGTCTTCCTTGAGTTGGAAATGTTAGTTTAGAAGTTGAGAGAACTAAGAATAGGATTAAGGCATTATGAGAAGTAAACTATTGTTGCTTAAATGTTACTAGTATAGTATTGATTATCCAAAATCATTTCCAGTGAACTAATGTTACTTTGTAATTTATCAATATCATGTTAAGCTTCACACGAATTGCTAACTTAATTCTTAACCAAACTTGAGTCATGGAGATTGAATGGGAATTTAAAAGGCATACACTAAGCGTTTGGAGATCACATGGAGGGAGGTTGCTTCCACATCTATAGTAAATAATTAGTTAATTCAAGAACTATCCATGTTTTGCTTGACAATTGCATGTCTTGTCTATCCATCCACATTTAATGGCATGTTTGGTAGAACAATAAAATAACATGAATTCCTTCAAAATTTGAGGTGCACAACAACATCGCATTTTGAGATATACTTGGTGAATCTGATTAGGAGAGGATAATATGGTTGTTCAAAATATAGAACTAGAGAAAAGTCAATAAAGACTATAGTTCTAAATAATCTATTGCATAAATCGGTCGAGAAGAGGGTATCACATCACTTAGTTAAGTGAAATTAAATTGTAGGAAAAATTGTCACATTTCATAGATGGCACACCAATACACTTGCATCTAGGAAACAAGTGTTATGAGTGTCTATTGACCCTTTCTCATGTGAAGTGTCAATGTAGATAGGTGTCCTTAGAGGTTTCAATTCTCTTTTGACACCTGTTCCTACATTTTTGGTAGGCAACTTGCCACCACTCCATGGAGGTTTCTTATCCACACTTCATGGAGGTTGGTTGCCTCCCTCATTCTTATTTATGTACACCTTATTGGTCTAATCTATGGGTAAAATTTATGCAATTTTGTGTTCATTGTGCTTTCTTTCAATTTTTGATTGTCAAAGGTTCTTTTATGGTATCAGAGTTGGACATGGATTTTTCACAAGTCATAAGGTGAATCATTTCATTGTATCTTTTGATCAATTCATCTCTATGCAACAATCCACTAGAAAGGCATATATTGACCCGAGCTTGCAGGCTAGTATTTTTGGAGGCATGATTAATCCCTACGACCCCTGCAAGTTATCTGTAGTTTTGAT
Organism: Sequoiadendron giganteum; assembly: GCA_007115665.2. NCBI lineage: Eukaryota > Viridiplantae > Streptophyta > Pinopsida > Cupressales > Cupressaceae > Sequoiadendron > Sequoiadendron giganteum. Next base: position 159,527,618 of record CM021103.1, read on the forward strand.
CATTCATCTAAATGAATGATTGAGGGGTGGTTTTGGTCATCACAGGTGATGATTTGTTCATTGCATGTCAAAATTCCCTTTATAGAAGGTTTATTTTTGGCATTTACATTGGTTGCAAGCTGCAATTAAGAGGAGGAGGTAGAAAGTTTGGGACACCAAATATAGGAAGATACCTTCACCTTTCATGTGCTTAGGCACACATCAACCAAACCCTTGTGATTTCTTCATAGAGGTTGTGTTTCATTTTGGAGGGCCATTTAATTTCAAGATTATTTGTGGAGGCACACTTGAATTCATAAACTTGATCAATATATAGGTCGTGAATCATCTTTGGTAGGCCATTAAGAATCTCTGCCAAATTTCAATGAATTTATAGTTCGTGAATCACTTGTGGTAGGCCGTGAGGAATCTCTACTATGATTTAATTGTGAGTCATTAGTGTGGCAATTTTTAGGAGTTTAGGCACATTCAAACTTGGTGACAATGTTCTGCATTTGGGAAGCCTACCGAGATTTTGCGAAGAAAGCCCTTTGCATTTTTTATTAACCTATGATTTATCAAAGAGACTTGCAACTTGTTTTTTTATAGATCAAAGGTAGGTGGCGCATGACATTGGGGCTCTTTCTTGGTGGTAACAACTGTCAAATTCAATGGAAGGAAGACCACTATTATTCACCTACCTTTTTATGCCAATTCACTGATCATGTCACCTTTTACCATAGGTCTTATGTCAGTAGCAAAGGAGAGGGGCAAAAAATCTCAATTCTAAGCCCTTGGTCACATGGTATTCCAACCCTTGATGCACTTTCCAACCCAAGGGGATTTAATTATTCTCTTATTTTTCCTCTTTTTTCTAATTTTTTCGAGGAATTTTTTTTTTTCAAGGAGGATCAATTATTTTGAAAATGTGAAAAATTGAAAGCTTCGTAACTTTTGCTCGATAGTTCAAAATTGAGTTTCATTTTTTGTAAAAGTTCTTTTTTTTTCACAATGCTTCCAATGAGCCCATTTGGACTATTTACAAAAGCACTCCTTCTATAATGTGCCAAATTGGGAGGTGGGAAGGGTCAATGGACACCTAAGTAGGCTTAAAGCCTATATGTATGCAATATATAGACTAACATAGATGCTATCAAATTAATTTTGGGATGGAAATATGTGAAGGGGAGTGGGATATAGAGTTAATTTTGACTTTATGTCAAGATTTCTTTTCTTTTCTTGATTTGTAGGAATCCAAAGGAGTGATTTTGGTAATGGTGATACTTCTCATAAAATTTGAATTTCTCATTGGGGTTGAGGACATTCTAGTATGAGAAATTTTGGGGGAAGGGATCCTTTTTTGCATGATATCCACATTTATCTTGTTTTGGGGGAACAAGTGAATATGTACTTGTTTATTTTGGACATTAAGAATGTGACTTTGGAAAGACATAGGAAACAAGCTAATTATGGCACTAGATTTCTAAAGTGCTATCTAAACTTGGAGGCGTACAGAAATTTTGAGTGGATGGAGGAATTTGTGAATTTCTATTGCAGATAGAGATGTTTGAAGGGTGGTCAAAGGTGGCCAAAACTTTTGTGGAAAGTAGGAAATAATGGTGTTTACAATATTCAAGGGTCAAAGTTGGACAAATACATTACCATATGCTGACGATGATCGATTTTTTAGAGAGTAGAAAAAAAATTGATGTGCCTAAATTATAATATGTTTGAATCAAATTGCAATCTAGGGAACAAAAAGGGTTGGAAATCTTAGCTATTAAATGTAAAATCTTAGACCCTATGTGGTTGATTATTATGGGAGTATTTTTTGTTGGTAATCTCTGTTGTAAAATCAATGGCTCTACCATGATAATGGCTGGTTTATATTTTTTGATATGGGAGGGTAAATGCTTCTAGGTTGTAGAGGCACCCACATCGATGTAAAACTATTTTTATATTTAATAAAATAATCACTATCTTATGAATTTTAAATAAATGTATTTCAATTTTTTCATATGATTAAAAATAAATGCACAAAATAATTGCATGCTTGAAAATATAGTGGGTTGTGAATTATTTCATTCTTCTTGTTGAAAGATCAAGGGTGGAGAGCTCAAGGAGGAGTTACAAGTGGGGGACACATAAAATAAACCAAATTGAGGTGAGGGGTGACTAACCAATTGGTTTCTTACATGTTTTATTGTTTAAAAATAGTTTGTTTCTTATAGGATTCATAGCACCAAGTGTTTTACAACCTATAAAATTCCATAGACAACATGAACATGTAGTGAAAACATGTTGTTCTTAACAAAGTAAAAATGCAATGAAAGTCACCTTCAAAATTTATCACAACTATCAATTGGAGTAAAAATTGCATTTAAATTTCTTCATACATGTTTCGAAAATAAGTGCTTTCTTATAATAGACAATGCACTATAATTTTGAATGTTAACTATTTGTAATAGTTATAATCGGTTGAGGTTGCAAGTTCTATGGTGTATTTTGGAAACCATTTTGAAAAATAAGGTTAGAAACCATACCTACTTTTAAAACCTAGAATTTATGATACCAGTTATAGACTTCTTAAATACTATTTGTTGAACATGCTTGGATAGTGAGAGGGGGATGAATCGGTATCTTCAAAATGTAAATCCTTCAGCATAATGTAAATTTAGAGTTCTAACAAGATCAACAACCCTTAAAAAAATAAAAAAATCTTAAGCAAATCAACAACAATGAGAGATAAAGAAATGAAAAAACATGCACAAGAAAAACACTAGATATACATGGAAAACCCAAGAAGGAAAAAAACATAGAGAGAAATCTTATAATGTATCTCACTACCTAAAGAAACACACTGCTCCCTGAAGGACTTGTAGGCTAAGGCACACAACCTTAGGGAAAGATACAAGGACTTGCACACTGAGGTGCACAACCTTAGGACAAGATACAAGGACCTATTATGAAGACTCACTATCTTCGAGTAGGATACATGAAGATTTTAATTTACAACATATGCCAACAATACACTCTGTTGAGTGAGGCATTGAAGTGCATCTGACTTATATTTTCTACAAATCACATTACTTATTGTATTTTTCCACTCTCACACAACTTGCAACTGATTTGTTCTTGCATTTATATCCTCAACAAATAAGGAAAACACCAAATTAGGTTGGCCACAACAAGAGACAAGAAATGACCTCAAAAAGTCAACCTCAAAACATGAATACAGTGAAAGTGGTTGTATATAGGAGACATAGAGGACCTAAAATAACTTATTACATATTCCAATGTGATCACAAAAATTAAACATATTGGCGCACATCATCCCAAGTCAACAACAAGGAATCATGTAGAAGAAACACTAGCAACATTACCAATCAGCCCGAAAACACATCTTCCATCTGAATTTACTCAATGTGATTCTCAATAGGATAGGGAAAGACCCAAAATCATATTAACACAATCTCAATTTCTAGTGAAAATCCCTAAGCACATAGCACAAGCTAGAGAACAAGCCCTGCCAAAAAGACATCCAAAAATCACTCAGAGAAACAAATCAAACAATATGCGGCACCAAAGAGATCAACTATTAATATGTGGACCACAAAGAGACATTCCATGAATGTCTAGTAACACTTCCATATACTTCTTACACACTTTCATGGAAAAAATAGCTAGCACAAATCACTTCATCTCAAAAGCTCAGAAGACAGAGTCATGAGATAGAATATTTACAAACCAACTTGTGGTAAACTTCATCACATGAAAGTTGAACTGAGACACTACACAAACACTAAAATCAGGACCACCAAGATACAAGAATAGAAACAATTTAATGTGAAGAAATATGGAGAGATTTCTTAACCAATCTTGACAAGCAACCAAACTACCAAGCCGCTACAATTACTAGAGACCTCCTTGGCAATACTAGTGACCTAAAACTATAAGAGGAAAAACCCACAAAGGGTCAAGGTATTCATTTAAATCAACACATTCTCAACAACTACACTTCTCCTTCAAACAATTATACATGATCCCCTTAGCAACAACGACCAACCAACTACCTACTCCCCCCGAGATGTAGCTTACATTGATCGAGGAGAAAAGGATATGACATGAATTTACCCCCCTAGATGGATGCACTATATATTCATCTAGTTAGAAGAAGGAGGGGCAATAACCCCTAACTTTTGTTGGAGATACCCAAAAGTATCCTTTAAAATTTCCTTGGTGAATATTTTTGCAATTTCATCCTTAGTAGGAACATACTCCAATCTAAATTATTGCTCTATAGCCTTTTCCCTTAGAAAGATATAATGGATAGAAATATGTTTGGTCCTTGAATGAATCACCGGATTCTCAAAAATGTTTGTTTTTTGATAAAAGACTGTTAGCCAACATAATGTATTATATAATAAAAAGGTTACATGATAAAATAGTACTGGAAATTATAGATTTCAAAGAGAAAGTTCGACCAACTTTTATGGCCTTTATCCAACCTTTACATCCATGCCTTATATAAAAGGTTGATTAGAAAAATATGAACAACATATATATTGTTTTGATTAATATATATTGACTAGAAATAGATTTTGGTATATGCTCCATTTTAGTTTGATTAACAAGCCATATACAATATGCTTGGACTATGTTAATCATACTTATTTTTACCAAAAATAAAAAAAGCTTTCCTACTTCTAATTATATTTTCGGGAACAACCGACTGAGTTTTCATCTTGACCTTCGTTCTACACATTCTGGTTAACTAGGGAGGCCTGAGAAGCTGATGTAACATTCATAAAAAGCAAGATTGGTTGAGGACGATTCCCATTTGGATGTGCGAGAGGAGGCCTAATGTGCACAACTTGATGGTAGTGATGCATTATTAGGAATGATACCGCATGATACTTGTTCTTAAATTTTCTAACGATTTCAGCCCTAAGTTCAAAGTGATGGCAGTTGAGTTCCTTGTACATATAACTTGATGAATTGAACTAAAAATACAATTTCATAGCATCATAAATGCTAGTATAAAACACCTTATGAAGAAAATATTGCCTATGAAAAATTCTTCCAATGTATCCTTCACTCAGCCATAAGTCATAGCTCTGAATGATTTTGAGCAAAGCATTATTGTGGAGAAATAGTTCTTATACCACTTTGTTTACAAATTGTTTTATAGTATGGAAATTATGAACCATATCCATAATATTTGAAAAAAAAATCAAAGCCAAGTTAGATGGAAAGATTATCCTTTGATCCTTTGGATACAAGATTTCATCATCTATTATAGTCTTTGTGCATTTTAGAACTGATAGGCATTCAACCTTGAAAACATGTGACAACTGCTCTTTTTTGAGACACCCTGAAAATGGTCTCTCCCATGGAAAGACTGAGAATGACACCCTATAATTTCTAGGACTATATTCCATGGTGTAAATTCTAAATGGAATGTAGTCAAATTCATACAAGAAACAACCAATCAACACATAATTGAAACCACAAGGCATGACACTAGAAATTGAGAAGGAAGCGAACACACACCAACACTAAAATAAACCCATGAGTACTATAAACCTATGAAAATTTTGTTCGCAAAGAGCACAGCCCAGAACATATTGGGTAAAATGGACTTCAAATTTGAACCAACACAAACCCACAGTTTGATAACCAAAGGCTAGAAAGAAACCGAAAATTCTTCACCAATGTAAGAGCTTAAACCATACACACTCTTTTCTTTTTTTATCTAAGCAAACATCTAAAAAAACTTGGTATTTTTATCCACTTCTTTAAGCCAGAGTTCCTGTTATTTTTGACACCAATAAATTTCCTCTCGCAACACCAACTCTTCCCATTCCATTTGTAACTTCTTAAATTAATGCTTTTTGTATGAGATCTTGTATTTTTATGTGCAAAAACTCTTCTGGACAAGTCACCTCAACAAAATACTTACACCTAGAGAAACCACCATGACATGAAAGTAAAGTGTTTTTTTGAATCCATTGCAACAATCCTTTCCCTTTCACATTTCTATGTTGTATTTAATGATTTCAGTGATACTCTGCATGCTTCAAATAAATGTTATTTGGAAATGAAATCCCAAATGGGCGCTCCTCAAAATCTTTCCTTTCCCAATTTTTATTTGCTCTGTTGTGCATTCCTAAGTTGTAGATGAAGATGATGATGGTAATCATCTTATTTCAAAGCAATGTTATTTGGAAAATATACCTTGATCAGAATATCATTCGGATAAGAAATTGATGGTTTGATTTTTTTATTTGCAAACTCCTACGAACCACAAACGTCAAAAATTCCTTGCTTGGCATGTGACAATGTTTGCCTTGGATACAGTGGTTTCTAATGATAGTGAGGATGTGTAACGTTGGATCCAACCCACCCCTCAATATACTATTGATGCAAGCCCCATCGGTGCTGGTGAACTTGACCTCGAGGTTGGTGATGGCGACCTCCCCAAAGTTTGCTTCATCTAAAACACCTAGGTGCAACAAGATGCTACGACAATATACTGAGCTTCTACTATGGATAAGTATATTGAATCATGATTCTTACTAAACCAAGGAACCAATCTATCTCCTAAGACAAATGCACTTCCACTGGTTCTTCTTTGGTTATCCATACATCTTGCCTAATCAACATTAGTATAAACACACAAAGAAAAGTTATCATCCTTCTTATATTGTAAACCATAATCTAAAGTTCCCTTTAAATATCTGAATATTCTTTTTACCACCTCCTCATGAGTTTTCTTAGGATTACCTTGAAATATGGAAACTAGACATACTACATGCATAATATCAAGTCTAGAAGCATTCAAGTATAAGAAACCTTCAATCATAGACCTATAAAGAGTCTAATCAACCTCAGGTGACTCATCAACCTTTCTCAAGTGACAACTGGTAACCATAGGAGTGCTTATTGGTTTGGAATCCCCCATGACAAACTTCTTCAACATATCTCTAGCATACTTAGCTTGAGAAATGAAGATACCATCATCAAGTTAAAAAAATTGAAACCCAAGGAAGAAAGAAAACTCACCAAACATAAATATCTTGTAATATTTCTACATCTCTTCTACAAACCTCTTACACATATTATCATCTTCACCAAAGATGACATCATCAACATATACAACAATTATCAAAATCTTATCTTTCTCTACCTTAATGTAAAGATTACTACCTTACTGAAGTAAATACTTATCCAATTGAGCATACCAATCTCTAAGAGCTTTCTTAAGCTTGCACACCTTGTCCAAATCTTTTGATAGATGGAAAGCATCCAGTTTCTCAATGTAGACCTCTTCCTCTAAATCACCACTCAAGAAGGCTTAATTTGACATCCATCTAATAGACCTTGAAATTCTTGTGAGAAGCAAAGGCAAGTACCATTTTGATTTCATCCATTCTAGATAGTAGAGAAAGAGTCTCCTTGAATTTAATACCTTCTAATTTTGAATAACCCTTACATACCAATTTTGATTTGTTCCTCACAACTTCACTATATTAATTCAACTTATTCCAAAACACCCACTTTGTTCCTATAAGATTCTTATTAGTTGGGTTGGGAACCAATTCCCATGTCCACTTCTTTTTATCTAATTCAATTCTTTTTCCATTACCTTCATCCATCCTTCATCTTTGTTGAATATCCAAGATACTGAGAGGGGAGGGGGGATGAATCAATATCTCCTTTAACTTATTGAAAAACATTATCCAATTATTCTAATGCATACAAAAAAAAAGATGAGAAAGAGAAATAAAAATATATAAAACCACACAACACATGAACACCGAAATTTTACGTGGAAAACCCAATGAGGGAAAAACCATGGTGAGTATTAGCTCACTATATATAGTAGTTCCAAAACAAGATACAAAAGAGGCTCATTTCCAAATACAAAAGCTCACTACTTACAAGTAGGACTCATTGTTCAAATAAGGAGGCTCACTGCCTACAAAAATATTATAGTAACAAAATGACTTACAACCAGAATATGAATTGGTAAGAGTGCACCTAACAAGTGTTGATTCAGTTCCTTTGATGCTTGATAAACAGACTTAATACACTTTATTAGTTTCACACAATTTTCTTCACATTCAAACTATTATTTGCATTCGAGTCACACTTCGCATTATATACCACTTCTTCTATCCCAAAACAATCGAATATATATATCTGATACATTTGCAAGCATCAATTAGGCCGGCCTAATTAGATGAAATCTTTATTCACCAATAAAGATTAATTGTCGACTCCAAGATAGTACAAAACTTCTCCAAAAATAATTGATCTGAGTAACACGCTATATCATGTCGGCTTGGACCTAAGATAGGTTGCTCATATATTCGCAACACAAATCAAACCATTATACCACCAACTATTTATTAGTGCGGCGATGGATAGACCTAATAAAAAAATGCAACACCAAACCAATGCCAACTCACCATACGCCCTTTTCTTTCTTTTCTCTCCTTTTTCTAAAAAAAAAATGAACATTTAGAAACTTCAAGTAAAAATAACACTTTTCACTTGAAACACTTTCTTGTATCTCTCTCTCACAGTTGGAAGAATCCTCTTCCAAGCAAGCACCGCAGAATCTATTTGGATACACATACTATCCAACAAAGCCAACAACGTAAATGAGGATGACCAATATGAAAATAAGCAATGTTGTACACAATCTTTTGCATCATGGAGTATTCCAGAGAGATGATCTAACCGAACCTCAACAATTTCTTTAACAAGCCAGAAATTTTGCACCGCATCTTCCCTCTATCTTTGAACAGTCAGTAACTCTACTTGCAATTCTCCAACTCTTATGAACTCTTTTTTCCTTCTTTTTCCTTAAAGAAATCAAAGTTATTTCCAATACTATTCATTTAAGATTCAATGGCTTCAATTTTGCTTCTAAAATTGTCAACTGCAACAGGCCACTAGAGACAATACTTGTAGATGTCCAAAATCTCTTTAATGAATTTTATTATGTCATTAATGTGCTTAGATAACTTCTACTTAGCTTTAACAAATCTTTTCTCAACCATAGCTTCAAACTTATCTCCTTTCAGACCTTCCAACAACACTCTCTCTTCAACAATTTCTAATTTCTTTGTACCAGAGGATGAACCCTCCTCAAACCGACTAGACACAAGCATACCAGAGCACAAATCCTTCTATAGGGATAAGAAAAATGCTTTGCAAGCACTTTCATTGTCCTCCACACCTTCCAAATACCTGTAAACTTGTTTTCCAATAGGGACCTTAGACTCCCACTTAACATTTTATTTTCCCGGTAGCAAGCTCATAAAGTAAAATACTAGGCATATAAGCAAGGACCCGAATCAAAATGGATAACCTTGACCAAAGACATTTGTAAATTTTCAATTAGGTTTTCCAAAATTAAGCTACACAAATCAAATTGTTTGTTTTCCTTCACCATTTTTTGCACAAGATATATAGCAATAGCTGAAGTGGAACCTTCACAATTTTTGAAATAGATTTTGTAAGAATTATTGTATGCAACATACCTTACGGTAGTGTCAAAAATAGTATTTATCAACAAGGCTTGGGGGTATTTGTCAATTCCAGTTAATTCCTCCACCTCTTTGTACTTCATTATTTTCTTTCTGGGGAGGTCACTAACACTACACAACCTGGTAATAGCTTCAATTGCCTCCTTCATGATAGGGTAGGGTTTTTCCAAAATAATACTACCATCCTTGAATTTACTTAATGAGAACAAGATGAATTCTCTATCTGTGAACCAAGGAAATTTTCCCCATAAATCCATGCCCAGGGTTTTTATGTTCTACAATTCGTTTGTCTTTAACCCTAATTCCATTTCGTTCATTTTTTGATAATTACATTATTCCAATTCAACTCCCTTCAGCCTTAGTGGAATATTTCCACTCGATCCCCTATTAATAGATTCCATCGTCGTACTTAACTTCTTCAAATTCTTCCTTGCACAACAAAAACTTCTTCTCTTATTTGTCTCTTGTAACCACAAGAGAAAACTTTCATAACTTGTTCTTGATTGTTCACAATGATTTCTCCAGATTACCTCAGAGTCACTCCAAATCTCTTCAGGATTGCTTCAAGATTGCTCCAAGTCATTCTTTGAACTCTCCAAATGCATAAGTGGTCAAAATTACTTATGAATTTCACTTTATACACCATCGTGCTGCCCTTATTTGCATTGAATGCAATAAGCTTCAGAAAGATGATTAAAACCTTCTTTCACTGCACTGAGAAACCCTAATTTGCTCCACAAATGAACATGCTTAAACTTTTTCTTCTGGTTTATTTTGCATAACCTCTGCCCATTCATTCCTTACAACATATCCTCATGCCAACATCTGGCACCCCATATTTCTAGCGGGTTCGATCAATTTTTTGTTAAAGCTCCCCCTAAGACCATGATAGGTCTAATTCCCAAAGGAATTATCTACACTGGATGAGGGCACAGACACATATTTCATCTCTGGTTCTTATTTCTTCTTCCATATCTCGTTCATTTCTTGCTTAACCTTATCTTTGTCAATCTTCTTCACACGTTCATTCTCCTTTACTGGAGCAAACTGCTTTCCCTTTTTACTTTTGCAAACTCTTGAAATATGTCCCAATTTGTTATAATTATAGCAAACAACATTTCTCTGATTTGTTTGAATTCCATTAACCCCTATTCTGCACTGATTCACTTTATGTCCAAGCTTATTGCAAGTATAGCAGTAGCAACAAAAGATTGATTCATTCTACCTCCATTAAACCAGTTCATCATCTAAGTTCTGCATTCACTAGCTTTATTTCAAATCTTCTTGCATGCATAAGATTGTCCGGAGAAGGGACCAGAAAACTGATTCATCCCACTCCTGCACTCAGTTTCCTTGTGGCCAAATTTATTACATATAAATCAAACACCATTGAAAGATGGGTACTTTCGAGCATTTGGTTGTCTCATAAGCAGTCTTCTTCTTGGATTTCTTTTTTGCTTCCCTTTATCTTGAATCTTTTGATTGTCCACTAGATTTGAGTTCTGCACATTCTTAGAGTTTTCACCGACTTCATTTCCCAAGCCACCTTTGTCTTTAGGTATTTTTCCTGCTATCAATTCATCAAGCTTGGTGGAGATTGTCTTGAAATTATCTTCAGAGAGTTTTTCTTTCTCTAGATCTTATTTCAGGTTCATCACTTCTTGTTCAAGCCTTAAGCATACATCAAACTTACTTTGCACCATTGTATTCAGACACTCTTCAATTCTCTTCTTTTCTTCCACTTGCACCTTCGATCTGGCAATCTCTTCATTTGCTTGTTTCAATTACTCACTCACTTCTCTATGTCTCTTTGAATTTCTTCAATTGCTCTTTCAATTTTTTGATGCATTCATTTACCTCATTAATATTTTCTTTCAGATCTCTTTTTTAATTTTCTACCTTGTCAAGATCTTCAAGAGCAGCCCAAAGCTCTTCTTTATTCATTTTTTCAATCTACAGGATCTTTCTCAAGCTACTAGGCTTCCTCAAAGGAACTAGGGCTCTGATACCAATTGTTGAATATTTGAGATACTAAGAGGGGGGGTGAATCAGTATCTCCTTTAACTTATTGAACAAACATCATCCAATTACTCTAATGCATATAATAGAAAATATGAGCAAGAGAAATAACAAAAAATGAAACCATACAATACATGAACACACAAATTTTACGTGGAAAACCCAATGAGGAAAAAACCACGGTGAAGATTAGCTCACTATACATAGTAGTTCCAAAATTGGATACAAAAGAGACTCACTACTAGATAAGAAAGGCTCACTGCCAAATACAAAAGCTCACTACTTATAAGTAGGACTCATTGTTCAAATAATGAGGCTCACTACCTACAAAAATATTACAGTAACAAAATGGCTTACAACCAGAATATGAACTGATGGATCTTGTCTTGACATTATCTTCACAGAGTTTTTCTTTCTCTAGATCTTCTTTCAGGTTCATCACTTCTTATTCAAACGTTGAGCATACATCAAACTTACTTTGCACCACTATATTCAGAAACTCTTCAATTCTCTTCTTTTCTTCCACTTGCACCTTCAATCTGGCAATCTCTTCATTTGCTTGTTTCACCTACTCACTCACTTCTCTATGTCTCTTTGAATTTCTTCAATTTCTCTTTCAATTTTTTGATGCATTCATTTACCTCATTAATATTTTCTTTCAGATCTCTTTTTTAATTTTCTACCTTGTCAAGATCTTCAAGAGCAACCCAAAGCTCTTCTTTATTCATTTGTTCAATCTACAAGATCTTTCTCAAGTTGTTAGGCTTCCTCAGAGGAATTAGGGCGCTGATACCAATTGTTGAATATTCAAGATGCTAAGAGGGGGGTGAATTATTATCTCCTTTAACTTATTGAACAAACATCATCCAATTACTCTAATGCATATAATAGAAAATATGAGCAAGAGCAATAATAGAATATGAAACCATACAACACATGAACACAAGAATTTTATGTGGAAAACCCAATGAGGGAAAACCCACGGTGAGGATTGGCTCATTATACATAGTAGTTCCAAAACTAGATACAAAAGAGGCTCACTACTAGATAAGAAAGGCTCACTTCCAAATACAAAAGCTCACTACTTACAAGTAGGACTCACTATCCAAATAAGGAGGCTCATTGCCTACAAAAATATTATAGTAACAAAAGGGCTTACAACCAGAATATGAAATGGTAAGAGTGCACCTAACTATTATATTTAGGATCATAAATGAAAGCAATCAGAAAATGCAACACATATCACAATTAAAATAGCAAGATACCCTAGGAAAACCCTCCAACCTGAGGGAGAAAAACCCAGCCAATATGTCTCTTATATATTGATTTACAAAGAGTAGAAATCTACTTACAACTCAGGCCAACACAATGCCAAATTTGATACAATGAATAATTCACACCTCTCCTAGATGCAAACACAAACTGAATAAGTCAAACTATTGATAAAAATGATGATCTGCTGCTCAAATTAAACTCCTCTGCATAAATACGAATTTATCCTTGAATAAATTGTTGAATGAAATTGATTATACTTTGCTTGATCTGCCTTGCATATATAGGAAATTTCACAAGAGACGCACCTCTTCACAAAGAGAGGTTGGCCTCTTTTGGAAACATGAGTTTGTGTAGAGGCGTGATTATCTAGAAGGATTCGGCCTTTAATAAATCAACATTAAATAAAATCGCATTTAATTAGTTACATATAATGGTGATGAAGTCGACCCCTTCATGAAATCATTATCTCAAATAAATAAATATATAAATATATAAAATTGAATAGCTATCAGCTACATTCAATTTTATCTTCTTCTTGTGCACTTATAAGTTGCTCACACAACTTTCTTAAAATCAACACTCCTTCTCAGCTAGGGAGGAATACTTTCAGCCGCACAAGACATATCACCTCAACATGATGTCTACCACAATGGCTACAACCAATTGTGGAAAGGAATAATATCACCTCATCATGATATCAAATATCACCTCAACATGATATCAACCATAATGGCTACAACCATGTATGGTATGTACAAGTGTTCATCACTTGCATGATGTTGTCACCTCAACATGACTTTCACCATGGCTCTCCCAAAGGGTGAAACACAAGTACAAAAGATCATCACAGACTCTCTCACATGATTTTGTCATGGAGTCACACACATGACATCCACCATGACTCTCTCAAACAGTGGAAATGAGGGCTTTCACCTCAAATCTCAAGGATAAATGCATTAACAAGGGATTTCACCTCGAACTTCTCTCACAGAGAAGAACTCATTAAGCAGGCTCACTGATTCTGAGACTCTTTCTTAGTTAAGGCTGGATTCTCCACCATACCAAGCTTATCTCGAAACATGCTTGGTTATGTCACGAAACATAGGATTGACAGAAAGCTTCACACAACTTTGGTTATCATAATGAATGATAGTAGGCTCCATTGATTGTCCAAACAATCTTGTAAGGAGCTTACGAAGCCATACTGCTTCCTGATCTTTCATACAAGCTGCAATATACTCTACCTCTATTGTACTCAATGCTACACACAATTGCTTCCTACTGCACTAGGATATCATAGCAAAACCCAAACTGAAGCAACAACCAAAAGTAATCTTCTGATCTGTGACACACCCTGCCCAATCAGAATCAGTGAAACCATGTAGCTCCAAATTTGCACCTATAGAATATTTCAATCCATATCCAGTTGTGCCATGCAAGTATCTCAAGATATGTTTGGCTGCAACAAGATGTATTTTTCTTGGTTCACACATGAACTGACTAAGGGCACTCATAGCATACTAGATATTTGGTCTAGTGTTAACTAGATACATCAAGGACCCAATCAGTTTTCTATACATAGTAGGATCCACCAAGTGTGAACTGGCTTCAACCTCTTTCAACTTATGTAAATTTGTCTCCATAGGTGTAGACATAGGTTTGCAATCAATCATACCAAACCTCTTCAAAATATCAATAATATACTTGCCTTGACCTAGAATCATTTCATCCAGTTTTTTCCAAACTTCTAAGCCAAGAAAGTAATGCATGAGACCAAGATTCTTCATCTCAAATTCAGAAGCCAACTCCTTCTTACATTTTAGAATCAAGTGTTCTTCTCCAGTGATAATCAAATCATCAACATACAAAACCAAAATCAAGTCTTCACCATTTATTACCTTAAAGTACAAATTAGAGTCAACATCATTCTTCAAGAAGCCTAAGCTTGACAAGTAATGATCAATCCTTTCGTACCATGCATGAGGAGCCTGCTTAATACCATACAAGGCCTTCTTCAGCTTGCAAACATGCGACTCCTTCCCATGAACCCCAAATCCATCAGGTTGCTCTATATAAACTTCTTCTTCAATCACACCATTTAGGAATGTTGTCTTCACATCCATCTGGTGAATCTTCCATCCTCTAGATGCAGCAATAGCAATGATGGTTCTAATAGAAGTATAGCGAGCAACAAGAGAAAAAATTTCTTTGTAATCAACTCCCTCTTTCTATGAAAATCCACGAGCCACAAATCTTTCCTTGTACTTCTCAATGCTCCCATCTGCAACATGCTTGATTTTGAAGAGCCATTTTGAAGATACCACAGATTTACCCTTGGGTCTAGGAACAATGTCCCAAACATCATTTTTGAGAATTGATTGGTACTCCTAGGACATAGAATCTCTCTCCAAACCTATTGAATGGAAGCTTCCTGCACACAAGAAGGATTAGATTCAATAATCTGACTCATCAAGGCAACATAACTGGAGAATTTATGTGGCCTTTTACTTTCTCTGAATGTGCCTCTAGGGGTTGCGAAACTTTTAGCCACTTGCATAGTACGCCTAGCCCATAGAGGTCTTTTTCTTCCAATTACAATGTCGATGGGTCCATCAGTAGGTTCTAAAGGTTCAACAGGATCAATATCTTCTTTTGCTTCTAAAGTCCCCCTCTGAATCTCAGAAGTATGATCAACTTCCATATCCCAAGGAGACTCTTCATTATCGATCTCCATATGAGTTCCCTTGGATCTCTTGAATGCTACATCTTCCTTGAATGTGACATCCCTACTGATATCAATCAACTTCTTCTCTGGAATGTATATCCTGTAGGCTTTTGATGTCTTATTGTAGCCCACAAAAATTACCTTCTTGCCTGAAGGCTCCAACTTTGTTCTCTTCTCCTTTAGAACATGAATATAAACAGGGCATCCGAAGATCCTTAAATGACTAACTTCAAGCTTCTTTCCTGTAAAGGCTTCTTCTGGAGTCATATTCTCCAAGATCTTGTGAGGACTTCTATTTTGTACATAAACTGCAGTCCTAGAAGCTTCTGCCCATAAGAAGGTTTGTAGATCTTGGTCATGGATCATGGATTTTGTTGCTTCCATGATCGTTTTGTTCTTTCTTTCTGCAATACCATTCTATTGAGCATTATAGGGGACACAAAACTCCCTCTTAATCCCTACATCAACACAAAAATTCTAAAAGCTTCCAGAGGTGTATTCTCCACCATTATCAGATCTGAGGACCTTGATTCTTTTACCAAAAAAATTCTCTACTAAGGCTTTGAACTCCTTAAACCTTCCTAACACTTCCTCAAACTCTTTAGTTTTCATAAAATAAATCCAAGTCTTCCTAGAGTGGCCATCAATAGACAGAACATAATACAATAATCCACTCGAAGATGGAACAAACATAGGTCCACATAAATCATAATGAATAAGGTCTAAAATACACTTAGATATATTTTCTCTATTATGGAAAGGAGCTTTTGTATTCTTACCCAATGCACAACCTTTGCAAGTTCCTTCATGCTCCTGATTGAACTTTGGAAGACCCGTGACCATCTTCTCCATGATAGGTAAGGCTCAGAAGTGTAGGTGAGCCAATCTTTGATGCCATAGATCATATAAGCTTGAAGAATCATGAACTAATGTTTGCAGCGGATGCGTACAAATCTTGTAGAGAATTTTATGTCTAAACCCCAATTACTTGAGCATCCTTGAAGATGTAATTCTCCATCCACACAAGTACTTTTCCTTTGGAGAAGGCAACTTGATATCCTTTATCTTCTAGGGCTGAAATTGAAATGAGACTGCGCTTGATTCTTGGAACAAAAAGAACATTGCGTAACTGAAGTGTGAAGCCGGAATCCAAATGAAGAGTAAAGGTCCCAATCCCTTTCATGGAGTAGCTTGCATCATCTCCGATAATGATTTGTTCAAAAGACTCTTTTTCAACCAAGCTTGGTAAGTGCTTCTTAAAACCTGTGATGTGTCCAGAAGCACCATTGTTGATCAGCCAAGTGTTGGTGTTTGTAGGTACATTGCTTGACAATGCTGAGTAGAAAAAATATTCACATGTATCCTCTTGCGGAGAAGCATCATCAACATCTGCAATGGTGGCTTGTTGCTTAGGTCTAGTAGGACAATGCTTAGCAAAGTGGCCAAACTTATCACACCTAAAGCATTGAATCTTGGACATGTCTCTCTTCTTCTTGAAGGTGGGTGTATCATCATTTCCCTTATCTCGATTCCTCTTGAAGAACCTTTTCTTCCCATTTTTACCTTTCTTCTTTAAAGCATGGGAGGCGAGAACATGAATATCTTCATTCTTTGAACTTTGACCAATGCCTCTAGCCACCAACCTTGACTCTTCTTGAATACAATTGGCCCTTAAGCGATCAAACTTAGGAAGTTTGGATCTTGCACTAATTCCTTGAATGTAGGACTCCCATGATAATGGAAGGCCATTGAGAGCAAGCATTGTCAAGTCTTTATTATCAACCACATGACCAATTGTAGAGAGTTGATCTCTCAATTCTGAAATCCTCATGAAATAGGCAATCATTGTTTCTCCTTTCACCATCTTCACATGGTGTAGTTATTGCTTTAGTGCAAGTTTCCAGCTCGTGTTGTTGATTTCGTACATCTCCTCCAATTTTTTGAACATATCCCTTGTCATCTTCAACTTGGAGACAATCAGAACAATATGGTCTTTGACGGAATCAACCAACAACTTCATTGCCTTGATGTCTTTCTTCCTCTTTTGGTTCGAGGACTTTGGTCTCCACAAACTCAACCAAATCATTCTCTTCCAAAGTGAGCATGATTCTAAACCTCCATGAATTATAGTTGGATGCTCCCTCGAGTCTATCTTCAACCTTCAAAATGTTCACCATTTTGACTAAGGTAGAGATAGACAAATAAATATCAAGAAGAGAATAGAGTATCACTGTAAGAACAATTCTAATCACAATCTCCTCAAACCCACTTTGATACCATGTTAGATTTAGGATCGGAAATGAAAGCAATCAGAAAATGCAACACATAAGACAATTAACACAACAAGATACCTTGGGAAAACCCTCCAACCTAAGGGAGAAAAAAACAGCCAATATTTCTCTTATATATTGATTTACAAAGAGCAAAAATCTGCTTAGAACTCAGGCCAACACAATGCCGAATTTGATACAATTAATCATTCACACCTCTCCTAGATGCAAACACAAACTAAATAAGTCAAACTGCTGATACAAATGATAATTTGTAGCTTAGATTAAACTCCTCTGCATAAATGTGAATTTCTCCTTGAATAAATCACTGAATGAAATTGATTATACTTTGTGTGATCTGCCTTCCATTCATAGGCGATTTCACAAGAGACACACCTCTTCACAAAGAGAGGTCGGCCTCTTTTGGAAACACAACTTTGTGTAGAGGCACGATTATCTAGAAGGAGTCGACCTTTAATAAATCAACATTAAATAAAGCCACAATTAATTAGTTACATATAATGGTGATGACGTTGGCCCCTTCATGAAATCGTTATCTCAAATAAATATTTATATATAATTGAATAGCTATCATCTACATTCAATTTTATCTTCTTCTTATGTGCCTGGAAGTTGCCATGCAGTTGTCTTAAAATCAACAAAAATAAGTGTTGATTCAGCTCCTTTAATGCTCGATAAACAGACTTAATACACTTCATCAGTTTTACACACTTTGCTTCACATTCACACTATTCTTTGCATTTGAGTCACACTTCACATTATGTACCACTTCTTCTATCCCAAAAAATCCAATATATATATTTGATACATCTGCAAGCATCAATTAGGTCGAACTAATTAGATGCAATCTTTATTCACCAATAAAGGTTAATTGTTAGCTCTAAGATAGTACAAAACTTCTCCAAAAACAATTCATCCATGTAGCACGCTATATCATGTTGGCTTGGAACTAAGATAGGTTGCTCATATATCTGTAACACAAATTAAACAATTATACCACCAACTATGTATTAGGTTGGACATGGATAGAACTAATAACAAAATGCAACACCAAACCAATTCCAACTTACCATACAATCATATGAGCACACATGATTATATACTTACAAGCTTCCAACATTCATAAACCATTTCCCAAAACCGAAAACAATGATGATCACCGTAGGGGAAATATGGACTAAAATACCAGACAAAAAATATCAAAGGATGTAAACTTGTTCTTCATACCGGTTTAGAGTATCGGATCAAACTGACATCTTAACCAACATGGTGACATTAATGACAACATAGAGTCTGATCTTCTTCATTCTTCCAAAAATATTTGCTAGCAACAACAAAGGTCTTGGGCTCTACCTTTGAAAGTAAGCACAAATTCACTTGCTCACTTGCTTTTACAAGCCTTCTCCTAGTTTCCATGCCTTCATTCTTATCTCGAACGATTTGATATGTTGAATGGTTCTTTTGAACATACTTTTCTACAGTCTTAGGGGCCTTTTGTAATCCTTGTTCCTTTTCTTCATTCTCTTATTCTTCTTCTTCAATGTAGGGAGGTATATCAGATCCACAAACCTCAAGTTCTTGTGAGATCTGACACAAATCTTCATCAACCTTAACATTTGTGCTTTCAATATATTTCACAATCTCTTGTTGTAGCCATGATAGCTATTTTTGAAACTAGTGTTTTACAAGAAAACTTGAGAAATATCTGCCCTAGTTGCTCCCACATTAAATGCATTTTTTTCTTAACACAAGTATATTTTTTCTCCCACATTAAATTTTCAAGAATTAAAATTTACTCTTAAATTTATGTGTTATGAAATAAACAACATTTAAAAAAAATGTTGTTTACTATAAAAAAAGTTATTAAAAATTACACAAAAAATTCACAATTTACTTCAATTTTTTTAAAATATATATTTATAATCTACACACAAACCTTCACAAAATAGTAGTTCACAACATCTCCAAATTATTAAAAGTTTAGTTGCTATAGGTTTCATAAGTTGAAATTTTGGTGAAAAATGTTGATTTCAAAATCCTACTTTGGTGAAAAAGTAGGACATAGTACTGTGGGCTAACCCTACTTGATCTAATGACCTAAAAACCTTAAAAATAAGAGGGAAAAAACTTTTAAAGACCATTTGAAAATATTATTAAAGGAAAATACAAGATTTTCCAACAAGGATCCCCTCATCCCGAATTCTAACTTACAAATACCTTGGGAAAATAAAGTATAACTTTACAATGCAAAAGAAATCACATTACAACATTAATTACAATTAAAGGCCTTAGTCTCCTTCATGGAATAAGGTCAAGACATTTCTAGGGATAACATAATTAGAGTTTCCTTAGGGGACTTCTAGTTTCTATTGGCCATAAAACTTAATTACATGCTTGACAAAATCCATTCATATGTCCAATATAATAGCTAAAGCAAGTTGAATTCAAAATGTATACATAATCATAGACTATACAAAACCATGACTCACAAGGCGATCTTAAATAATTTTACATCATAAATTGTATATCAATTCAATTCTAATATTAAAACATAGTATAATATCTAACATACTATGCATAGATGACCCCTATTAACTCCAACTCAAATTAGGTTAACACAAATAATTCAAATCCTACTTGAAACTATATTTCAACTTCAAAAAAAGTCAATTAGAATGGGAAAATGTAAAAAATATTCATCACATAAAATCAAAATATACTTTTAACCATCAATAAATTAAATTATTCTAAAAATCATATGGAATTGAAGCCATTCTACACATGAAATAGATGTCTTTTATTGGCAATCACCAAGTTCATAAGTCCAAAACCTAATAATGTGAAATTGATCATGGAGTATCAAAACAATAAGAGCTCCATTGGCATAGTTGAACATGAAAATATAGATTGGGCCTCAGAAAAGGCTTTAAAAAAGTTCAACTAGTTTGTACTATATAGACCCTTCAATAATAAAGGTGTTTCAAGAGTCATGCATAAGGCTAGGCCTCATAGTATTAACATGCACTATAAGGGATCAACCCAAGAAATGAGTAAAATCATCATTCCAAAATAGGCCAACTTTATCCCAATTCCATGGTGAAAATATATCCATATTCAGCATGTGAGTGTGAATTTTGCAAGGTCTTGGATCCTCATTGATAATCGTGGAGGGTTATAATAGGCCATCCCTTAAGTGTGAATGCTTAAAAAATAGATAGTTTTCCTTCTTTTTTACTATCATTACTAAATCAAATTTCAAACATCACACAATATAAATATGTAATAATTTGATGTATAAAAAATAATATAGGATATGTGGAATGAAATTGTACACAAAGAAACTGAAAATAGAATGTGTGCATTTAGTATGTGATTAATCTGATTGCATAAATGAGATGAGGAGACAACACATGTCTAGTGAAATTTTAGAAATTGTCAAATATTTCTTACATAGTGTATGTTGCTAATTTTAGCTGGGAAATACAACCCCTCTTAAGAAAATTTGTCTTTGTCTCCAACAAATCCAAAAAAATTAGAATTTGTTTTCCTCTAATTCAGATTCTTTTTCTTTCTTGCAAAATATTGGCATTGACTCTTGACAATGAAATAATTTGAGATGAATTTGATGACAAGGGTGAACAAGTGTTTTATAGGAGATTTTTTTTTTGTGTTACTTATTAGGAGTATTCTAGCCTCCACAAAGCACTATTAGATAGATTCAAAGTGTGCAAATATGATGGTCACTATATCAAACCTTAGGGAGAAAACTAGAAAAAATGGTGTATGAGGATGTGATGGATACAAAGAGATATAAAAAATGGGCATAAGAGGATTTTCAAGTGAGAGAAAAGAGTCCAAGTTTTTCTTTGAGGGAAATAGAGTGAGTTTGTAGATTAAGGGTTTATCTATGAATAGAGAAGTGGGTTCCTAATGGATATCTAGTGATGGAATATAATAAAAATGTGTTAAATAGTCAAGGGGAATAAAAACCACAAATATCCATGGCTTGGTAGCTCCAAGGGGTATCCACAACTTTAGATCTTTGACAATCACCTTTTTTCCCTATTTATCTTATGATGATCCTATAATTTAACTTGTGCCAGAGGATGAATGATGATAACATGTTTTCTAATTTGTGTCTCATGAATGGCTGGAGGGAAAAAGAGGTTTGTAAACAATTCTCTACTAATTTTTCATCAAAATGATCATGGAAAACATAGTATGTTCCAAGATAGGAAGGGGTAGGAAACTTGAATTTTCAAAATTTGACTATAGACACTACTACACATGGGAATAAGTTTTTGTGCATGGTGAAGAATCCAAATTTTAGGGGTTATCTGTCAAGAGGTTCCTCAAGATAGGACTACTTAACTTTTGATAGTTGTGTTTCATTATTCTTTCTATGTGATGCTCTTGTCACGAGTGTTCAATCCCCTGATATTCATGAGGAAATCTTAATTTCCCTCTAAGGGAGGGGCTTCCTCCCTTAGATTCGAGTAGCTAGTGATTAGTGCTAGGTTGTCCTCTAGACAAAGAAAATTCTTTTGCTATTTGCTTATTGGTTTTTCTATCCCTCCTCCTAGAATCAATATTGGCCTTAAAAATCTTAGTCGCAGATTGGCTAATGTATCTTACATTCATGCTTCCTAACTTGTCATATAATTTAAAATATATTTCTACACTCATTTTCTCTTCTACCTCCAAATTATCTACACTAGAAACTATCTCATTAAAGGGAACAAATATAACATGATTATGTACATACCTTCCAAGTTTTTGTCTATTCTAATTCAACCATTATCGGTAATTGGACTAGGCCAAGAACCAAGTTTTTATTCTTTTAAACCCATATTTGTTTCTAATTTTGGGGTTGATCCTTGGGTCAATATTTTTTGAAATGTGAGAAGTTACCACATTTTATTCAAAATTATTTATTCTCTTCAACCTCAATTGATTGCACCCATTCTCCATTAAGTGCAGACAAGGTTAATGTCTTTGGAAATTTTTTATTTTGTGACCATATAAAATCAAGAATATAGTTTTGAATTATTCACCAACCATTCCTTATCAAGAATCACAAGTTTCCAAGTTATTGCCAATAATGTAAAGTGCGTCCATTAACCAAAGTTCCTAGGAAGGTTATACAAGCATATCCAATCAAAGAATTTTCCACTTCATATTTTAGTGAATTAAATTTTAGAGACTAATTTTGAATAAATAAATTTAGGTTGGTGCCAACAAAGCAATCAATTAATGCATGATCACAAAGTAAGGAATTTGCATCAACAACCACTTAGACATCAAGTATAATTTTGATAGATGTCAAACTATCCTCATCAATTGTTTGAGTAGTGGATAAAGTCCTATTTGGTGTGCATGAAGGTGAAAGGTAAAATCATTAGAAGTGAGCCACTATAGTAAATATAATAGTATATAATATTTATAATTTTAGAAGAAAAAAAATATTATTGTATTTATGAAATTAAAAATATCATATCCTATAGTATATAAATGTAATTTTATGATGCCAATTATAAAAGTGGATTAATAATCTTAATGGAGTTATCATAAATAGTTCAAGGAGGTTACTTAAGAGCTATTTTATAAATTTAATTTTTAAAATCTATGTTGGTTGTATTTTTGTTTTTATATATACCATCATGTCAATATAGAACAACTCTTAGCTTAATTAGATTGGAAAAATATAAATTATTGTTAACTATTTATTATAAATTATAGATTTATGAATTAAATTGTAAAATTAATTTTTAATTGATTGTAAATTATAAAATTATATATCAAACTGCATACAAAGTATATTTAAAATAATAAAATAAATTTAGATTAACTTATAATTATTAAGTTTTATTATATATTTAACAAATTAAATTTAGATGACTCATCCCCATACACCTTAGATCACCCTCCTCACCTCACTATGCATCCCTCAAAAATTTTAAATTGTAATGCACCTCAAAGCCTTATCCCTTATTTAAAATTTGAAATTATAAAAAAATGAGAATTTTATATTTAGGAAGGCATAACGGTCCTCCAAGTAATGAATTGTATAATTTTCTTCAAATTCATCATCCTTGGACCCAATACTCTACAATTTCTCTCATGTTCTCAATTTTTACACGCTATAATGTAGAAGTTGTCAAAACCAATTTCAGAGTCCAAGAACGCCTGCATGCAAAGGGAAACCTGTCATAGGGAAGAGAATGCAGAAAAAATAAAGAGAGGTTTTGAAGCTCTAAAACATGAGAGATTGTATTATCAGAACAATAGAATGAAAAAATATACAATGGATCAATCCTTAAGAAAGGATATCATGCACACCTAAAAGTAACCCTAATAGGTAGACATTTAATAATGAGCAAAAGTGCGGCTACAAACATGTGCAAGAAATAAAAAGTAACTACAATGCATGACAAGGGTCCCAACAACTAGGCCTGATCAGGTACCCGAATACAACCAAATCTCTGTAAAGTGGAGAAATAGAGAAAACCTCATGGGAAAAACTCTACTCCAAAAAGAGATGCAAAAAGAAAGTACAAATGGAATGTCTCAAGAGACTCTCTCAAGAACATATGCAGATATACAATCAGCTTACCCCCCCATGAGAGAGAGTGGAGACTCCAAAGCCCCCCTAGAATGAAAGAACCCCTGTGCCAATGATCAAACCAATGTGTCTCCTCAGAGGAAGAAACAAATCCAACGGTCGAGGAAGAGGAAATCCTTGGATGTGAGGTGAAAATGGAAGTCCTAGATGATGCTCATTGAAGAATTGAACTACAACATGAGTGTTGGAATAACAAAATGGTGAATCAAACAACTCAAGATGATCCTGAAATGGAATCTCCAATGAATAATGGATTACAGGTGTGTTGAATTTATCATATGTGAGGAAAGGAATATACTCTGATATGGCCACAACAACTACACTTGATGGCTCGATGAGTGGAGCAAAAATGTCAATCATAGCTGAAGAGGAATCTTGTTGGACAGATGTGATCTCAACAGGAGGAAGAGGTGTAGAAGTCTCAACACTAGTCTCATGAACAAATGAAAGAACACATAAGTTCGAGTGACCAAAATTCTCCTTCGATACATCATGCTCTCTTGTAGAAAGAGATGGAGATGGTGGAACAAAGTGTGTGAATGCATACAATCGAGAAGAATGATCAACTGTCCCTGTTGCAACAATGTTGCCAATCTGAATGTCTCTGATGTGCACTGAATCAGGTGTGAACTCAACTGTCTTCCCTGTCCCACTGTGAGCAATCTAATAGATGGAGAGAAGGTTAGTGGAAAAATATGGTACACATAGTACATCATTGATTGCACCATCACCAATGTCGATAGAACCTTTCCCACATACACTCATATAATTATTATTACCCATCAATATGTGTGGTGAGGATGCAGCCTCGAAAGATGGGAACATGTCATGAGAGGATGCCATATGGTGTGAAGCACCTAAATCTAGTAGCCATCTAGATGAATGTGAAATGGTGGTTGCACATAATGCATGACCCTTATGTGGGGCCTGTTCATTTGTCTGAAATGATGGTGAAGAAGAAGATCCACCTGATGTAGATAAAGAAGAGTGATGAATATGGTTCATCGCAAGAAGAGTTGTCAAAATCTAAAACCTATTTTTCATATTCATCTATCTTCTTCTCATAACACTTGGACTCATCATGTCCTAGCTTAGTACAATAAGCACACTTAGGTTTGTCTTTCTTCAGTGATTCCCCCTTAGGAGAAGGTGAATCAGAGGTTGACTATGAACTGGAATCCTTCCAATGCTCAGTGGTCTTTGGTTTTTGTTTTTGTTTTTGCTTCTGCTTCCCTTGAGATGACTATGCTACCAATGTTTGGTGCAGTGATCCTGTGAGAGCATCCATCTATGATATCTTGGCCTACTCTCGTTTCAATCGATCACAAAACACCTCAAAAGTAGGCATGGTAAAGCATGCACCCAAGGCATCCATAGTGGAATGGAAGGTAGATGAGAATATCTGAAAGTTCCCATGAAGCTTTGAAAAAATCAGGTAAATACACTATGTATCAGTCTTAACCTTACCACAACCTTGTAGAAGAGATCTTTGTTGTTTGAATTTCATCAGAAAGTCCTCAATGGAGGGAAAAGAATCAGGTACATGTGAAGTCAACTTTGCCTCAATCTGTAGTGGATGGAATTGATTGATGGTACCAAATTAATCATTGAACTTGGTCCACATTTCAAGAGGACTATTACACACATCAAGATGAAACAACAAGTTGTATGAAACATGTAAGGAAATCAAACCCATAGCCTCATCCATCTTTTTTCTATGTTGCATAACCTCAAATGGTCATGTCAAAACTGGTTGAACCATATCTAAACATGACCACAACCCCTTTGATCGGAGAAGACGTATCATGAATGCCTTCCATGTATGGTAGTTATGAGGTGTGAGAAGTTCAAAAAGAGAAGTGTTTTTAGCCATGTTTGGAGAGGTTTAATGAATGTTTAATGTGAAGAGTTTCTAGTTTTTTGAAGTAAATGATAGAAAGCAAGAAAAAAAACCCCCCCACAATGAAAGAAACCAAACCCTAGTAGTGATTTTTTAGCAAAAAAGCAAGAAAAGTAAAAAAAGGCTTTAGACTTAATCTTGTGTACTTGGTAATTTTTCTAGAACCAATAACAAAAGATCTGAATAGAGTGTTAGAAGAGCTTTCTGACGCCTATTCATTTTTGAGAAACGGAGCAAAAATGACCAAGTTATGCCCCCCGGAGTGCAAAAAGATCATCTAACTTTGATTGCAAAAAAGGCAACCAAACTACAAAATTTTGAAAAAATTATTGCACCATTAGTACAGGCTCGGAATCAGAATTTTGATGCCTATTTTCATTCGAAAATACGAGCTAAAACGTGCAAGATACACCTGTTTGACTGAAGGTTGCTCAAAAAGGCAAAAAAAAGTCTTCATAGACCTCAAGGGCTAGAGTCTTCGACCCCTGGTCACGTCGATGACCAGGGGGTTGGTGGCTAGTTGCTGGGTGCTCAGTCCCTAGTTCTTCATATGACCACTAGTAGGGGCTTAAGCGGTCGGCGAGGCTGGGTCTCTAGGCTCTTGGTCCCCCATAGGATCGACTTGAAGGCCTCAAGGGCTGGCGCTTGGGAGGGCGGCGGTGTGTGGGTGGCGATGCCCTTGCTAAGTGGCGCTTGGGTGGCCATCCCTTTAGAATTGGCAATGCAGTTTTTAAACTGTGTTTTTAATTTTATTTTGCATTTTTCATCTCGAAAAATGTGCTTTAAGGCTGTAAGCCTTGGGGAATTTTTTTTTTGCTTTTTCAGTCGATTGTGGCCAAATTGGACAAATTTTATATGAAAATAGGGGTTTTTGGATGCTTTGTACTCAATGGTGAGGTTCGTTTTGTCCAAAAATGCCCAAAAAATTAGGTGACCCCTAGATCCACAAAAAATCAAACTCAAAACCGATGAAATCTAGATCAAACCCTTGTAGCTCCAAATTCTTCAAAACAAGAACAGGCTGCAATAGGTCCACACTCTGATACCATGTAGAAGTTGTCAAAACCAACTTCAGAGTCCAAGAACACCTGTATGTAAAGGGATACCTGTCACAGGGAAGAGAATGGAGAAAAAAGTAAGAGAGGGTTTGAAGCTCTGAAAATATGAGAGATTGTATTATCAGAACAATAGAATGAAAAAATATACAATGGATCAATCCTTAAGAAAGGAGATCATGCAAACCTAAAAGTAACCCTAATAGGTAGACATTTAATAATTAATATAATTATTAAATGCCACATTATGCAAACTAAAGAGAAATCTCAAGACAGAAATAAAGGTAACTTAATTAACATAGTTAAGTTAAAACCTTTACTCTAACATACAATTCCTTTTTTCTTCCTGGTGAAAATACATATTTGCAATGATTTTTTGATTGATTGATGATTTGAGATTTTAGTAGATTAGTTCTGATTTTTAAAGATGGGTGTTGATGAAAGCATTGATATTGCTATATGTGTAGTGAGTATGGGTGTTGATCATCATATTTTTGAGATACTTGTGAATGAGGAGAAGATAAAGATTGATTCTTCTTCTTCTCCACAACACCCACTGGAAGAAATTGAAAATAGCAAGGGCCACTTGCTCCTGCTCAAATTGTGGTAGAGAGAGGAGGAAATTGTTGCTCACCACATTGAATCAAAATCAAAATAGTTTAGTATTGAGATAATTATAACTAGGATTGATAGTGGGAATGAGGGAGGGTTGGAGAGAGAAAGAGGTATAGAGGGAGAGGGAGGGAGGGAGGGAGAGAGAGAGAGAGAGAGAGAGAGAGAGAGAGAGAGAGAGAGAGAGAGATCCCCATACACCTCATATCACCCTCCTTGCCTCACTATGCATCCCTCAAAAAATTTAAACTCTAATGTACCTCAAAGCATTATCCCTTCTTTGAAATTTGAAATTTGAAATTATAAAAAAAGAGAAAGCAATGGGAATTTTTTTGTATTTAGGAAGTCATAACGGTCCTCCAAGTAATGAATTGTATAATTTTCTTCAAATTCATCATCCTTGGACCCAATACTCTACCATATCTCTCACGCTCTCAATTTCTACACTCTACAATTCCTTTTTCTACCTTGTGAAAATACCCATTTGTAGAATTTTTTTGATTGATTAACAGTTTGAGCTTTTAGTAGATTAGATCTTACTTCTTCAAGATGGGTGTTGATGAAGGTAGCGATACTGTTGTATGTGGACAATGAGTATGGGTGTTGATCATCATATTTTTTAGAGCCTTGTGAATGAGGAGAAGATAGATATATATTCTTCTTCTTCTCCACAACACCCACTGGAATAAATTGCAGATAGAAGGGGCCACTTGCTTTTGCTCAAATTATGGCAGAGAGAGGAGGAAATTGTTGCTCACCACATTGAATCAATATAGTCTAGGATTGAGAGCATCAAATCAGAGATTGACAATGGGAATGAGGGAGGGCGAGAGAGAGAACGAGGTATAGAGGGAGAGGGAGAGGGAGAGGGAGGGAGGTAGAAGGAGAGTGAGGTAGAGAGAAAGAGAGAGAAGGAGGAGGGAGAGAGAGAGAAACTAATTAGTCTATTACATCATTGTTACCAACTCGCTAGTCCATTTCATGCTTCCCTCACATTACCTCTATCAAGAACTAATTCAATCCAAAGTAATCTACCTCTTTTGCATCCTTCTCATTGGCCAACTCCAGCCTTCCAAAGTCTCAAAAAGTTTGGAATATGTTATAGCCCCTTCCTCAATACCATACTATTCTTTGAATCATCTTATTCTAGCCTTGTTGCTTACACCCATAGCTTAAAAAAAATTGGATTTCCCTTCACATCTTGTGCAATAACAGTCTTGGATTCACTTGCAAGGTTCCTTATTACAGGATCATTAGTAGTAGTTATCTTTAAGAAGTTATCTCAAGGCTCCTGGGCCCCCACAGGACCGACTTTAAGCCCTCAAGGGCTGGCGCTCGGGAGGGCGGTAGTGTGTGGGTGGCGGTGGCCCTGCTAGGCGATGCCTGAGTGGCCGCCCCTTTGGAACTGGAAATGTGGTTTTTAAAATGCATTTTTCATCTCGAAAAACATGCTCAGAGGTCGTACGACCTTGGAGCAAATTTGTTTTTCCTTTTCAGTCGACTGTGGCCAAATTGGACAAATTTTATATGAAAATAGGGGTTTTTGGATGCTCCGTACTCAATGGCAAGGTCTGTTTTGTCCAAAAATGCCCAAAAATTTAGGCGACCCCCAGATCCATAAAAAATAAAATTGAAAACCTGTGAAAGCTAGATCAAACCCTCGTAGCTCCAAATTCTTCAAAACAAGAATAGGCTGCAGCAGGTCCACGCTCTGATACCATGTGGAAGTTGTCAAAACCAACTTCAGAGTCCAAGAACACCTGCATGCAAAGGGATACCTATCACAGGGAAGAGAATGGAGAAAAAAGCAAGAGAGGGTTTGAAGCTTTGAAATATGAGAGATTGTATTATCAGAATAATAGAATGAAAAAATATACAATGGATCAATCCTTAAGAAAGGAGATCATGCAAACCTAAAAGTAACCCTAATAGGTAGATATTTAATAATTAATATAATTATTAAATGTCACATTATGTAAACTAAAGAGAAATATTAAGAGAGGAATAAAGGTAACTTAATTAACATAATTAAGTTAAAACCTTTACTCTAACATACAATTCCTTTTTTCTTCCTGGTGAAAATACATATTTGCAATGATTTTTTGATCGATTGATGATTTGAGATTTTAGTAGATTAGTTCTCATTTTTAAAGATGGGTGTTGATGAAGGCATTGATACTGCTATATGTGTAGTGAGTATGGGTGTTGATCATCATATTTTTGAGATCCTTGTGAATGAGGAGAAGATAAAGATTGATTCTTCTTCTTCTCCACAACACCCACTAGAAGAAATTGCAAATAGCAAGGGCCACTTGCTCCTGCTCAAATTGTGGTAGAGAGAGGAGGAAATTGTTTCTCACCACATTGAATCAAAATAAAAATAACTTAGTATTGAGAGCATTAAAACTAGGATTGATAGTGGGAATGAGGGAGGGTTGGAGAGAGAAAGAGGTATAGAGGGAGAGGGAGGGAGAGAGAGAGAGAGAGAAAGATATGCCCATACACCTCATATCACCCTCCTTGCCTCACTATGCATCCCTCAAAAAATTTAAATTGTAATGGACCTCAAAGCATTATCCCTTCTTTGAAATTTGAAATTATAAAAAAAGAGAAAGCAACGGGAATTTTTTTATATTTAGGAAGTCATAATGGTCCTCCAAGTAATGAATTGTATAATTTTCTTCAAATTCATCATTCTTGGACCCAATACTCTGTCATATCTCTCACACTCTCAATTTCTACACTCTACAATTCCTTTTTCTGCCTTGTGAAAATACCCATTTGTAGCAATTTTTTGATTGATTAACGGTTTGAGATTTTAGTAGATTAGATCTTACTTCTTTAAGATGGGTGTTGATGAAGGCAGTCATACTATTGTATGTGCAATGAGTATGGGTGTTGATCATCATATTTTTTAGAGCCTTGTGAATGAGGAGAAGATAAATATATATTCTTCTTCTTCTCCACAACACCCACTGGAATAAATTGCAGATAGAAGGGGCCACTTGCTTTAGCTCAAATTATGGCAGAGAGAGGAGGAAATTGTTGCTCGCCACATTGAATCAATATAGTCTAGGATTGAGAGCATCAAATTAGAGATTGACAATGGGAATGAGGGAGGGTGAGAGAGAGAAAGAGGTATAGAGGGAGAGGGAGAGGGAGAGGGAGAGGGAGGGAGGTAGAAGGAGAGGGAGGTAGAGAGAGAGAGAAAGGAGGAGGAGGGAGAGAGAGAGAAACTAACCAGTCTATTACATCATTGTTACCAACTCGCTAGTCCATTTCATGCTTCCCTCACATTACCTCTATCAAGAACTAATTCAATCCAAATTAATCTACCTCTTTTGCATCCTTCTCATTGGCCAACTCCACCACAACCTTCCAAAGTCTCACAAAATTTGGAATATGTTCTAGCCCCTTCCTCAATACCTTACTATTCTTTGAATCATCTTATTCTAGCCTTGTTGCTTGCATCCATAGCTTCAAAAAAATTGGATTTCCCTTCACATCTTGTGCAATAATAGTCTTGGATTCACTTGCAAGGTGCCTTATTACAGGATCATTAGTAGTAGTTATCTTGAAGAAGTTTTTATTTTTGAAACGCTCCAGGCGCTTCTCACTCTTTGGTGTGATTTGATCATACATCTTGTCATAGTATTCAAGTGCATCATAAAGCACCAGATCCTTTGCCTTACCAACACTTTAGGTCAATTTGGAGAAACTAGTGAAGGGGATCTAATCAAGCATGGTCCACTTAGGCTGGATGTCCATAGAGATCTTAAATACCACTACTTCCCTACGCTACATGTTATTCTTGTTCTGATTGTAAAAATGATCTCATCGCTGCCACTCCTTCTCTGCCTCCCTCCTTTTGGCCTTAAATTATTTATCTTTCCTCTAAGGGGGCTCCCCTTGATGCTAAAACCTCCACCTGGGACCAAAATTGGGCTTTGGAGGGGGCTTTCCATCCACCAAATGGAATGACTCTTCGTCAACCTCATCAAATGCAAAATCAAATACTGAATACTTTTGATTGACCCTTGTATTAGGCCTAGCATTATAATTCCTCATCCAATCTTCCTCCCTCCCAACCTTTTCACCTTTTGAGAAAGGTGCATAGTACACATTTTGCAACTAATTTTCTAGAAAAGCAAGGCCTTCTGGAGGCCCCGAACCATCTAGATTGTCTACATCAATTGACACTTTTAACTATGGCTGCACTGTTCCAACCATATCTAGAGCCAAATCCTGTGCACCATTTTTTGTATGTGGATTTTGTTCAAACAATGGAAGAATATTGCAATCAACCAAAAACTTGCGAAGATGACCAACCACCATCTCCAATGCCTTTTGCACATTAGATACTTTGCCTTGAATTTCTTCAATTTCGGTCATCAAGCAAAGCACAAAATGAGAATTCATTTGACTTAGATGGCCCAATACTCTCTCCCACATCTTGGCCAACAATAACCTCCTCTACTTGGGAAACAATAAGCTCTTTCTACCCTTTGAATATTGTTTCACATGATACCTCCTCTACCACACCATCTTTTGTGTTTGGAGCCCTAACAGTTTCATCCCTTTTCGGTGCCCCACCAGCATCATCTTTTGTTTCCACACCACCATCTCTCTTGGGTGTCACGAGCTCATCTTCATCAGGGTTTTATTTCTTTACGACATCTATAGGGAAAGAAAATCTAGTTGTGAAGGCTACAGAAAGTACAATTTATTTGACACCTCTTTACCATTCTCTTTTGCACTCCCATCATCTTCTTCAACTTCAATGCCTACTACAAATTTGGGAGGTTCCTCACCATTATATGCCTCAGTGCTTTGCACAATAACATGTAGCTCATGAATTTTTCTCTATGGAGCATGCAAATATTTCATAATATCTACTTCCTTGGAGTAAATGCTTCCAAACACTCCATGACAATAGACCTCCTGGACATCCACCTCTTGATTGGAAACATCCATGTTGTTTCCTCTTACCTCCTCACTTGTCTCTATACCATTTTCTTGAGTTTTATCCTCCTCCACACCAATGGGCTCCATGTACACACCTCCACCATTTCGAGCAACATTATCCTTAAATAATGTAATATTGTCCAACGCCTTACCAAGGACAACATTATCAGACTCAATCACTTGTAATCTTTCATACATCTCTGGAAACTTTTCAGCATTGTTGTTTTCATCATCAACTGCATTGTCTTGCATAGACAATTCATCAAATTCCAA
The DNA here is from genome assembly GCA_007115665.2 of Sequoiadendron giganteum. Lineage (NCBI taxonomy): Eukaryota > Viridiplantae > Streptophyta > Pinopsida > Cupressales > Cupressaceae > Sequoiadendron > Sequoiadendron giganteum. The sequence continues at coordinate 159,560,894 of CM021103.1, forward strand.
CATGTCAAGAAATTGTTTAACAACTAACTCAACTTCATCATCTAGCCTACCAAAGAACCTTTTTCTTGCAGTCCACACATCACACAATGAAGGAGTTGGTGTGGACTAAACAACTCCCACTTCAACATCACTTTCTACTATATACAAGGTGCCTACTTTTCTGCCCATAGCAATTACCAAGACTTATTTTATTACTTCCAACTATTGGATTCAAAAGTGACTTTCCATCTTTGAGAAATCAACTGTCCAGCTGAAATCATTTTTTTTTCAAGATGAGGGATATATCTAACATCCCGCAACAACCAACTATTTCCATTTTTTAAATTTTTAAAAAACATCCCTTTTTCCAATAACAGCACAAGATTTATTGTTTACAAGAAAGAGCTTACCAAAGTCACCACTTTGTAGGTTTTTGAAATACTCCTTGTACTGAGTGGCATGAAACAATGCACTTGAATGAAGAACCCAAACATTTGTTGCTACTTCTTTTGAGGCTGAAATAAGAACACCAATCTTTGCACTGACATCCTCTTCACATACCAAATTCACTTCATCTTCTCTTGGCTGATTTTCAGCCTTCTTTAAATACCGACAATTCTTCTTGATGTGGCCTTGCTTGCCACAATACCAGCAACCAACATATCTCTCTCTGGATTTTGACCTTCCTTCTGATTTCTTATGAGTTCTTTCATCATACAACATTGCTCCCACTTAAACTCAAATCTCTCATGCCAAATGATCAAGCACCATAGCTCTAATACCAATTGTTGAGTTTAAAGTGTAGATAGTTAATATCATAATAGCAGTAGATAAATAAGGATAACCAACAACAACACAATAATAATTTATGTGGTTCACTTTAATGGCTACATCCACAAGAAAAGTAGGGAAAATAGCTCTTATTATTTCCAACAACATGATTACAATACATCATAATTTATCACCAAGCAAAATAATATATAATGTTCTCTTCAAGGAAGATGAAGAGTCATGGGAAGATGAAGATGAAAAATCAATGGTTGGACTTCAAGAGTGGCAAGTCATTTCCAATATTTTAACCCAACGAATTGGAGATTGTCATTTTTTCTCCAATAATAGGGAGGATGAATGGATCTGGTGTAGAATTTCATCTACAAAATTCTCAGTCAAGTCTGCCTATGTCATGATGGAACACCACGTATTGCCTCCTATTAATCTAGACTAGAATCAAGTTTGGATTACTAACCTTATTCATAAAATTCATTATTTTTGGTGGGATGTAGTCCATGGAAGTATTCTCACTACTGACAATCTTAATAGAAGAGGCTTTCAATTTATAAATAGTTGGTCTCTTTTCTATGAGGATGTAGAGAATATAGAACATTTTTTTTTTCATTGCTCTTGCTCAAGAGAGGTATGGATTCTTGTTCTAAGGATCCTTTTGGTTGAGTGTGTTTTTCCCTACACTCTCAAGGACTTTATGGAAAATTGGAAAAGTTGTCCTTTCAACCACCCTATCATTGTGGATTTATGGAGACAAATCCCCCCTTTTGTCTCATGGGGGTTGTGGAAAGAAAATAATAATAAAATCTTTAGAGATTAGAAAAGAAGCAATTTAGATGTTTTCATGAGAATAAAACAAAATATTCAAGAAAATATAAATACTTGAAATTATAGATTATCAAAAAGGATGCCATGAAATAAATATCTAAGAATTAAATAGAACTGGGGGATCAAGAAAAATTTAACTAGGGTTAAACGGGCCAAAATTCAGAGCAAAAGGATAACCAAATGGATTACTCCTTTTGAAGGATGGATAAAACTTAATTTTTGATGGTTGCACAAAAGGAAAGCCGGGAGTGAAAACAATAGGTGGAGTTACAAGAAACCACAAGGGAAATCTTATTGAAGGCTATGTTAAGAATGTAGGTACCTAACACCAGTAATTATGTAGAAGCTATTGCTACTTAGTGCGGTCGAAATAGAACTAAAGAGTTAGGCTACAATAAAGTTGTAGAAGGAGATTCTAAGTTGATAATAAATATTTTCAAAGGAGGTTTTGTTGTCCCTTGGGTGTTAAGAGATTTAACGGAAGACTCAAAAATGTTAATTGGTCGATTTATTTTGTTCAATATTAGACACACCTATAGAGAAGGAAACGAGTTGCAAACATTGCAGAAAATGAAGGGATTTCTTGCCCTCACTAGGTAAGTTGAGGATATAATTATACCCATAAAAACATTAAACAATTAATATCACATGAAAGAAGCAAAAAAATAGGAGTCTCAAAAAATTACAAAGATTTGTGACCTAAGTTTGGTGTTTAAGAGAAAGAGGGGGACTAAATATTTAGGTCGTATAATATTCCATAAAGATTCAAGATTTATTCCAGATCCAAAATTACTAAGTTAACATTTTTTGAGAATATAAGTTTTTTTTTTAAAAGCGATGGGTACTGACAATCACAATAAGGATCTTCTTTTGAAACGTCTATTGTCATGAAGGATTGCACCCCAAATGCTAAGCTTTAAAGCTCAAAAATCATATGCAACATGGGGACATCCTAAGTCCTATGAGTTGCCTAAGATGAGGATGAACCTTCAGATTATGGGTTGGTTCCCTTTGAAAACCTTCTACAAACTACTAGTAGTTGCTCTAAACAAAGTTAGATTAAACAAAGAGGTTTGTTTACTCATAACTCAAAACTAATCATGAAATACATAAATGTCTTATGAGGTCTGTATTGAGTTTTTTTATGAAGGAAAATAATTTTCACAACCACAACTACTGGAACATTCTAACACAACTCATAAGTTGCATTTAACATGAATTATTTTGCTTCCATAGTGCATAAACAAGACATATTTAAAGGTTTTATAAATAAAACACAATAAATGCATTAGATGATTCATTTTCCATACTAAAAATAAAAGATTTTTAAGTTCAAGAATGGTTGCTCTTTATTCAACTGAAAGGAATCTTTGTTGTTAAAAATTGAAAATACTTCTAAAATACTGAAAATACTTTTAGAAATCTTAGTTAAAATGCTCTATGCTTTGCTTTGTATGCAAGCAGAAAGAAAGAACTGACTGAGAAAGGAAGAATAGAAGTCTTATAGAAGAGAAGCTTATTTTCTGACTGAAAGAAAAGACTGATGATGGACTCCAGCTCTTGAAATCATGATAAAATTCAACAATGTTTGAACTGATTATCTTCTTCCTTGAAATCTTCTTCAAATTACATGATGAATTTCCTTTGGGTTGTACATTAGATAAAACATTGCAAAAAAGGCCTTAGAACTACTCTTAATTGATTGTTTATAGGTTGGAAACTTGCCTTAACTAATACTGCCAGGGTCTTGAACTCAACTAGAACTATTGTATTTACAAAAAAATTCCATCTTTTTAGGCCTCTAACTGCACCTTATTATTTTCATGACCCAACTCATTGTCCTTCTATCTTCAAGGCGATTTATTGATATCACTACCTTGTCATATTTTCTGCTCTTTCACCTCAATATGCTATGTTCTTTCTAAGTCTTTAAGACTTCCTTTTCTCTACATCACTGCCATCTAATTTTCCTAGGACTATACCATATGTTTGCAATCTTTCTATTATTGATCTCAGGCCATCCTTACCTTGAATTTCATTGTTGTAAAGGTCTGAATCACTTATCATAACCTTATGAAATCCTCTTGAAACACTTTGTTTAGTCCATTAAATGATATTTTGGTGATTAGTATAACTACCCTTCATTTATGCAAGGTAATTGTGCTTACTACTTCATGGTATAATGACCGTGTCTCTTTTCGCCCATTACATTGACATTGTTGCATCCTTTCAATGCATGTTCATTGTCTTTTTACAATTCAAATATGATTTCCTTTATTTATGTCTACCTATTTAAGGCAAGGTTTTGTGCTTATCTTCCATCTAGAAGTTTAATAATCTTCCATTGTTCTTTAATCATGCTTGGTTACACTTGCACTTTTCTAGAGTAGACTACCCTTCAAACTTTGACTTGATGCATTTTCAATGGATTGTCCACACATTTTGATCAAAGGATTGTCCTTATTTTTATTTTCACATTTATGACTATGATAGACTCCCTTTAAATCTCCAACTTCTTTGCACAATACTTTTAGTTATGTCATACATATGTGGTACTGTGCATCCAGTGACTTCCATAAGGATCTTTTGGATCTTCATGTGGATTTCTACAAGATTGTCATCATGGTAATAAAGATTGTCCTCATTGACATGGATTTTAATATTTATCATGATGATGCATAAAATTATATCCTCTATTCTTACACGATTATGATTGCATTATAATCCTCAAGCCTCTTTCCATTATCAATGGTTGTCTTTTTAATAGGGATTGAAAACACTATCATTTTATGACTATTATGCCAGTCCTCTAAACCACCTTTATCTTCCATTGTTTGATACGATTTCCCCATTAATTTCCCTATGTAGGTCATTGTCACTGATTTCGTAAGCTTCCTTCAATTTGACAATTGTTTAATCAATTTAGTTGTTGATAGAACTGTACAAAAAGAAGCTTTAGATTAGAACCTTGTAAGAAACTAGCCCATGAAAAAACAATAATAATAATGAGCACTCATCATTCTTGATTTTTATCTAGTTTTCACCCTTCTTCAGCCCCTCACAAGGATGGCCATTAACCCATTGTCTAGACATTTTTGCTTCACATCTCATAGTCTTAAAATGTCCTTATAATAGTGAATAAACACAATGTCAAAGGTTGTCTTGGTTCTTTTTCTTGAAATTGCTGCCTTGTATGACTATGATCCCTTTAGTTTTCATGACAAGTTGATGTCCTTTTCAAGATTTCATAGTGTATTGATTACTTAAATGTCAACTCCTAATCTCATGGCAACCATCCTTAGTTACTAACAATCACATCATATATCTGCTCTCCTTTTCATCCCTTTATCATGTGCATTTAGGACTACCCATACAACTATTGTCCCTTTATATTTCATGTTTTACCTTTGAGTTTAATTTGTAGGGTGATATGCTACCTCATTTATAGAGTTAAACTCTTTTGAAAAATTTGCATAATTAAGGTTGTCCTTCTTTTGCTAGGTGATTGTCTTTTAATTACCCTTCAGTATCTAGTTGACTATCTCTTTAAAAAATTTCCCTTTGCTAATATGATTGTATTTTCTATCCTTAGTGTCATTCATTGTTATGACTATCTTTCATTTTCCTTATATGATCCTCCATAATTGTAATAATTTTCTCTTCCTTGACTTGTTATGATAGGACTATTCATAGAATGTCATAATTTGTCTTCATTTGAATCATCACCCTTTAATGCCACATGATCCAACCTTCTGCAAGAGTCCTAGGGGTTGCTTTTCTGAGGTTTTCCACTTCATTTTTACTTTAGACAAGTATAAGCTACAAACTAAAATGGATGGAAGATTTAAAGGGACCAAAAAATGGAGATGATTTATTCCATTTACCAACTCTTTGGCTAAATAGAGACTTGAGCTAATATGATAAATATTACAACTATGAGTATGGACAACAACACACTCCTTAAAGAAGCATGACTGTCTAAACTACAAAACTTTTAGAATGCTTCCTGAGTCAAAACCTGCATTTTGAGATGAACTCTCTTTCCAATATGAGCCTCAATATTACCTGTGTTTGTTTCCAATAGAGCTTCACATACAAGCAGTGCATCTAGAAAACCTACTCCTTGATCAAAGAATATTGGCATATAAAAGACTAAAATGTGTCCTTTCCTTGAAAAATTCTAAGAGAAGCCATATAGTGTGGGTGCATCACAACCTAATCAAAGCCTCTGCATAGTTTTATTTAGTTCTTGATGCAATAGATGAAGAGTCAAAATGCATACCTGAAAACATGCATTTGGGTGCCTTGAACTAGAAAAAACTCCAAGTTATCTTTAGAAATAGTGATTACAACCACTCTAGTCATCATACAAAACCTTGAAACTATTGTGTCAATGATGTTCACAAAGTTTGAAACCCTAAAATTTCCTTCTACATGAGATTTCTTCTAGATCTACCTTTTCCCTTTCAATCTTGGACTTGGTGCCTAGTTTCTTGAGGAACTCTCACTTTTTCACTTAATTGCATGTAGAAGATGGTTCTAGATAAATAAAGGGGATTTAAACACCTTTAAACTCAATTTGAATGTAATAAAGTTATAGAACCATACTAGAACATTATACCCATTATTCATAAAAGGTGAAAACTTTGACCTCTTGAACCTATTGGCACATCACAACAAAAAATGGTATAAACTACCCTACCCCTCTTTAGTCCAAAAAAATGCATGAAGATTGCTTAGGAGGACTGAATGATAAAACTTAAATGACATTTGAGACTTAAGGTCTAAACTAGCTAAAATTTTGGTGACTTTCAGGGGTGTTTGCTTGCTAAAAATAAAGAACCAGTAGCCTTAGCATCTATTGGGGATAGGATTCAATATATGACCTAAAAATATTGAGATCGGATCTTGACATAACTATTAGAAAAATTGAACAAAAATAATCACCTTCTAACTAAACTAAAAATTTGTGCACCAACACTTTGGGAAAGGGGAAGAACTAGACTAAAAAATGTGCATAAACACTTATTGGAAATGGAATTTTATCCTACTATGATACAATTTTGAAATATCACCTCAATAACAAAGCATGAGATGAATCTCATTGATTGGGATTGGTAGCTCCTCTCCTTCAAGATTTGAGAATTGAAAGGAATTTTTGGCTTGAATTTTGTGATCATGAAAGGACCACTCCACATAGCATCAGATTTGGTGTGCTTTCAATGTCTAATTTTGAGCTCATCCCATTCAAGAACAAGATCTCCTCCATTGAAAACTCTTGGGACTACCTTCTTGTCAAATGTCTTCTTCATTTGTGCTTGATGAATCTCTATATTTTGAAGTGCTTGTCTTCTTATTTCTTCCAACTCCATCAACTCAGCAAGTCATACTTCCATTGGTTCTTGCTCGATCATTTCTAGCCCTTTGATCAAACTTAGAGTTGGTAACTCTATTGAGACAAGCATCCTAGCTTCTTTTCCATAAATAAGAGCATAAGGAGAATTATATGTAGACCTCTTAGGAGTAATTTTAGCAACCCATAAGGCTAGTTTCAACTTGTTGTGCCAATTTCTCTGATTGTCTTCAATGGTTCTTTTGATGATCCTAATCAAATTTTTGTTAGTAGAATCAACTTGTCCATGACCTTGTGGATAGTAATTGGACGAAGTGCTCAAAATGATATCATTTTCAACAACCCAGCCAGCTATTCTCATGCCTACAAAAGCTAACACATTCTCTAAAATAATGGAATCAGAGGTACCAAACCTTGCTACTATGTCCTCATAGAAGTTTAAGACTGTACTTTCATTTTCCCTCTTTAATGCTACAACCTTTTTGCATTTGGTGAAGTAATCAGTGGTTGTCAATATCCACTTGTGTCCTAAATTGGAAAGAGGTTTTATTGGTCCAATGAAATCAAGACCCCATTTCATGAACGACTTCTCTACTTGAATTGGATGCAATGGTAAGATTGCTAACCTCTTTTTCCTTACAAATATAGCACATTTTTGCATTGTATTTTCCATGTATAGGTATCCTTGTGCAAATTAGGCCAATAATAACCAAATCTCATGATTTTAAGGGTTGTAGTTCTTAGTGCAAAGTGGCCACTAGCTGCTCCATCATGGAATTCTTCAAACACTTTGTTAATCTGATTAGATTTTATGCATCATAATAAAACTCCATGAAAGTTCTTTCTACACAAGCCTCCATCCAAAATTACATATGGAATGGATTGAAGTCTGAAATACCTTTGTTTTACATTGTTTAGGCCTTGTGGGCACTTGCTAGTTTGGAGGTAATACATCATTTCTTGAATCCAACTTGAAGGATGAGTTGCTACAACATCTTGATCTTCATTATTTAACACAAGAAAAAACTCCTCTTCAATTTTTTTTTGTCAACATTACTAGCTAGCTTCTCACACAATCCCTTACCTCTTATCAGCTTTTTCACTTTGATTTCTATGTCATATACCATGACTTTGGTTATCCAACTAGCCCTCTTATCATTTAAATCCTTACTCAAAAAAAATTATTTAACCATTGGATGAGAAACCATAAGATGTATCTTGTTATTTGAAAGAAAATTCCTCAATTTTTTAAGGCTTCTCATGATACTAAAGCATGTTTTTCCACAAAAGTGTAACTTTTCTCATAAACTTCCAAACCTTGGCTGAAGAAGGCTATTGGTTACTCTATCCCATCTTCATTTTGTTGCACCAACATATTTGAGATGGTATCCATTCTCCCAAAGGCATATATTGTAAAATATTTAGCGAAATTTGGATTTACAAGAGCAAGAGCAGTTGGGATGGCTTCTTTAATTTCCTCAAAACTCCTCTTGGATTTTCTTGACTAGATGAAACTTACATTTTTATTCAACATATTTGTTATATGCTTCAAGAGGGTTGCAATGCTAGGTATAAAAATTCTAATAAAATTGATTCTTCCTAAGAAGCTTTGTAAACCCTTTTTGTGAGAAGGTAAAGGTAAGGCTAAGATTGCACTTACTCTTTCAAGATCTATTGTAACACCTTTCTTTGAAACTATGCGATGAAAGCATTTTATCTTCATGGAAAACAAAGATGCACTTCTTAGGATTGAGAGAAACACCATATTCCCTAAAAATATCAAAGATTTTCCTTAAGTGATCAAAATTTTCATTAGCATCTTTAAAAAAATAAGTTATGTCATCAAGATAAACAAGTACACACTAATCAATCTATTCTTCAATCCCACATATTATTCAATGTATTTCTTCAATCACACCAATTAAGTAATCAAAATGCATAGACTATTCCCATCTAAATTCTCTCAACGGTTCTCAACTGTTGATCTGGATATTCTACTATGTAATCTAGATCATTTATTTAAAAACATAAAATCTATATAACAACCATCTTCATTCTCAAAAAAAATTAGAGAATCAAGATCATTTGCACAAGGAAGTAATTCAGGAATCCTAATTGACATTTTGACAAAGTTTCACACATATTTTTGATCCACACGTTCTTCAAGTTTTTGCACGCACAATGGAGGCTTCATATTGAATTGAACACTCCAACATATGTCAATATGGATACACTTCAACATGGGATGGTAAAATTTTCTTTTTCTTTGAATTCATGTTGTTATCTTAGGATTTCATTTGTTGATTTCAATAGCTTAAAACTTCATTTCATGAGTAATGGGCATAGATCTTAGCTTTTGTTTGAATTACATTAACTTCAATTATTACATTTGATTTGTATTGACAACCATCAATTTACCCCTTACACATTTTGGCATGCCTAGTGGGACCACGATCCTTAGCACTAATTGTTTCATGAGCAAAATTTGAAGTTGCAGGTTCCGGAAGGGCACAGGAAAAATATTCATTTAGAAGCTACAAGAAATTTTTGCACTGGATTTCACATTTTTCATGCACTTGACCTTTTTCTGGCCACATCTAAATTTTTGTTGTGCTTTTGCAAAAATATAGAGGTACACTTGAGTTTTTAAGTCACTTTTGCTTTATGATAGAGGTCGCTTTTTACTTTTTTGTTCGCTTTTGACTTTTTGATTCACTTTTTCTCTGTTGAGTTTTGTCCAAAAGCTTAATGTTAATTTTTTATTTCTAACACTAATGGGTACTTATTTGAATGTTTGACAAGTGCTAATGTTGTTTATGCAATATTTATAGAAGTATAACTGGTGTTTATTAAAAAAAAAATAACACATTTATTCCAAGGAAGACGAATTGTCGAAGAATTTTAAATTTTCAAAGCTTTCGTAGTTAGAAAATTTTAATTTGGTGCTTAAAGAGAACCCCACAAACAAACATTTCAATTTTGGTGCATCTAAAATGAATTTTTGAAGCTTTTATAGTTAGAAAAGTTTAATTTGGTGCTTAAAAGGAACCCCACAAATTGTTGAATCCCTCTTGTGCTATTTTGTCCTTGATGACAATTTGTGATACTCTGGATTGTTTATGTTAACTCACTCAGTTGATTTGCTTCTCTTTTTGGCACATTTACTTCATTGTTTATATTATCTTAGTGGCTCTGATATCTTGGCTACATGTGCAGATCTCGGTTGAGGCATTTTGGTTACAGGTTCTTTATTCCATTGATTAGGTGATATGTTTCTGGTCTAGCAAGTATGTTTTAGTATTTCACTTGATTACAAGTGATTGGCATGATCAGTCCTCTACAGGTTGATTAATTATGGCTTGATTAGTAACAAGCATCTTGATATTCGTCAAAGATATATTCCTCCATTTTCAACCTGTGGCATGGGTGTAAGGCTTACTAAAATCAACATGTATATCAACATATATTACAATGACATTCTAAGGTGGCAATTGACTTTGATATTTATTGGATATCTTTTGGCTTTGGATATTATTTGGCACTCTATATTGCAGTGCACTTTATATTTCTATTAGGTCTCATCATGGTTAATTAACTTGGCTTCAAAGGCCGATAGCAAGTAAAACCTTTGGTAAGGCCACAGACGTTAATGTGCCTTACCGGAGTACCACTGGCAGTTAAGCTAGTGACCGCGGTAGTGCGGTGGAAACCGCCAGTGGCAAGTAGACAACTACCGTTGTACCGCGAGTTGTCAGGAAGCTAACCATGGTAATGCAGTGGAAATGGTTAGCGGTATGAACGGAGCTACCGTGGGCTATCAGAAGTGAAACCGTGGTAACGCGGTGGAAATGACTAGCAGTTTACAAGGGGCTACCACTGTACTGTAGGTAGTCCGAAGGGAGACCACGGTTGTGCGGTATGGAAGCGGATTTCAAAGTTTATCATGAGTTTTTGACTTATCATTAACTGTCCTCTCGGACTCCAAAATTTTATTAATCCTAGCAAAGGATTTCTTTTTGCTTGCTTTGAAAGTTTTGGTCATTATTCTTTGTTTCTTTCGCTCAGGGGTTTGAAACCCTACTCTGGCTACCATCATGATAGCTTGCTTTCAGCCGTTTCATTGAGAAATCTGCAGGGTTACTAAACTTTGACAGTGTATATGGGAGATAGAAAGACCATGACAATGGTTGTCTCACCTGTCAGTTTCTTGTCATTAGTTGGAAGCTTGAATGGGAAAAGAGCTCAAGCTACTCTATCACTTCACAGACCTGGTAAATCAATCATGGGAAATGCATTTATGGTTTTCTCAGGTATTATTTCTTTAGTTTGTTGTTCAGATCCGTTACTTCACAAGCAAGGTGAGTTCGAGTTAAGTTTTTCTATTCAAAAGTAAAAATGGAAAATGTCTATTCTTTTTCATGAAAATCTGAAATGTTTGCTCCAAATCTTGACTGCATTTTCTAAAGGTTATCATATCAGTTTTATGAAACATATTTTTAAGTTTGTGGGTCATCTTGAAAGCTAAAAGTTTCTTCAGTTACGTATCTGGAATCATTGGTAACTGTTGTCAAGTACATGATTACCTATTTTCGGTTACATTGTTGTTTGTGGTTTCAATTATATATGTTTTTAGCAGTAGCTTCATTGTCCAATTTTCCTATGAAATATGTATTTCATTAATACGGCTTGGGAGTAAGCATTGCATGTGCAGGCCACTTGTGGAGAAAAGTTTCAGTTACACCTCTATTTTTGGAATAGTTGTTCTATCCTTGACACAAATGAAGAATCCTTCACTTACGATCTCTGTAACATCTAGAACTGTTGCTTGACAGTTGTACTGTAACCTGAAAACAACCTTCTATAATTTCTGGAAAGTGAAATTCGAGCAATAGAAGTAATACTTAAAAAAATGTAATGATGTTTTTAGAAAAGAGACAAAAACAGAGAGATTAGGGTTCTATCATGACAGAAAAACAAATTTTGAAACAAGGGAATTACTATTAAGACATGCGAAAGTCTATTCTATTTTTTGATGCTGAAAATTTGCAAAACACAGTGTGTAGTCAGATCTGTCGATTTTTGTATGTAAAAAGTTTGAAAATCAAACAGTGAGAAAAGAAAGAAAAGGTATATCAATGTAATGCAGTTGTTATGAGGAGTTGTATTGTCACTATAACAAATTTTATTTTCCTCAAGCTGTATCAAGATTAGATAATGTATGGAATTCTGAAGAGTCAATTTTGAAAATTCTATGCTTTGTCTGTCAAGAGGCACTTGACAGAAAAAAGTGAAACAGAGAGATTATTTGTACTATTGTACATTCTATTGTATAACAGAAGAGGGGTTGGTGCTCCTTGATATTTGTGTCTCTAAAACAGAGGGGTTGGTGCTCCTTGAGTCAGTGCTTAGAAATCAGCCTTTGAGGCATTGTCAAAATAATTATTTGAAATGAAAGCCTGAAAAAGGCAGCAGGTTCAGGAGTGGTTTTTCTACCCCAAGAGGGTTTTCCACTCGGCATATCTTGTGTCTATTTGTGTCTCTATGATTCATTTTCTTCAATACTTTACTGCTTTATAATGCAATGTTACACTACTCATTTCAATTTATATGATTGCATTTGAATTCATGAATGATACTATCATTGATAAATGAGAACATATGAATGGTTCTTTTCAGTTTCAGTTAAATTTGTCAAAGAAGTTATAAACACTGATTCACCTCGCCCCCTCCCCCCCCTGCCCCCCTCTCAGTGTATTTTCACTCCAACACAAACAAACACTTCAATTTTAATGCATCTAAAATGAAATTTTTAAGGCTTTCGTAGTTAGAGAATTTTAAATTGGTGCTTAAAAAGAAACCCACAAACAAACATTTCAATTTTGGTGCATCCAAAATGAATTTTTCGAAGCTTTCATAGTTAGAAAACTTTAATTTGGTGCAATAAAAAGAACCCCACAAACAAACATTTTGATTTTGGTGCATCTAAAATGAATTTTTCAAAGCTTTCATAAATAGAAAATTTCAAATTGGTGCTTAAAAAGAACCACACAAAAGAACATTTCAATTTTGGTGCTCTAAAAAATGTTTGATTTTTGTTGACCAATGCTTTCATTTTTTTTTGAAAAATGCACGATTTCTTTTGTTGACCATTAAGACAAGGATTTAGAAAAAAAACACTTTTGGTTGGTGCTTAAAAATGAACAAATAAAATTCTTGTCTTTCACATTGTGATATCATTGTCTGAAATCTAGAACATTTCACTTTGGTGAACATAAAAAGAACAATTGCTATCTTGTACACTCCTTTATTTTCATTTTATTTTACTTTATTTTTTATTTTTATTTTCTATTTTTGAGGCTTAAAATGAACATTGAGATGAAGTGTTATGATAAAGTGTATACCATGTATTTTGTGTTTGGAAAACTTGGTGAATTTCCTCTCCCCTTGCACCTTTCAATGATCTTGGGTGACGAAAAGTATCTTGAGTTTCACACCTTTTATTTCAAAGCATACCTTTAGAAGGGCTTGCCTCCCAACTTGTGAGGGAATGACCCAAGTGGTAAATTTTTTTCGTCCACTATATAAATATTTTTGGATGTGAGGAAAGTTCTCACCCACCTGGTGTGAATGTTCTATACCAATGAAAGTCTCCTTTAGTATCCGTGTGATACGTAAAAACTCGCAAGGTCTAGGAGGCCTCTTAATTAAGTGAATCACTACATGTATAGACACCATTTATCCCGAAACATGACTAAGAATCAATGTTGTAGAAAACACCCCTTTTCAGCCAAAAACATTCTCTAGAGTGGTGCATCGAAACTTTGATTTTGAGTAGTTACTTACCAAGTATGACTTATGGTTGAGCATAAAAAACTCTTCATTCATTGCATGTAAATTCATCCCTTCGGGGCATTAGGTAAGCCCATATAGGAGTAAGTTTCTATCACTAGGGTGTACATTGTCTTCACGAAATTGCCAAAATCTATTCAGTTACTTTGAAAGCTCAAAATTTGTGCTTGAATTAAAAATGAACAGATCAAAACAATCACTTAACATGGTTTTCGAACATCAAACCCTTTGAATTTAGTGAAAATACATTGAACTGAGCCCTATGTTTGCACTCCCTAGAGGATATCCTAAAAAATATATTTGAAGGTTTCTGAATGTTTAGGCTTACATTTCAAGTCACATTAAGAATGAAGTAAACCTTGGAAACTATAGCTTTGAGCATCCTGACTTCCACGAACATTGAGCTTTTATGGGAAGAAGTGTGTTTAAAGTTGTAGACATTTAGGTTCACATAAGTTCTTTATTGTTGTGTTGCATAATATCTCTTGCTAAATCTCAAAACAAATCCAGCAAATCCTTTAAAAGATGGAAATTATCCAAGCTGCTACAAAAAACACAAAAACTGGGAAACAAATCTACTTAGAAACTGGGAAACAAAACCCCAATGCAAATCCAAAATTGAATTTTCCTTGATCGAATTGACGAAAAAATTCAAGAATTAATTATCCCACTATAAATTTTTCAACAAAAAATTGAGTTGCAGACATTTTTCCCATTTTTCATTCTCTTCCCACTTGCTTTTTCGAAAAAGCAACAATTGGAAATATATCTTTTTCCAGAAAATCCAATGGAGTTGTCATAGAATTTCCGGCAACTTCCCATGCAAAAATCCACTTAACACAACATTTTGTCAATTCCCAAATTTGGAAGAGAATCTTCCAATTTTATTTACACAATAAATGCCTCTTTAAATACTTTATATCCCAATTAAATAAATTCACTTTTGACAATTGAAAATTAAATAATAATGATTTTAGCCATATTCCACTTTATTAATATTTTAAGTTTAAAGTTTATTTTATAAAAATCACTTTTTAAACAAAGACAAATATGATAATGTTTCCCTAACTTAATTTCTTTAAAAAAAAAAACCATAATAATTCTATTTAACAATGTTATTTAATTTTAATGATTTAATTTAAAGAATCACTTCACAATATAAAATAACAATAAAGTGCTAATGTACCCATTATTTTCCAAAGTATAAATATCATAAGCCACATTGGATATCTCATAAATTTAATATTTTGCATCATGAAATAACATTTAATTTAAAGCATAAATCACTAGACCAAGCCATAAATATACTTGTAAAATTCATGAAATAAAATGATTAATTAACAACCATACCCACACGAACGTAGAATGGACACGACAAGAACAATCCCTAAACCAACTACTGACATAGGCGGGGGTACTTTCTTACCAACTCCCTAACCACATCAAACCATTGGGTAGATAGGATGCACTCAAACCCGACAATGCAGGTGGAGTCAGCATCCGGTACCTGCATTCCTGCATTACACAAAACATCGAACAACATGCATATGCATATAACTCATAACCAAACATATTGTGAAGGAGAGTTACGGTGAGGTAGGGCGCTCATGGATGAGTGATGCCACCCTATCTCCTTCACCCAAATCAAAGACAGTAAATAGTATCTAAGCATCACATCATCAATATAACCCAAAAAGTAACATCATCATAACATGAGTATCTCACACATAAGTCCATCTATCATAATCAAATGAGCATAACTGTCTGCCATGCCCAACACATGGCAGAAAAGATGTCAAACAGAGTATCAAATATGCATCAAAACATAGCCAAAAATCAAACTGAAGCAACACACACACACCAAAGCAGTAACAGAGTATCAGAACATGAGAGGCACTACATAAAAACCCATCAACTAGACAATATATGCCTCAAAACACTTCATATATTGATCCTTCTCAAAATATACAAAATCAACAAGGTGGGTCACATGGTCCTCTTCCCAATCAACGATACCAACAACAAGGTATGCCACAAGGTGACCTTTCAAATCAACAAGGTGGATCACATGGTCCTCTTCCCAATCAATAGTAGCAACAACAAGGTATTCCATAAGGTAACCTTTCAACTCAACAAGGTGGGTCATATGGTCCCCTTCCCAATCAATAGTACCAACAACAATGTATGCCATAGGGTAACATTTCCAATCAACAAGGTGGGTCACATGGTCCCATTCCTAATCAAAAGTAACAACAATAAGGTGTACCATAGGGTAACCTTTCCAATCAACAAGGTGGGTCACATGGACCCCTTCCCAATCAACAATTCCAACAATAAGGTATCCCACCAATGCACTATCAGGAAAACCTTCAAAATGTGTCATCCCAACAACAAGGTATCTCACCAATGCATTATTAGGGAAACCTTCAACATACCTCAACCCAACAACAAAATGTTTCACATGGTACCCTTCCTGATTCGTCCCATCAACAAGGTATCCCACAACTGCACCACCAAGGAAACCTTCAATATGTGTCGTCCTAACAACAAGGTATCTTGCTAACACACCACTAGGGAAACATTCAGTATGTTTCATCCCAAAAATAAGGTATCCTACTAATGCACCACCAAGGAAACCTTCAGTATGTGTCATCCCAATAACAAGGTATCCCACCAATGCACCCCTAGGGAAACTTCAGTACATTTCACCCCCAGCAACAAGGTATCCTACCAACACACCACCAGGGAAAATTCAATACAGTTCATCCCAACAACAAGGAGCTAACCCTCCTTCCATCCATCAACGAGCTAACCCTCATTCCATTTAATAAGGAGCTATCCCTCCTTACATCCAATAAGGATCTAACCCTCCGTACATTCAATAAGGAGCTAATCCTCCTTCCACCCAACACGATTACTAGGGTTCGTACCTCCACAATACCCAGCCTATGATCAAACAAGCATATTAGGACAACAAGGCTACTACACGTAGGATCCCCAAACATACATACCAAAAATAGAAATGGAAATGAAACTATAAGCAATGGATCAAATAATATCAGACATGTAGGTAGGAAAACCAAAGAAGACTTATACCCTTTAGGATATATGTCCTTCTCCTTTTGATCATTCCATTACTATGCTACCCTTTCCAAAACACTTTGAAATACCAAATTTTGATAAGTACAAAGGAAAGGGAGATCTAGTACAGCACGTATGTGACCTTTTGGTATCTTATATGAAAGTAAAAAATAATGAATCCTACCTCATGACATTATTTATATGCATCCTTATGGGCCATGCTATAGAATGGTTCTCTCATCTATCACCAAGAATAAAAATATTTAATGAATTGACTACCAAGTTCGTAAACCATTTCTCATTCAATATAGAATAATATGTCACCATCATAGAGCTATAAAAGATTAAAAAAATTCAAGGAGAATCCTTCACTTCCTACCTACTAAGATGGAGACACAAAGCTAGTAGATGTAAGAGGCTTATTCCCGACAAGGAATTGGTAGACATCTTCATTTTCAATGTCCAAGCAGAGGTTAACTATCAGCTTACCATGTTATGTCCCACAAACTTCGAAGAAACCATTGAAAAGGGACTACACATCAAACAATCTCTCATCATAAGGGTGGTCATTAAACTAAACAATCCAAACATCAATCCCTCTAGCTCAAATGATGGACTTAAGATTTGGGCCAAAAATAAGAATGCCACCAGTGATGGGGTAGTTGATGCTAGAATGGTATGGAATGGGAAAAACCCTAATGTACCACAAAACAAACTGTCAGTTGCACAAATGAGCTACACTCCTAATACACAAATCAATCAACTTAGTTATCCTCAAAACACTCAAGTGGTTAACCAACAAAAAAATCGAGAACAACAAAGATAGTACGATCAACCAAGAAGGAAGTTCACTGTATTAGGAGAGCCAACTGAGATAGTCATGCATAAACTAGTGCAACAAAACCTCATCAAGGTCAATGATCACCCAAATTATGAGGAGCCAATCTTTAAATCGCCATGGTACAACAAGAAGGATTTATGTGAATTTCACAAAATCAAAGGACATACAAAAATCAACTACATGAGACTCAAGCACATAATACAATATTTGATCAAGAAAGGAGAAGTGGATGTCAAACATCAGCTAGGAAGAAAACTCTATATATACATAAATCCAATTCTAAACTATGCTAAGAGGAATGACAAAGGAAAGGACCACGACTATCCCAATGCTAACTACACTTATGGTGACACGGTTCTAGGTACCCTCTCTCAAGCAGATGTCACTAGGGTGAATGTAGTGAATATACAAGGTATGGAAACTAAATGTAATGTAAAGAGGGAGAGTTACAATACAAGGAGCCCCACCTAAACCTCCAACTAAGTCATCAAATGACTACAGTATTATGGAATAACTAAAGAAGACTCTTGCCTTGATCTCAATCTTAGAACTACTAAAACTATCACCCACACATAGGCAGATACTCGAAAAAGTATTGGAAACATCAGTCCCTAACGAACTCAATCCTGATCAATTCCAATCCATGGTTGGAAAGATCACAACAAATCATCATTTAGTCTTTTCTTAAAAAGACCTTCACTAGAAGTCATTCCTCAACCAATCCCTCTACATAGAGGTTGGTGTTCACAAGCATATGGTCAAATTATTGTTAATAGATAATGATGCAATTCTAAACATCTGTACTTTAAAAGTTGTGAAACAATTGGGCTATTCTAATGATGTGATAGACAAAGGAAAGAGCATTACTATAAGGGCCTATGATGACCTTGAAAGGAATTCATAAAGGACAGTTAGGCTACCAGAAGATGAGACACTATATATTAAATAGACAAGTAAAGTTGATTTCAAAGGTAGATCCACTATGTACCTATTAGAAAAAGTAGCTTTGGTGGGTAGAATACCTAAATGGGTAATGATTATGAGTGAGTTCAACATAGAGTACGTAGACAAAAAAGCCATCAAAGGAAAAATAATAGCAAATTAGCTAGTAGAGGCACCAATAGAAGATCACCAACCTCTCAAAGTAGACTTCCCAAATGAAAGTATATTGCTAAAAGAACAGACAAGCCATTAGACTGATGGATCCCACACTCAACATGGCTCTGGAGTAGGTATCCTATTTCTCACACCACAAGGAGATAGTATACCTAAGGCATACCAAATTTTCTTCCCTTGCACAAATAATATCTTAGAGTACAAAGCCCTAATTATAGGACTCAAGATGGCTATTGAATGGAGGATTAAAGAACTACAAGTCTTTGGAGACTCTCAAATAGTGATCAGATAGGTGAATGGTGAGTACCAAACAAAAAGATGACAAGTTGATGTCATACAAAAGGATGGTGGATACCTTCAAGGAGTATTTTGTAAACATAACATTTGAGAAGATTCCTAGGATCAACAATAGAATAGTCGATGCCATGGCAATAATAGGTTCGCTTCTTGATATTTCGTAAAACATTCCTAAATATGAATTCTTGGTGGAGCAATTACTCATATAGACATTTGATATCCTAGAATTAGGACTAGTGTGTGTGTTATTGTTGGTCCTAATTCACCATGGTACCAAGACACATTTGATTACATCCATCATGGTATCATACCACTTGACTTAACAACAACCAAAAGAAGACCTTCACCCATAGGAACTCCTGATTCACAATCCTAGGAGATACTCTATATCAGGAAAAATTGTAAGAAAACCCCGCCTTGGCGAAGGTGTAAAATCCTGGCGAATCTTGTATACTTCCTGATAAAAATATTAATTTTATTGGTGAATTTTTCATTTTTCGAAAAAAAATCCCAGTTGACGAATCTTTTATACTCCCTAGAAGTCTGTGGAAAATCGTGGCGAATTGAATTTTTTTTTAAATGAATGAAATACTTTTCATTGGCGAATTAATCCTAGTTTTAAAACAAAACAAAACAAAATTATTGGTGATTAAAACCTCTTTTCAAAGCAAAAAAAAAAAAAATTCATTGGCGTATTGAACATAATCTCAAACTAATAAAAAAATTCAGTGGTGAAATAAATGGATATTCCAATAAAAATCATACTGTGGTTGGCGAAATTATCAAATTCTAGGACAAATTTTCCACACATTCAAATTCCTTCATAAAGAGTCTGGAATGCAGACAAGTGTCAACACATTTATTATTTCTGAAGCCAAGTGTCAATGCAAATTAATATAATCCATGACTGTTTGATGAATTTTTGATGGATGATAGTAGTTGCATTCTAGAAGTATATCTCTAAAGCACTAGAATTGTGAATTGAAACCTTTGGAATAACACTAGAACTGTTAGATTTGTAGAAATCAATGGTTAAATAGTGTTAAAGCTTGTGTTACTAAAGGAGCCTTTTAAGCACTTTTTTTTTATAGTTAAATAGATGCTATACAGGGAAACACCATGTATTAATCAATGTTACTCGTCCAATTTTCACTTGAAAAATTAAAATTTTCCCTATTAAATAAGTGAGTTTTTGATGACATTGCAACAACTGTAAGTTTTATAACCTAGTCGTGGCCCTACCAAATTTCCTAACCAAGTCACTAGGTTCTGAAGTTTGAAACTTGCTCGATCGCTCGACCTATCTGTAACTTTGAAGTCTTATCCAATGATGTCCTATGTAGTTAGAATATCAGAGGTTCTTAAAAATTTAGAACTCTTGATAGATGGTTATAGAGTTCTATTTCTCAGCGATCAGGAAACCTTGGTGGGATGCACAACTTTCAAAGTTTTAGCTCATTTAATGAATTGTATAGTACCATTAAGGGATGTCTTCTCAAATACTTTGAAACACCAACTGAGGTTTAATATAATCTTTTAAGTCCTATGAAAGGATAACTCTTAAGTAAGGAGGTTGGTGAAATAGATTTAGTAGCAGATTGGCATGTTTTTCTTGGTAGATAAATGGCCACTTGTTGCCACCGAAGTTAAGTGAGCCTACATACGAGGGAAGGTGGCAGCATTTTCAACTCTAGAGTTTCCTCAAAATGGTACTTCCTAGCAATATCAGGGAATGGGAAGATGAACCTGTGCCCTCCATGCAACCAGATTTGAATTGGCCTAAAGAAGAGCAACTCGACATCATTTCATAGTTGTGTTCAGTGCCGTGGAAAGAAAAAAGCAGCTATGTCGAGTACAACATGCTGATTTTCATTTTAGAAGAAGAAGAACATGTTGAATTTCACAATTTAGTTATGGAAATGCAGTTAGAACTATACAGAGTCCTGACACCTCCAACGGTTTAACATCATGCATAAAGCCTTTTGTGACACGTAATGATAAGGGGGGGTAGTTACAACTTTTGAGCACTTTTTGATTATACAGGGTGTGGGGTCTGTGAATCCATATTTTTGGCATTGGAGAGATAAACAAATATATTTCTAAATATGTGTATTTATTAATGCTTCCTTTTAATTATGAATGAATTTTGTTTCTTTAGTGCTTTATGATTATTCTTCAAATTTTATCTGTTAGGTCAGAATGCGTATATTTTCATCTTTGATACTTTGTGTTCACTGTTCAGATTAATTCATTTGTTAAAAGAGAAAAATATATCTTTTCTTTACTTATTTCACGCATGTGAATGTGAGACAAATAGACTTTGTGTCGTTTGTTTTAAAATATCTCACATCTACTTTCATGTTTAAAGTGACAAATCTGTACACCAACAATCAAAAAGAGTTTTTACATTCCTTCATTTCCATAAACATTACAGACCCAAATATTGAATAGACTGATATGGAAACTTACATAGACTACAAACACACCATCACAAACCAAAATGACCTTCCACAAATACCATATTATGCATTGTTGCAGCTAGCCTCGTTGGTCTTCTTAGCTTTGATTGTATTCAAAATCACTAGACAATCACCACCACAGTACTATGGGCAGGATGGTTTGCTCGTTCCTCCCAACTCCCGGTGTCATTCGCTACCCATCATTCACTAGTTCCCAGGTCCCAATCCTCCTCATCTGAATACCACCTTTCAATCTCGCCCTACTGCTTTTTGAGAGTTGCATGGTCAAGAGAGCACACTAGGGGAAACATTGGTACCGACCATTCATTCCCATCAGCCTTGTAGTAGTGTAGTGGTAGAGGGGTCATGGAATTGCCATCAATGTTGTCTAGTGCCGCATCGATATTTTGCAACATAGAGTGTTGAAAAATCATTTGGCATAGCTTCTTCCCCCGAGCTTTTGATACACCCATGCACACGAGCATTGCCAAAAACATGGCATGTATTTCTAAATTCCCCCTAAGATTGTGGGTAGCCAATAGAATTTTTGGGCCTAAAACACCCTTCAACGCTTGGAGAACTAGTGGGTGCTTGGACACGATTATCCCTTTCAGTCGTTTGTCAGTGATTTCACCATGGAAAGCATTATGTTGCTTTGTCAAATTTAGAAACGGAGGAGTCTCCATTGCCCCTTAGTGTTTCTCAAGAGCATTAAGCTAATTTGAGAAAAATGAGCACAACAACCACTATTTGTAACAAAATCACCCGCAACCTTATGGAGACCATACCAAGATTCAAATTTCAAGTGGTGAATTAAATGTTTGTTTTAAAAGAGGGACCGCCTAGGAAGAATGTAGGACCAGGGCTTAAAAAATTAAGAACATTTTACACAAAGGATGTAAAGGCCAAACAAGGCTCAATTATCAACCTTATAAAATAATTTATAATAGTGTGAAGGATATTCCATATCTGTAGCCAAATGCCAGCACAAATCAATATAACCATGACCATTCGATGAATTTTCGATGGATGACTATAGTTGCATTCTAGAAGTAAATCTCTGAAGCACTAGACTTGTGAATTGAAACCTCCAGAATAACACTAGAACCGTTAGATGTAGACATGTAGCGAGATCAAGGCTCATTCTTTCTTTTCAATGCCTTGACGTTATACATTTCATTAAATTGAAATTCTCAATCTTTTTGAAGAAAGTGTGGTAGTCATACTATTGGCGGTGATTAAATACATATGAACATCCGAAGCAATTTATTGGACAACTCATAGCTTTAATGAAACAAGATTTGTAATGATTTCATATCATTTGAGTGGCACTGGTGATTTTGACAACTTGTCAGCTTGAGGTACAATTGGCATATAGCTAGATGTCAATCAAATTAAACAATTTAATTGTATATGTAAGGATTAAGTTACTTTTTTGGTTTGCATGAATCATGATTATCATTATACCCAACCTCACACGCACGACGACACGAGTCACAAGTAAACAGGGACTAGGCTGGTAGCGACACTGGTGGCCCATAAATAGGATAGTGATAGTGGATAGTATGATAAGGATTTTCTTTTTATAGGGTTAATAAGGATTCGTGAAGAAGATGATGTGGTATTATTGGGGATACTGTAAATTCTTCTGCCTCTAGTTCAAATAAATTATTTAAATGATAGTAGGAATGAGTTTAAATAAATTATTTAGATAAGTTTAAATAAATTATTTAGATAAGTTTAAATAAATTATTTAAATAATAGTAGGAATGAGTTTAAATAAATTATATAAATAAGTTCAAATACATTATTTAAATAAGTTTAAACAAATTATTAAATAATTTCAAATACATTATTTAAATAATTTCAAATTAATTATTAAATAAGTTCAAATCAATTATTTAAATAAGTTAAAAAAAATTATTTAAATAAGTGCAAAAGAATTATTTAAAAATGTATTTAAACTTATTTAAATAATGTATTTGAACTTATTTAAATAAGTTTAGATAAATTGTTAAATAAGTTCAAATAAATTATTAAATAAGTTTAAATAAATTATTTATATAAGTTTAATTAAATTATTTAGATAAGTTTAAATAAATTATTTAGAAAGTTTAAATAAATTATTTAAATAATTTTAAATAAACCATTTAAATAATTTTAAATAAACCATTTAAATAAGTTTAAATAATAGTAGGAATGAGTTTAAATAAACTATATAAATAAGTTCAAATACATTATTTAAATAAGTTTAAAAAAATTATTTAAATAAGTTTAAAAAAATTATTAAATAAGTTCAAATACATTATTTAAATAATTTCAAATAAATTATTAAATAAGTTCAAATAAACTATTTAAATAAGTTCCAAAAAAATATTTTAATAAGTTCAAAAAAATTATTTAAATAATGTATTTAAACTTATTTAAATAATGTATTTTAACTTATTTAAATAAGTTTAGATAAATTATTAAATAAGTTCAAATAAATTATTTAAATAATAGTAGGAATGAGTTTAAATAAACTATATAAATAAGTTCAAATACATTATTTAAATAAGGTTAAACAAATTATTAAATAAGTCCAAATACATTTAAATAATTTCAAATAAATTATTAAATAAGTTCAAAAATATTATTTGAATAAGTTCAAAAAAGTTATTTAAATAAGTTCAAAAAAGTTATTTAAATAAGTTCAAAAAATTTATTTAAATAAGTTCAAAAAAAATATATTTTTTATTATAAAGAAGGGGTAAAAACTTTATTGAAATTCAAAAGAAAGCATTACAACAAAGTCAAGGGAAAAATCCCAGAGAATCCGAAAAGAGCAAGCAAAGCAGGAAACAAAATCAATGCACACCCACACCGTCCTCAGCAAGAACCCTCTCCAAGTCACAACCAAGCTCCTCGGGGATTTGAGCCCAATCATCAATCTTCCAACCCTCCCCATACTCTGAAGCCCATTTGGCTAGACAATCAGTTCTCCTATTCCATTCCCTCGGAATATGGACAACATACACCATCTCCATCAAAGTACCAATTTGCCAAATCTGTTGCACCACCACCGCCAACTGCCAGCTGCCTTTGGACATCTTCTTCTTATTAAGAAAATTAACAAGAACCTGAGAGTCTGATTCACAAATAACCCATCGCCATCCCATCTCATAAGCCCGTTCCAAAGCATAAAGGATCGCCAATCTTTCCATAAGGTTTATAGGATAGAAAAGAGGAAAACCACTGAGCCAAAAGAGTCCCTACCAATCCCACCAACTCTAGCAGGTCCTTAAAAGAATATATATTTAAATAATGTATTTAAAATTATTTAAATAATGTATTTGAACTTGTTTAAATAATTTTAGATAAATTATTAAATAAGTTCAAATAAATTATTTAAATAAGTTCAAATAAATTATTAAATAAGTACAAATAAATTATTAAATAAGTTCAAATAAATTATTTAAATAATAGTAGGAATGAGTTTAAATAAATTATATAAATAAGTTCAAATAAATTATTTAAATAAATTCAAATATATTATTTAAATAAATTCAAATATATTATTTAAATAAATTCAAATATATTATTTAAATAAGTTCAACCAGAAAACCTGAGTATTTTGTGATTTTTGGAGGGGAAAAAGTTCGCTCTGCAACTTGGGTTTTTGCGTTTGTTGTCTTTGGTGAAGTTTGCATCTGTGTGGGTGGAGGAGGCTCATCCTCCTCCATAGAAGGTGTATGAGCAGTAAGTACTTCTTCCTTGTGGCGGTGCCGACCCTAGTATTTGATCTTTGGAGGCATCCTTGCTGACTATCGCACATGCAGTTCTATTGGGCAGTGGTCCTTCTGTAATGCTTGAGGATTCAAAGCCCCCCAACGACATCCATTGCAGCTAAACTGATGGGTCTTTGGGTGTTCAATAACCAAAGTCTTTGAAAGAAATCATTGAAGGTGAGAACGTAGTCTTTCTGGTAGGCGCAAGGTTCTTGGTGGAAGCAGGCGGCAATAGAGAAGATTGGGGACTCATAGGAGGTAAGTGGACCCCTAGCCCTCCCTAAATAGATGTCTTTTCTCCAAATGAAGGTCTTTGTAAATTTTTATCCGAAGAAGATAATAGGTTAAAGAATGTCAGGATTTTCCTAGCGGTTGTGGATCTTGAAAGGATCCCAGCAAGAAGATATTTGAACTCCTGGCTTTTGGATGTCTGGGGAAAGAAAATGGGCATTTTTTTTACCTATTTCAGAATGATTCAAAAAGGATTGTTTGTTGACTTCCTAAAAAACCATGAAACTCAGACTAGGGTTATGGGAAGTCAATTTTGGAGTATTGGTAAGAATGTTTTTAGGGCTTTGTCGTGGACACCAAATGCCATAAATGAAGAGATTCTAGCCCTCTCGAGTCTGAGGTGGGTCATGGTCAAAAACCTTCCCCCCCACATTTGGAATTTCATCCCTCTACTTTTGGAACCCTACGGGAGGGTGTTAAAAATTGACAATGTAAAGGTTGCTCTCCCCCACATTGATGCTAGGGTCCTTGTCTCATTGAATCCTAGGGTAGAAATACCCGATATCCTCAGGCTAAATTTGGAATTTAGATGCTTTGATTTTCCCCTTGAAATCCTCAAGGGTTTAAACTCCTACTTCATGTTGAAGGGAAAAGAATGTAGATCTACTTACCCAACAGTGCGGAATACATTCCCTTAACGCCAATACAATAGGGGAGAGAAGCAAATATTGAGTCTAATAGCTTCTAAAACTACTTGAGATGAATACAGCCATTAAGAGATATCATTTAGACAAAGAATTCACAGATTGACATAGAGATTTTACGTGGGAAAACCCTTTTAGGTAAAAAACCCATCACACAAAGCCAAGACTATTGTATTACAGTATTGAAACAAATACATACAATTTCCAATCTTCTCTGTATAGCTTACAAATGCCCAAAGAGATTCGAATTCATTGTTACAATGTTTTCACAATATACAGATCGAATCACCTCTCTTCAAGAACACACGTTCTTTCCTTTCGTTTCCTCTTCAACCCGCGACTTCAAAAATTACTATGCAACTTAACTTGTCTTCCCACCTGAGAAATAGCATATCTCTCATCCATATGTAACCGACTCAGAAGATTCCTACACAACAATGAAGTCCATCCTCAAATCACGCATCTGGTCGGATCTGACAGATCTCCCTGCAACAAGCCGATTTTGCATTCAAAGCCATTACTCAAAACGGTTGAGTTCGCCACCCTTTGTTGACAAAGCAACTGCCACAATAACTATTTTTGGTTTCCGTCCAATCACTATTCAGACAAGTGCCACATGTCCAAGACTCATTGGCAATCGCAGCTGACAGAACTACCAAAACAGTCAAATAGACACCGAGCGCGTCCAAGACTTCCAAGTCATTCTAACACTACCGGAGCCGGAGTCGGAACGGGAGTGGAAACAGGACTCCACCGAAATTATAGATTCAGGAACCATTTCGGTTCCGTGTCCGCCCACGGCAAAGAGGAACTCACCAGATACAGCTCTGACCGGGGTAAGTCAACTCGGGGTCAAACCAAGGCGGGAACACAAAAGACCAGAGTCGGAGTCGGAGTCGGACCAGGAACAGAAAATAGGACTTCAAAAAAGTCCAAGATCAGGAAACAATCCGGTTTCGGTTCCACCTCCACCAACTGCAAGAAACAACAATCCAGAACCTGGAAAAAGTGGAGGAAAACACCCCGAGGAGAAACCAAACATCTAGAAGAACTAGATTGCAAAAGGAGGAGTCGGACTCGGAGTCGAAACAGAAACTGAAACAGGAACATGGAAAACAGACATTGCCAAATTCCAAATCTGGTTCCGCCTCCACCAGAACCTGCGAAATGAAGCTAGAAGAACAGAACGGTAGGAAGCGGAGTCAGATCCAGAATGAGAACAGAAACACAGAACCTAGGCAAATGGAACAATGCCAAGTTCCAACCCGGTTCCACCTCCGCCAGAAACTGCGAAGCGAAACAAGAGTCTAGACAGAGGGAAGTGGAGCCGAAGACGGAGAGGGAATAGAAAACCCAGAGCTAGGCAAATGGAACAATGCCAAGTTCCATTCCGGTTTTGCCTCTGGCAGAACTTTGCAGACAACACACAATCACCAAGGCATGAAAACGAGGACTTCAAGCTGGAAGTTGAGACAAAATTTCTCAACACTTGTGTCGAAAGGAAGGACACATATGAAAATATTGTCCCCTGATCAGGAAAAAAATCCTCCGCTAAAACCTAATACTGTTAACCCTGGTCATGAAGTGTTGAAGACATAGCCTAAGAACCGACCACCTAAAGAGGAGAGGCCTCGAGAGGTGGATGGCACTAGCTGTCTAGTAAATAGACTAGGCCCAAACTCGGAACCTGACTCCAAGGGAAGTGAAGGAAAGGGATCCCCTCACACAAGGGAACCTTTAAACTCCAAAAAATTGGAAAACATTGGGGATGGCACAACCAAATTGTGCTTAAATTGAAAAACTGCAAACAATGGGCCAGTTAACACAAGGTCCATCAGTAAGAAGGAAATTGAGGTGGGGGTGGGTCATACCGCAAACTTGGAAAACCCTTGTGAGCAATCTTGGGATGACAACCTCACCGAGGTTGAATCTTTACTTGGGGATGCACTCTCTGATACCTCCTCCCAATCCTCTGAGGATTCTATGGAGGATTCCTCTGAAAATATGAAATTTGATGAGGATTTGCAAGATGGGGTCTCGATTTAGGGACCCTCAGGAGACAAAGTTGGCACTAACGAGAAAGTATGGAAGAATGCCCAACAGCTTGCACTGGAAAAGCTAATGAACTCGGGTGTTGTGGGAGGTTGCACCGGCAGGGTCAGCCCTGATAAACAATCAACCATTGCTTTAGAGGTTGCCTCTGATTGTATGTTGCTCCAAGGGAGCCCAACCAAAGTGAAACACATTGTCTCTACCTTTGAGGCCAAGACCCTGCACACCGACACTCTTTTTTTCTCCAATGGACTCCCAGGAGAACATGCTACTAATACTCCTTTGTTGTCCACCGATGGGCTTGAGAAGGGTATGGGTGTGTCAAAATTTGATGGTAGAGGTGGAAACCACAAAGAGACTTCCAAGGAAGAACATGACAACTGGCCTAAACCAAGAACTTTGAAGGTTGCCTCAACCTCGGGAATAAATGAGATTGTGGTCAATCCATTAGGTAAAAGAAGAGTGGTCAGGACAAGAAAGGAGCAAGGGGCCTTAATCCCAGTTGAGAAAGGCAACCTGAAGACTTTGTTGCAAGCCAAGAGAAAAAAACTAAGTGTTGTTATTCAAAGCCCAACACCTAAAAGGATGGAGGAAGAGAATAAAGTCCCCAAATGCTTTGAGGCTTTTAAGCCTAACAAGGATTCAACCCCCCCAAATGCTCAGGATGGCTATTAACCTCATCTCTTGGAACATGAGGGGGCTTGAATCCCCTGATAGAAATCATGTAGTGTGAATATTTCTGGGGCAATGCAAAGAGAAAGATATAATCCTTTTACAAGAACTCAAGTCAATCGAATTCACTTTGAAATCTAACCTCTGCTACATTTGGAGGGATTCATCCTACTTAGCCACCTTACATGACCGGGGTAACGGTGGTGTTGCTATCCTAATTGCTAACAAATGGAAGAACTCAATATCCAATTCTGGGGTCTCCTCGTGCAACACGGTTGTCTAGATCAGCTTAAGATTGGAAGATCAAACTATGGGAATATGCTCAATCTATTCCCCTAATGAATATAGTGAAAGGATAAAACTCTGGAAGTGGTTAAGCAACCTAGACAACATACTCTAGATAATCAAGGGAGACTTTAACATGATTGAAAGCAAGGAGGACAAAAATGGTGGAACTAACATGGATTGGAAAGGCAATGATAAATGTTTTTGGACAAAAATGAAGACCAAGCTAAAATTGGTTGATCCAATCACTAGGTAAAAAATGGACTACCCAAGTATCTGGTTCACATGGTGCAACTACCATAAGGGTAACATAAGTATTTATTGCCACTTGGACATATTTTACTCAAATGAAGACTTATTCTTAGCGGACACATTGGAAAGTGGTTGCAAAGTTGAATTCCATCCTTATACTTTGTTTGATCACCACCTGGTAAAAGCAAGGTTTTTGCTGAAGTCTGGAGGTAGAAATACAAGAAGAAGAGGGGGAGTTCTCAACACAACCCTACTGAAGGATAGTGATTGTGTAGACACCATTGGGGCCCTCAAAAAAATCAACCAGGGATTGTATAAGGCCTGAGTGCCTTGGAAAGATGGGAGTTAAATGCCAAAGGGTGGAAATCCCTATTTCAAATGATTGGAAAAAAGAAGGCCCTTGATAGAAGAACAGAGGAAGGCTTGCTACAAGAAGATCTCCTACAAATAGAAAGTTGTCTACAAAAATCCCTAGAGGATGTGAACCTTGACAAAAGACTTAGGGCAGCTAAGGATGCGCTAAGGACAATCCAAAACTTTAGAATCCAAGGACTAAAAGTGAGATCCAAAATTAATTGGATGCAAAATGGGGAAAAAGGCTCAAATTTTTTCTTCAGATTCCTAAAAGAAAAGAACATAAAAGAACACAGAGAACAAAAATAGGTGGAAGGGAAAACCTTCACAGAACTAGAAGATATAAAAGACCAATACTACACCTTTAATAAGAAATTATTCACCTTAGACTATAGGAGGAAAGGCTGTAAAACTGCAAGAAACATGATAAAATACATTGTCCCAAAAAAGATCTCAACATTAGAAGCACAAGGGCTAGGCAAGGAGATCACAAAGGAGGAAATTGAACAAGCAATCAGCTCAATGTAGAATAATAAGTCCCTAGGTGCAGATGGACTCCCGGTTGAGTTCTTTAAAACCTTTGGTGAATGGATCTCAAATGATCTATATGAAGTTTATAAAGAAGCTTTAGCAAAAGGAACATTGGGGAAAAACATCAATAGGGGCATAATAAAGCTAATTCCTAAAGAAGGGGACAAAACTCAAATAAAGAATTGGAGGCCAATAAATCTATTGAACGTCTCCTACAAAATCCTTGCAAAGGTCTTGGCTAAAAGATTGGTGAATATTCTACCAAGATTCATAAGCAACACTCAGACAGGGTTCATTAAAGGTAGATATATACTTGAAAATGTAATCACTAGTTGGGAAGCCATGGAGTGGGCAAAAACAAATGGGAAAGAGGCAACAATGGTGCTGCTAGACTTTGAAAAAGCATATGACCGAATTGAGTGGGGCTTTATTAGGCTAATTATGAGCACCTTCAAATTCCCAAAAGCCTTCTACAATATGGTGGAAACTCTCTTCAAGGATGTAGTGGCCCAAGTTGACATTAATGGGAATCTCGCATAGGAAATAAACTTGGAAAGATCTATAAGGCAAGGTTGCCCCCTAGCCCTTGCCCTATTTGTGATAGACTTTGAGGCATTGCACTTTATTCTAACAATGAACATTGATTCCCCAAGGATAAAAGGTATCACTTTTCTTAACCAAGAAACCCTCCTTAACATTCAATTTGCAGATGATACTACTCTTTTCCCACTACTGGAGGAAAACAATATGGTGAACCTCATGAAAAAGCTGGATATTTTCTATGATGTTTCGCGAGCAAAGGTTTCCACTACAAAATCCGTCATGCTAGGCTAGAAAGAGGAACCCCCAGACTGGCTGACTAAATATGATATACAATGGGGTCGCCCTCAAAAATAAGTCATGTACCTTGGTATTTTATTCTCTGTCAACCCCAACCTAAGAGAAATGTGGCTTTGGATACATGCAAAAATTCATAAGAAAATCAGTAATTGGAATAAGTAGCCCCTATCCTTGGCAGGAAGGGTATAGGTTTGCCAAAAAATTCTTGCCTCATATAGTATCTACTATGCATATGTCTGAATGTTACCAGGTTGATGAAATCCAAAAAAATATCAGAAGTTTCCTTTGGTCTGATGGGAAAGTAAAGAGGAAAAAGCATGTTTTGAGATGGGACTGGTGCTACCTAAGCAAGGTTGATGGCAGGCTGGGGTTGAAAGACCTAAGGTTGCAAGGTATCACACTAGCATCCAAGTGGATATCAATGGCTCTAGAGGGAGATGAGCCTTGGAAAATATTGATCAAAAGAAAAATTGAAAGGGGAGCTCCCAAGCATGCCAAGACATGGAAAGGGCTCCCCCTAAGTGATCACATTTGCTGCAGTCAACCAATAGTCCCTGCAGGGTCTGTGGTTTTTAAGAGCCTATGGAAGGCCTGGGGGCTCATAAAAAAGCATATTCATAACTCACAAGCCTTCTCAAAT
The DNA here is from genome assembly GCA_007115665.2 of Sequoiadendron giganteum. Classification (NCBI taxonomy): domain Eukaryota; kingdom Viridiplantae; phylum Streptophyta; class Pinopsida; order Cupressales; family Cupressaceae; genus Sequoiadendron; species Sequoiadendron giganteum. The sequence continues at coordinate 159,592,808 of CM021103.1, forward strand.
AATACTATGTTCGCACAAAGATCAATCTAGTAGAACTTTTGCCACAATGATAAGCCCCTAGCACTGAAACAGGGTTGATTGGCCAAGGATTGTGCAAACAAAGGAATTAAATATATTGCAAACATTATGAACCAAGATGGCCTGATAAGTTGGAATATGCTCAGTAATGAGTACCAACTACCTAAATCCAATTGGAGGACTTATTATGTGATGAGGGAGGCATGTAAGGAAATTAATGTGAACAAAAATCATGAGGTTGATTCTGATCAGTACAAGGACTTCAGATGGAAGGATGGTTCCATGCTCACCAAGCTGAGTGTGAAAAAACTTTACAGCTCCCTCAACAACCAAAGTCAAGTTTTCATTCATTTGAACAAAGCATGGGGAGCAAACCTAAATAGGCAAGATTGGGGAAAGGTGCTCAGAAACAACTGGGCAAGTGTATTAGAGCCAAAGAAGGCATGCTTTTGGTGGCTCCTGCTGCTACAAAGGTTGCCAATCAAATATAAGACAAAAGACATAGAAATCTACGGCATATGCAGAGTGCCAAAGTCCATTAAACACATCTTCTTTGACTGTGTGTTCACAAGGGAAGTATGGAATATTTTTTTCCACAAATAATGCATATGGGATAAAATGAATTATTTAAGACTTGACAAAATTATTTTGTTGTTTTCTAATGCTATTGGGAAAAATTTAATGATATTCTAGATTATTATCTCAACTAAAATACTTTGGTTCATTTGGAAAAAGAGAAATGAGGAAAAATTCAGCGGGGCTAGGCGTGCACTTACCGAGTCTTGTAAAAGGCTCGCACTCTCTAATATTTCTATGCAGGTGGTCGTTAAGCTCATTGAAGATGGTATTATGCCAGTTAGTATTCAAGAGGTCAATTTTGTGCATGATTGACAATACACCACAAAGGTTTTCCTCATAGTGCTTGAACTGTTCCTGAAAGAATACAATGATAGGGTAAACAAAGATGGCCTTGGTGAGGACCCTCCCCCACTGCACATCATTGATGACTTCACCCAAGATGAAATTGAAATAACTAGTACACTCCTGAAGATGAAATATGCAAAACGCAAGGCTAAAGATAATCCTTGGTGAGCTTATTTCGTTGTCTCTTGATAGTGTTGCTATAATCTGGTTTTTGTTGGTTTTGTTTTTTCTTATGGAATTTGTACTCCTTTGTAAATGTAAGCATGCAATACAAAAGGTTGTAACTGTAATGTTTATAAGGTTCTATGATGTATCAGGTTGGGTAGCCATAGTTGGCCTTCATTTTGTAAGTCTATAAACCGAGACTGGTTTATCCTCTATATGGTGATGTATGTTGTTGTTTAGATTATATTTAATACAAAAAAATAAGTTCAACTAAATTATTAAATAAGCTCAACTAAATTATTTAAATAAGTTCAAAAAAAATATTTAAATAAGTTTAAATAAGTTTAACTAGATTGTTAAAAAAAAATTAAATAAATTATTTAAGTCATTATTAAGAATTTATTGGGCATACAAATAATTCAAAGATAGACACAAACTCTTAATAAAAATACAAATAACATAATAATTAAAAGAGGAGTGTAAACACTTAAGTAAATTAAAGAAATTTATAAAAATGAAATTATACCATTTTAAAACCTATTAAGAATTAAAATTATTTTTATAAGACTTAAATAAGAACATAATCACTAAATGAAGAAGTTTAAATAAATTAGTTAAATGAGTTTAAATGAATTATATAAATAAGTTTAAATAAATTATTTAAATAAAGTCAAATAAATTATTTAAATAAATTTAAATAAGTCAAATAAATTATTAAATAAGGTAAAATAAATTAACCAAAGATTGGCATAGATTGCAATAAAAGCACTCATTTTTTGTGACATTAATTTCCTACTGTATGAGACTGTGAGTTATATTATTCGCTTGCAGAACTGTCAGTTCTACATGGATATGTATGATGCACATATCCATACCTCGATGCATTCTTGGGGTTGGATAGCCGATGCCCTCTCTCCCGAATAAATGCAAGAAGTTGAGTCCACGAAAAGTGGAATTTTTTTCCTTAGCCAAAAAAATGAAATTGACATTGCAAAAACGGGATCTCAATTTTCATAAATGGGATCTCGATTTAAAAAAAACGGGATCCCATTTAGGGTCGGGATCTCGAGCCTAAATTCAAAATGGGATCCCAATTTTTAAAAATCGGGATCCCGTTTGTAAGAGGGTCCCGAACCGACGCATGTGAAATGAGATCCTGATTATTAAAAAACGAGATCTCGATTTGTTAAAAGCGGGATCTCATTTTTAATAATCGAGATCCCGTTTTGAGATGGTATTTATTTTTTTTAAATGAAACTAATTTCATTTTGCACGAATGAGATCCTGAATTCGTCTGGTGTACAATGATAGTTGAGCAAACTCCAAGTACGCCACCATCCCAAATTTTGTTGTTTTTCATTATTTTTTTTGAAATTTTTAATACAATAATGTGTGTTAGTGTGTTTTTATTCAATTTATTTACCGCATTTTGCATTTTATTTCTCTGTAAAGTAGAAATGAGTATCAATAGAATCATATGAAAAAATGCAATGAACCCTTGAAGAAATTGAATAGAAAGCAAAAAACCAACCTAAATTGAACTTGGAAACAAAAAAAATTGCATTTGAAACCTAAATTGTTAAATCAAACCAAAAAAAATTATTGTTGAAAACCCTAATTGAACTTGGAAACAAAAAATTTGCATTGACAAAACCACGAATTGAAATGAAATAAAAAAATTGCATTTGAATTTAATCCTAATTGTTTTTTAAACCCTAAGTTCAAATCAAACAAAAAAAATTAGATTTGAAAACCCTAGTTTCAAATGAAACAAAAAAACTGCAAATTAAAAACCTTGATTGCTTAGATTGAAACCCTATATTGAATTCAAACAAAAAAAATTGTTAAAACCCTAAATTGAAATCAAAGAAATCATTTTGCATCTGACAACCCTAATATCGAGCTAAAGAATGTTTGATAATGGGAAAAAATTATTTACATTGCTTAAATGTTTTAAATTTTATTTGCATTGTATGGAGAATTTACAATTTGTTAAACTTTAATTTCAATGTTAAATTATAATTAGATTAGAAAACAATATGTTAAAGAATAGTTACAATTCATAAATTATCAATGTTTGCAAATTTAATTAGCAAATTCGTAAATTCAAATGTACAATCCATTTTTAATTGTTACTTAATTAGATAATATTTGCATTCATTTATATTTTATGTTTTGATCTATCTTAGTCATTCCTTGTTTCCATTTCTTGTTTGCATGTGTTGTCTCTTATCTTTCGACAATTTCTTAACTCTCATTCTAGTCAATTAATTGTTAATTAGGCTTCTAGTTTCTGGTCTAAAATCTCAATTTGCACTAGACACCTAGACGCTAAAAGAATCTAAATATTATTTTTTTCTAAATTCTTTTCTAGGTTCTTTCAATTCCAAACAATCGAAAATAAAATAAGATAATTCAACATTAACTAATTTTATTATACATTTTATATCATAAAATTCATTTAAGTGGGAAATATTAATGAGAAAAATGTTACATAAAATTATCTTATATTCAAAATTAATAAAATATCAAGTTAAAATATACATCAAACTCAATCTTAATAATACACAATTACATGTTTTTATTACGCAAATAGTCAATCTATTCATAAAATAAAAAATATTCATAAACTAGTCAATCTATTACCCTAAACTGTAAATCAATGTCTTAAGGGGTCAGGTAATGTGACATTTCTTAAGGGGATCAAATAAGTTCTGAAAATTTGGTGAAGTTGCCGAAGGCAACCAAATTTAAAAATTTAATAAGATTGCATGCAAGATTATAATATGATTGAGATTTCATGATCTAGGTTGGTCAGTCAAAACACGAGCTATCTCAATCAATTGTTCCACAAGAAAATGTTGTTCACTAATTTGGAATCAATGTTATTAACTTCTTTACCAAATTTAACCGAAACTGAAATAAACCAAATGTATGCTCTCATTTATCAATGATAGAATCATTCATGTATTGAATGCAATCACATAAACTGAAATGAGAATAGTGAAACATAGCAATTTAAAGCAATAAAACACTGAATTAAATGAACTACAGATACTCAAATAGACACAAGATATGCCGAGTGGAAAACCCTCCTGGGGTAGATAAACCACTCCTAAACTTGCTGCCTTTTTCAAGCTTTCATTTCAATAATCATTTTTTACAATGCCTCATAGGCTGATTTATGAGCACCAACTCAAGGAGCACCAACCCCTCTTTTTAGAGACACCAATCTCAAGGAACACAAACCCCTTTTATGTTTTTCAATAGAACATACAATGATACAGAGGATCTCTTTGTTTCCCTGATTTCTGTCAAGTGCCTCTTGTCAGACAATGTGTAGAATTCTCAAAAGTCAAGAATGACTCTTCAGAGTTCCACCCATTATCAAACCTTAAGACAGCTTGAGGAAAATCTAGTTACAGTCTCAATACAACTTCTCATCAAACTGTATTACCAGTGGTGTGTTCTGACTTTCTTTTTTCTCACACACAGTTTCATCAATCTTTCATGATACTTTTCAAAACTGCTAACACACTGTGTTTTCCAATTTTTACAGCATTTGAGAAATTACCCTATATCTGCAATAAATAGAACTGCACTTCTCTTTTTTTCTTTTCAAGTTTTTCATTCATGATAAAGCCCTAATCTCTCTATTTTTATCTTTTTACAGAATACATCATTACATTCCAGGAAAATTACAACTTTCGGTTACAGCTGAAACTTGTTTTTTACAAATCAAAAACAGAGGTGTTCTTTTTGTTTTTATCCACTTTCCTGTCGAGCTACTCTTCAGGAAGGCAGAGTTGTTTTTAGTAGAATATTTTCTCCAGACAGGAAGAGAAACAGTATACCAAAAATAGAGAGGAGACTGAGCATAATCTTCACAGGCAGCCTGCACACATTTTCCTCAACGACCCAGCATAAAAAATAATATGTATACCATGAGCTATACCCAATAAAACAGCTGCAAGTTTTTGAGTAACTGAAAGAACTAAGCTCTATAACCGAAATCATCCTTTTAAGAGCAGTTACCAAAGATTCCTGGAAGGATCTGAAGAGATCCAAAGATATTATGATTACCCACAAAACAGAAATCACAATCCCTTTAAAACTGTCATGATAACCTTTAATAAAAATGCAGTCAAGTTTTGGAGCTATCATTTCAGATCTAATCATGAAAGGAATACTCATTTTTCACTTTTCTTTTCGCATAGAAAACTTAACTCGTAATAACCTTGCCTGAGAAGTAACGGATCCGTAAAGCAGACTGAAAGAATACCTGAGAATAGTGATGGAGTTGCTGTCACAAAAAAGTTTACCAGATTTGCAGCTAAGCTGAGCAACCCGTGCATCTTTCTTTATGGCGAGCTCTTAAGCCAGGGCAACATACACTATTTCCTTAATTAGTGATAGGAAGAAAATCTACTTACATATATGACTCACTCTTTCTAATTTCCAAAATGAAGCTTTGCAAATAGGTTCTGGTATTACAACTGTGTTGTGAACCAACAGCCTTTGCAGAACACTTAAGAAAGATGCTAAAGCCAAATTGTCTGATTATTAATATGTACGCATATGACTTGAGGGTATTCCTAAACATTTAATTCTTTAGTTACAAATCATTATTCCTTCAGAATGGTTTGTAGGTTCAGGTGGCTGATATCAGAACTTAGCTGCCACATACGATTTCTCTTTCAGTGGTTAGTCTTCCTATTCAATGTATGCAAATCCAATCACATGCACATTCTATTTGGGATAACTTGGTCAAAACAAAGAGGTTGATCAGCTGTTAGACAATTGACCCAAACTCTTAGCAAGGCACTATATCATTTTGCAAGATCTCCATACCAAAAAATTAAAAAATGAGGAGCACATAGGCAATAAATTTTATAATGATATACAGTCTTGAATATTTTCTCTTTACTGTACATTCAGATTTATGAACTGTAAGCCTGTCATACTTACCTAAGCTTCTACCACTTTAACATGGGAGAATTCTCATTAACTAAGTTAAACCTCTAAATATCTCCTAATACAATGATACCTAGCAACAATCTGTCTTTGCACATTAAAGAAAGAAATTTGTGTTTGAAATTGATATGAATCAAAAAGGTAAAATTTGGTATTACTTAGTTGTATACTATATATCTACAATGCAACAAATATATTCGATATTCAACTTAAAAAACAAATATACTTATAGATATGCCAAAGAATTTTGCAATATAGAAATGTGAACCAATTGAAGCCCCTGTAGATACAAGCATCAAATTGTTTGGCAATGTGTACCTCCAAAATGGAGAAGAGAGAGCTGAAATGGAAGTCACTCCATATCAGAATGCTATTAGCATCCTGATGTTATCAACAGTATGGAAAAGATCAGATGTTGCTTATACTATGGGAATGGTAACCCAGAACCTACCAAACCCTAAAGCACATCATTAGAATACTGAAATGATGAAAGGCAACTTCTTGTGCAGAAACCTTCAGCAATGAACAATACTGTAGTTGTACACTATAATAAGTCCTTAATTTAATAGAAGATGATCATGAACAAGGAAAGAATAATTATGATATAAGTTCTAACTTCTATACAAGAAATTCCTTTAATTTGTAAATAAACCTCATTGCCAAATTCTGGAATTGTTAGGAGTCAAATTATATACTTATTCTACATTTGGAAATACGTGATAATGAAAATTCTGATGGAATGGAAAATTTACTAATGGCCCTGAGTCAAATTCTAACAAAAATTTAATAAACTACACAATGTTACACACCATATCCAACGATAAACATAGATTCACATTAAAAGGTAAAAATAAAGCAATGTTGTGTAAAATTAGAAATAGCCATTGTTGCACATTGAATACACATGTCAAGGCCAAGCTTTACAAATATAAATGCGTGGTAAAAAATAAAGTTAATGTTTGTCAGAAAAAATCTTATAGGACATTACAATATTAAATAAACCTAAAATTCTCTACCAACATTCTGCTTCAATCATATTGTGTATAATATTGAAAAAGTACCTGTGAAGAACAAATAATTTTTAAGTGATCTTTTTTCAAATTGATTTATAGCGAAGACAAGATTGAAATGCAAGCAAGCTTACACTAAAGCAACAACAAATTTCTGAACTCTTTCAATGACAACAATTTCAAAACATAGAGGTAAGGGTTTTGCTTTATGTGATCTTTTTTTGATAGAAAAGACAAGATTAAAATGCAAGCAAGCTTATACGAAAGCAACAGAAAATTTCTGAATTCTTTCAATGAAAACAATTTCAAAACATAGAGGTAAGGGTTTTGACAGATTTTTACCATGCTTTGTTGACAAATGCTATATCTTCTAAGGAAAGAGAGCTTGATTTGAATTGCTATGGGTGGAGATGACAAATGCTTCCAAAATTATTTGTTTTGGCATGGACCTAGAAGCATAAGTTCATATCATGAATCCCAGAAGGCTTGAGGTCAAAAGCAAGTTCTGTGAAGTAAAATGAAACTCAGAGCCAATGCGATTGCCTGATTGCTTTGTTCATTGGTTATACATGGGAAAGGGATCATAGGATTTTCCTCTTAGATTCCCAATTCAGTTCCTTATTTGAGCGGAACATTAGGACAGGTTCCATTCTATGCATGTATTATGATGTATATAATGCAATTATACTACCATATAATCTAAAAATTCCCAAGCCTCTGTTTTTATTTCATAGTGCATAATTGGGCTGAAGGCCTTTTTAACATTTAAGAGTTTATTCTGTATCCAAGCCTTAGAAGTTTGGGTTGTTTCATTTTTTAACCAAAATACAGGATTCTATTATGCCAGACTTTATTATTTATCTGTTGATTGGTAATGTATTGTCCTATGAATAGCATAGAGGATATTGATATATTGAGAGTTGGGCTCCAAATGTGAATTGTGGTACCGGAGTAGATCACGGATACAATCAGATACAATACTCAGGCCATACTTGAGTCATATCATACTTGTACCTGGTGCAACAGTACACATGTCAGGGGTTTTACCACAGCATATCCTACAAGTTTGCTATTTGTGCATTCGTAAGGCCAAATGCTATGACGTAGAATTTGTGGTGGTTACAATTGTAAAGGTTTGTTGAAGGACATTAGTACCTTTGTTCTAACTTGGTTGTAACAACTTCTTAATCCTATTTTAAAAACACATGGGCTCCCTTAAGACGAGATAAGTTGTAAATCCTTTGTTAAAATTTCTATGACAATATTATTTATAATTCCTATTGACTTTAAAATGAAACATAGCTGTCCTTAACCTATGACTCATATCTTGATTGCATTTTCTGATACAAATAACATAACTTTTACTTAACTAGGATCATATTAATTGTATTTGAGCATTTTGGGTCCATCACTAGGCATGCAACTCAGTTGGCATCAACAACATGTCAAATATTCAGGAAAGATTAAAAACAGCTGTTAATTCCTTGTGCTCACATGCATGACACATAATGTGGAAAGCTCTCAATGACCATTTTCTCTTGACCCAGAATTCATTAATGATTCTACTTTAAATTTCCATTTGATGAACTATGGATTATGCTAAAAACTATTGCACAGCTAAAATCAGAAGCACTCTTATGGCCACTATCATGGACTGTGGAGATACTGTCAAGAAACCATTTAGTGTGCAACAAAATGCAATTTAGTGCAAAGGAAGGTTGCCTTAATTGAATGGAGCATCCTTTTGGTCCATATGATACTAACATCGAGGGTTGTATATACATTTTTTCTTACAATTAATTCCTTATGATCACTATGATGACTTTAGTCCATACAAAAGAAAAAATCTTGGAAGATTGCCATTAATTCCCTTTGAAAAGAAAAAAAAGACCAATACTACCATGCTGCCCATTGTCCCTACTATAGTTTCAAGAGTCACTAGGACTCACACAAGATGAGTCTCAAGGCTGGTGGTACAAATTGAGTTTCAGAGACTTACTGCGTAACAGTCTCACCAGACCTGATGAATCTCATCTACAAAACTTGGTGACGACTGTTAGGTGGGAAAACTAGAAAAGAAACAAAAGTAAATCAAAACTCTTAAAACCTAAAACATATAGAATGATTTGTAGCACTTCAAATGATATTCCTTTCGTTTGCAAGCACAAGCAAGGAGGGAAAAAGAGAATCAATCCATTGAAACAAAAACCAGCAAACATGGTTAGGGGTTAGGGCCTAATTATTGCTCAATTCCTTTAAAATCGGTAACAAGAAGCAAACATCTCAACTATATCTTGTGTTCTAACTTCTAGCCTCTAGGCTAGCAACATAGACAGCATGACACAGACTTCCTTTGGAATTTGATGTCAGGATTAAGGCATGATTATTCTTAAAAATAGCCAAGATAACTTTTGTAATGTGCATTGGAAGGATGGCATGCCTGTTTAAGTGATTTATGTCATATTTTAGTTGTTTTCTATATTTTCTTGTTGTTCACAACCCTGATAAACTCTGATTATTTAAATCAAATTGCTTTTTGTGATTTATACACGTATACATGACTAGTATACCATTTTTTAGAAATAAAATGTATAGTTTTTGATTCACAGTTATCCAGGGTATTGTGGTTGTATTGTTTACTATAATGGACCTCCTTGCAACTCGGGTACAAGAGGAATGAAGATGCTTGAAGAACTGTGCATGACTCCTGAATTATATGACTTTTGCTTGATTTCTGAAGATTGCAATGAAAGGATTTGACATGGTACAATCTCAAACTTTTTGCATAACTTTGGAAGAGAACATGCCCCATCCATAATCTTAATGGATGAGATTGACCATATATGGTATGTTCTTATACATTCTGGATCTGGCAATGGTGACAGTGAAGTCGAAAGAGCTATTCTTGAGCTACATAATCAATAACTGCAATGCTAAAGAAAATTGATCACTAGACCTGTTAGAAATATCAAAGGGGTGCCAATTACTAGACATACTCTATTTTTTAGTTCTAAATTAATATCAATGTTAAATATAGAGATGCTAAAAAATTCTGTACGTGAATTGATGAAAATTTTAGAAGAAACCGTGGCTGGAACAGTTCCGATTTGTCCCTGTTGATGAAGCAGAACCATTAGCAGTAGCCACTAGTGTTTGTGGTGGTGGAGGTTTCATTTGAGGAGGTGGATTGTGCTTTAGTTTCTTTTACATGATTGGTCTGTTGACTTCATTTCAAACTTGTATAGATTACCATAGAATCTCTTTCATAAGAAAGACTGATTAGAAGACTAAACAAACGTGTGTTGTGCTACACCTTGGTCTTGGCAATGTGCAGTCTTAAAGTTATGAAATGAATGCTAAATGCCACAAAAGCTTAATTGACATGTTTTTAAAAGAGAAGCCATCATAAGATCCCTTTGAATCTCTAGTATTAGAGCATTCTCAAGTTGTGGAAATGTTGTCCGGAGAGTATCATAAGGGTTGTTAGCCTACCATTTTCTTCAGTGACATACAAAAGGGCAGAGCCTTAAGACCATTACTTGCATCATTATTGTTGGTAACTGTGTAAACTATGAAGCTCTAATTGCGTTCAGTCCTTACTTAAGATTGGTACATTCGTATGCTGCTTTAAGTTCTTTAGCATGACCATGTGGCTAAGGGAATTTTTATGAAGCAAACGTAGTAAACAAGTTCCCTTTTAACTATCAGAATGTAACAAGCCTTTGTATATGAGTGACCACTTTCAATTTAGCATGCCATTAGCTCACAGTAGGTATGAACAGTAGTAAAAAAAAAAGTAATGCCATCTGTCATTCCCACAACTATCTTTGACATTATGTTGTCAATTGGCACAATCTTATTGTTTGGAACATATTGTATGGCGATTCTCTGGCACATAAGAAGCCTTCAAGCTAGGGCATACCATTAATCCCCAGCAATGTAGGACACACAAACGAAATGACACCCAAATCCCACATTATCGACAAGATTCCAGTTCACTTGATAGATGTGTCAAAATTACAACGATGGCCCCAAGCCAAACATCACCATGTATAGTAGATGAGAGGACTTTCAACATTATACAGGCCAAAATGACAGGTCAGGACCTTTCCTGCAATCTACTGTTTGCATACACTGGAAATTTAGGTGGTTTCCGCGTTTTAGTAAAAATGGGAGAAAAAGCCCTAAAGCTGCAAACCTTTGAAAGTAGAGAGAAGAAATGATAGCTAAAATGGAGGAGGTAGGTGCACTTACGGGACAGGGACGGTGTAGACTCAAAAGCCGATCCCATTGGTCCGCCGAAACGAATACCAGATGCGCTCCAAGCCATGGCCAATCTCTGGCATGAAGGGTTCCCAGATCAATGGCATCCAAGATGGTGTCTGAAATTCCATCGTCCACCTCAAAATCCAGCATCCCAGGCTCTGCACAAAATTTTAAAGATACACTTGGTGAATCCGATTAGGAGAGGATAATATGGTCGTCCAAAATATAGAACTAGAGAAAAGTCCATAAAGACTATAGTTATAAATAATCTATTGCATAAATTGGTCGAGAAGAGGGTATCACATCACTTAGTTACGTGAAATTCAGTTGTAGGAAAAATTGTCACATTTCATAGATGGCACACCAATACACTTGCATCTAAGAAACAAGTGTTATGAGTGTTTATTGACCCTTTATCACACGAAGTGTCAATGTAGATAGGTGTTCATAGAGGTTTCAATTCTCTTTTGACACCTCTTCCTACATTTTTGGTAGGCAACTTGCCACCATTCCATGGAGGTTCCTTATCCACACTTCATGGAGGTTGGTTGCCTCCCTCATTCTTATTTATGTACACCTTATTGGTCTAATCTATGGGTAAAATTTATGCAATTTTGTGTTCATTGTGCTTTCTTTCAATCTTTGATTATCAAAGGTTCTTTTATGGTATCAAAGCAAGACATGGATTTTTCGCAAGTTGTAAGGTGAAGCATTTCATTGTATCTTTTGATCAATTCATCTCTATGTAACAATCCACTGGAAAGGCATATATTGACGCGAGCTTGCAAGCTAGTATTTTTGGAGGCATGATTAATCCCTACGACCCCTGCAATTTATCTGTAGTTTTGATCATTCATCTAAATGAATGACTAAGGGGTGGTTTTGGTCATCACAGGTGATGATTTTTTCATTGCATGCCAAAATTCTCTCTGTAGCAGGTTCATTTTTAGCACTTACATTGGTTGCAAGCCGCAATTAAGAGGAGGAGGTAGAAAGTTTGGGACACCAAATATAGGAAGATACAGGTTCACCTTTCATGTGCTTAGGCACACATCAACCAAACCCTTGTGATTTCTTCATAGAGGTTGTGTTTTAGTTTGGAGGGCCATTTAATTTCAAGATTATTTGTGGAGGCACACTTGAATTCATAAACTTGATCAATATATAGGTCGTGAATCATCTTTGGTAGGCCATTAAGAATCTCTGCCACATTTCAATGAATTTATAGTTCGTGAATCACTTGTGGTAGGCCGTGAGGAATCTCTACTGTGATTTAATTGTGAGTCATTAGTGTGGCAATTTTTAGGAGTTTAGGCACATTCAAACTTGGTGACAATGTTCTGCATTTGGGAAGCCTACCGAGATTTTGCGAAGAAAGCCCTTTGCATTTTTTATTAACCTATGATTTCTTAGAGAGACTTGCAACTTGTTTTTTTATAGATCAAAGGTTGGTGGCACATGACATTGGGGCTCTTTCTTGGTGGTAACAACTATCAGATTCAATGGAAGGAAGACCACTATTATTCACCTACCTTTTTATGCCAATTCACTGATCATGTCACCTTTTACCATAGGGCTTATGTCAGTAGCAAAGGACAGGGGCAAAAAATCTCAATTCTAAGCCCTTGGTCACATGGTATTCCAACCCTTGATGAACTTTCTAACCCAAGGGGATTTAAATCTTCTCTTATTTTTCCTCTTTTTTCTAATTTTTTCGAGGAATTTTTTTTCAAAAAATCTAAAATTATTTTTTTCAAGGAGGATCAATTATTTTGAAAATGTGAAAAATTGAAAGCTTCATAACTTTTTCTCGGTAGTTCGAAATTAAGTTTCATTTTTTTGTAAAAGTTCTTATTTTTTTCACAATGCTTCTAATGAGCCCATTTGGACTATTTACAAAAGCACTCCTTCTATAAAGTGCCAAATTGGGAGGTGGGAAGGGTCAATGGACACCTAAGTAGGCCTAAATCCTATGTGTATGCAATATATAGACTAACATAGTTTCTGTCAAATAATTTTTGGGATGGAAATATGTGAACGGGAGTGGGATATAGAGTTAATTATGACTTTATGTCAAGATTGTTTTTCTTTTCTTGATTTGTAGGAATCCAAAGGAGTGATTTTGGCAATGTTGAGACTTCTCATAAAATTTGAATTTCTCATTGGGGTGGAGGACATTCTAGTATGAGAAAGTTTAGGGGAAGGGATCCTTTTTTGCATGATATCCACATTTTTCTTGTTTTGGGGGCACAAGTGAATATGTACTTGTATATTTTAGACATTAAGAATGTGACTTTGGCAAGACATAGGATACAAGCTAATTATGGCACTAGATTTATGAAGTGTTATCTAAACTTGGAGGCGTACCAAAATTTTGAGTGGATGGAGGAATTTGTGAATTTCTATTGCAGATAGAGAAGTTTGAAGGATGGTTGAAGGTGGCCAAAACTTTTGTGCAAAGGAGGAAATAATGGTGTTTACAACATTCAAGGGTCAAAGTTGGACAAATACATTACCATATGCTGATGATGCTCGATTTTTTAGAGAGTAGCAAAAAAAATTGATGTGCCTAAATTATAATATGTTTGAATCAAATTGCAATCTAGGGAACAAAAAGGGTTGGAAATCTTAGCTATTAAATGTAAAATCTTAGACCCTATGTGGTTGATGATTATGGGGGTATTTTTTGCTGGTAAACTCTGTTGCAAAATCAATGGCTCTACCATGATAATGGTTGGTTTATATTTTTTGATATGGGAGGGTAAATGCTTCTAGGTTGTAGAGGCACCCACATCGATGTAAAACTATTTTTATATTTAATAAAATAATCACTATCTTATGAATTTTTAATTAATGTATTTCAATTTCTTCACATGATTAAAAGTAAATGCAAAAAATAATTGCATGCTTGAAAACATAGTGGGTTGTGAATTATTCCATTCTTTTTGATGAAAGATCAAGGGTGGAGAGCTCAAGGAGGAGTTACAAGTGGGGGACAAATAAAATAAATCAAATTGAGGTGAAGGGTGACTAACCAATTGGTTTCTTACATGTTTTATTGTTTAAAAATAGTTTGTTTCTTATAGGATTCATAGCACCAAGTGTTTTACAACTTGTAAAATTTCATAGACAACATGAATGTAGTGAAAATATTTTGTTCTTAACAAAGTAAAAATGCAATGAAAGCCACCTTCAAAATTTATCACAACTATCAATTAGAGTAAAAATTGCATTTAAATTTCTTCAAACATGTTTCAAAAATAAATGCTTTCTTATAATAGGCAATGCACTATAATTTTGAATGTTAACTATTTGTAATAGTTATAATCAGTTGAGGTTGCAAGTTCTACAGTGTATTTTGGAAACCATTTTGAAAAATAAGGTTAGAAAACATACCTACTTTTAAAACCTAGAATTTATGATACCAGTTATAGACTTCTTAAATACTATTTGTTGAACATGCCTGGATAGTGAGAGGGGGATGAATCAGTATCTTCAAAATGTAAACCCTTCAACATAATGTAAATTTAGACTTCTAACAAGATCAACAACCCTTAAAAAAATCAATAAATCTTAACCAAATCAGCAACAATGAGAGATAAAGAAATGAACACACATGCATAAGAAGAACACTAGATATACATGGAAAACCCAAGAAGGAAAAAAACATAGAGAGAAATCTCATAATCTATCTCACTGCCTAAAGAAACACACTGCTCCCTGAAGGACTTGTAGGCTAAGGCACACAACCTTAGGGAAAGATACAAGGACTTTCACACTGAGGTGCACAACCTTAGGGCAAGACACAAGGACCTACTATGAAGACTCACTATCTTCGAGTAGGAAAGATGAAGATTTTAATTTACAACATATGCCAAAAATACACTATGTTGAGTCAGGCACTGAAGTGCATTTGACTTATATTTTCTACAAATCACATTACTTATTGTATTTTTCCACTCTCACACAACTTTCAATTGATTTGTTCTTGCATTTATATCCTCAAGAAGTAAAGAAAACACCAAATTAGGTTGGCCATAACAAGAGACAAGAAATGACCTCAAAAAGTCAACCTCAAAACATGAATACAGTGAAAGTGGTCATATACAGGAGACATAGAGGACCTAAAACAACTTATTACATCTTCCAATGTGATCACAAAAATTAAACATGTTGGCACACATCATCCCAAGTCAACAACAAGGAATCATGTAGAAGAAATACTAGCAACATTACCAATCAGCCCAAAAACACATCTTCCATCTAAATTTACTCAATGTGATTCTCAACGGGATAGGGAAAGACCCAGAATCATCTTAACACAATCTCAATTTCTATTAAAAATCCCTAAGCACATAGCACAACCAAGAGAACAAGCCATGCCGAAAAGACATCAAAAAATCACTCAGAGAAACAAATCAAATAATATGCGGCACCAAAGAGATCAACTATTAATGTGTGGACCACAAAGAGACATTCCATGAATGTATAGTAACACTTCCATATACTTCTTTCACACTTTCATAACAAAAATAGCTAGCACAAAGCACTTCATCTCGAAAGCTCAGAAGACACAGTCATGAGATAGAACATTTACAAACCAACTTGTGGTAAACTTCATCACATGAAAGTTGAACCGAGACACTACACAAACACTAAAATCAGGATCACCAAGATACAAGAATAGAAAAAATTTAATGTGAAGAAATATGGAGAAATTTCTTAACCAATCCTGACAAGCAACCAAACTATCAAGCCACTACAATTACCAGATACCTCCTTGGAAATACTAGTGACCTAAGAATATAAGAGGGAAAATCCACAAAGGGTTAAGGTATTCATTTAAATCAACACATTCTCAACAACTACACTTCTCCTTCAAAAAATTATACATGATCCCCTTATCAACAACGACCAACCAACTACCTACTCCCCCTGATATGTAGCTTACATTGATCGAGGAGGAAAGGATATGACATGAAATTTATCCCCCTAGATGGATGAACAATATATTCATCTAGTTAGAAGAAGGAGGGGCAATAAACCCTAACTTTTGTTGGAGATACCCAAAAGTATCCTTTAAAATTTCCTTATTGAATATGTTTGCAATTTGATCCTTAGTAGGAACATACTCCAATCTAAATTCTTGCTCTATAGCCTTTTCCCTTAGAAAGTGATAATGGATACAAATGTGTTTGGTCCTTGAATGAATCACCGAATTCTTAGAAATGTTTATTTTTTGATAAAAGGTTGTTAGCCAACACAATATATTATATAATAAAAAGGTTACATGATAAAATAGTACTGGAAATTATAGATTTCAAAGAGAAAGTTCCACCAACTTTTGTGGCCTTTATCTAATCTTTACATCCATGCCTTATACAAAAGGTTGATTAGAAAAATATGAACAACATATATATTGTTTTGATTAATATATATACTGACTAGAAATAGATTTTGGTATATGCTCCATTTTAGTTTGATTAACAAGCCATATACAATATTCTTGGACTATGTTAATCATACTTCTTTTTACCAAAAAGAAAAAAATCTTTCCTACTTCTAACTATAGTTTCAAGAACAACCAACTGAATTTTCATCTTGACCTTCGTTCTACACATTTTGGTTAACTAGGGAGGCCTGAGAAGTTGATGTAACATTCATAACTAGTAAGATTGGTCGAGGATGATTCCCATTTGGAGGTGCGAGAGGAGGCCTAATGTGCACAACTTTATGGTAGTGATGCATTATCAGGAATGATACCGCATGATACTTGTTCTTAAATTTTCTAATGATTTCAGCCCCAAGTTCAAAGTGATGGAAGTTGAGTTCCTTGTATATATAACTTGATGAATTGAACTGAAAAGAAAATTTCATAGCATCATAAACACTAGCATAAAACACCTTATGAAGAAAATAGTGCCTGTGAAAAATTCTTCCAATGTATCCTTCACTCAACCATAAGTCATAGCTCTAAATGATTTTGAGCAAAGCATTATTATGGAGAAATAGTTCTTGTACCACTTTGTTTACAAATTATTTTATAGTATGGAAATTATGAACCATATCCATAATGTTTGAAACAAAAATCAAGGCCAAGTTAGATGGAAAGATTATCCTTTGATCCTTTGGATACAAGATTTCATCGTCTATTATAGTCTTCCCGCATTTTAGAACTAATAGGCATTCAACCTTGAAAATATGTGACAGCTGCTCTTTCTCGAGACACCCTAAAAATGGTCTCTCCCATGGAAAGACTGGGAATGACACCCTATAATTTCTAGGACTATATTCCATGGTATAAGTTCTAAATGGAATGTAGTCAGATTCGTACAAGAAACAACCAAGCAACACAGAATTGAAACCACAAGGAATGATACTAGAAATTGAGAAGGAGGCGAACACACACCAAAACTAAACGAAACCCACGAGTACTCTGAACCTACAAAAAGTTTGTCCACAATAGACCACAACCCAGAACATATTGGGTAAAATAGACTTCAACTTTGAACCAACACAAACCCATAGTTTGATAACCAAAGGCCAGTAAGAAACCAAAAATTCTTCACCAATGCAAGAGCTTAAACCATACCCACAAAGAAGCCAAACCAGACATGAAATTTAGGTTAAATATTACTACATAAATGTTGATACGGTCTTCAATTATAAACCTAGATGAAAATTAACTATCTAAGACCCCAATTGCAACTTGTCCACACCAGGAAGTGAAGATTATGAAAAAAATTGTCCACCCTAATTTTATTGCAATATGGCCACCATTTTATCGACAACATTGCAAGTTAAGAAGGAATGAGCACCAAATCAATCTCGCATCTTATTTAATAGATGAGTAAAATGCAAAAAAATAGCTAAAGTTATCATTTTTGCCTTGAAATCCACCTCAAGTTAAATCAAAAGTATCAATGGTATGGTTAGCACACTTGGATGTCCCAATTATTTCCTTAAACTTATCACCGTAATGATGATATAGTCAGGTTTTATTTTCATAAATAATGTTTCCTACAAAATCCGACACTTGTTAGTTAATAAAAATACATGCTTTATGACAAATATTTGGTAATTTGGATGATAACACTTGTGACCTAAAATGCGTGTGTAGCAAATATATCAGTTGAAGGAATAATTATTCCTTTCCACATCCCTTGAATATGACAATTTTTAATTGATCTACTAAGAGCCTCTACTAATATTATAAAGAGAAAAGGCGATAATGGCTCACCTTGTCTTACACCTTATGTAGAGCTAAAAAAACCTACTAGTGATCCATTGATGAGCACTAAAAATTTAGCTCCTATCAAACAAGATAGTATCCACTTACACCACTTATTGTGAAACCCAAATTTCTTCAACACTTGTATCAAAAAAGACCAATCCATTTTATCATAAGCTTTCATCATATCTAGCTTAATGATAAACAAGGAAATATTGTGTGAAGAAATGGAATGGATAAATTTATGTGCAACCAAATCTCCTTCCATCATCTCCATACTAGGCACAAAACCACCTTGTTCTTCTAAAATAATTTTGGGAATTATTGGTAGCAATTGAAGGTAAATAGCTTTAGTTAAAATCTTGCAAACAATGTTACAAAGAGATATAGGTCAAAATTTTGAAAAAGACTTGGGTCCTTGACCTTTGGAATTAAAGCTATATTAGTTACATTGAATTGCTTTAGTATGGAGCATGAAGACCTAGATTCTTCCAAATCCTTATGAAGATCATTACCAATGAATTCCCAACATTTTTAGAAAAAAATAGTTGTAAATCCATCTGGACCTAGAGCATCTTCTGGTTTGAGTCAAAAACTACTAGTTTGAATTCATCTAAAGTGAATGGCTTAATGAGACTAGCATTTTCTTCTTTAGTAATTAAAGTTGGAATTGATTGCAACATATCCCCCCTCTCTTGTTCAACCTAAGTGAGTTGCCCTATTGGTGTTGATAATAGGTTTGAAAATAATTTAACCCCTTCCTTTTGTATCTTGTCTTCATTTGACAACCACTTCCCTGATATACTTTCCTGAATTCTGAAAACTGCACTCTTTTCTTTTTTTATCTAAGCAAACTTCTGAAAAAAATTGGTATTTTTATCCACTTCTTTAATCCAAAGTTCATGTGATTTTTAACACCAATAAATTTCCTCTTGCAACACCAACTCTTGCCATTCTATTTGTAACTTCTTAAATTAATGCTTTTCCTATGAGATCTTGTATTTTCATGTGCAAAAACTCTTCTGGAAAAGTGACCTCAACAAAATACTTACACCTAGAGCAACCACCATGACATGAAGGTAAAGTTTCTTTTTGAATCCATTGCAACAATCCTTTCTCTTTCACATTTCTCTATTGTATTTGACAATTTCACTGATACTCTACAGGCTTCAAAGAAATGTTATTTGGAAATGAAATCCTAAATGGGCGCTCCTCAAAACCTTTCCTTTCCCAATTTTTATCTGCTATGTTGCACATTCCTGAATTGTAGACGAAGATGATGATGATAATCATCTTGTTTCAAAGCCATGTTATTTGGAAAATAGACCCTGATCAAAATATCATTCGGATAAGAAATTGATGGTTTGATTTTTTAATTTGCAAACTCCTACGAACCATAAATGTCAAAAATGCCTTGGTTGGCATGTGACAATGTTTGCCTTGGATATAGTGGTTTCTAGTGATAGTGAGGATGTGTAACATTAGATCCAACCCACCCCTCAATGTACTATTGTTGTAGGCCCCATCGGTGCTGGCGAACTTGACCTCGAGGTTGGTGATGGCGACCTCCCCAAAGTTTGCTTCATCTAAAACACCTAGGTGCAACAAGATGCTACAACAATATACCGAGCTTCTTACTAAACCAAGGAACCAATCTCTAAGAGCTTTCTTGAGCTTGCACCCCTTGTCCAAATCTTTTGATAGATGTAAAGCATCGAGTTTCTCAATGTAGACCTCTTCCTCTAAATCACCACTCAAGAAGGCTAATTTGGCATCCATCTAATAGACCTTGAAATTCTTGTGAGAAGCAAAGGCAAGTAACATTTTGATTTCATCCATTCTAGATATTAGAGCAAGAGTCTCCTTGAAATTAATACCTTCTAATTTTGAATAACCCTTACATACCAATTTTGATTTGTTCCTCACAACTTCACTATATTCATTCAACTTATTCCAAAACACCCACTTTGTTCCTATAACATTCTTATTAGTTGGTTTGGGAACCAATTCCCATGTCCACTTCTTTTTATCTAATTCAATTATTTTTCCATTACCTTCATCCATCCTTCATCTTTGTTGATATCCAAGATACTGAGAGGGGGGGGGTGAATCAATATCTCCTTTAACTTATTGAACAAACAACATCCAATTATTCTAATGCATACAACAAAAAAGATGAGAAAGAGAAATAAAAAAATATGAAACCACACAACACATGAACACCAGAATTTTACATGGAAAACCCAATGAGGGAAAAACCATGGTGAGGATTAGCTCACTATATATAGTAGTTCCAAAACCAAATACAAAAGAGGCTCTTTGCCAAATACAAAAGCTCACTACTTACAAGTAGGAATCATTGTCCAAATAAGGAGGCTCACTACCTACAAAAAGATTACAATAACAAAATGACTTACAATTAGAATATGAATTGGTAAGAGTGCACCTAAGAAGTGTTGATTCAGTTTCTTTGATGCTCGATAAACAAACTTAATATACTTCATCAGTTTCACACAATTTGCTTCACATTCACACTATTCTTTTCATTTGAGTCACACTTCGCATTCTATACCATTTCTTCTATCCCAAAACAATCCAATATATATCTGATACATCTGCAAGCATCAATTAGGTCGGCCTAATTAGATGAAATCTTTATTCACCAATAAAGGTTAATTTTCAACTCCAAGATAGTATAAAACTTCTCCAAAAACAATTCATCGGAGTAACATGCTATATCATGTCGGCTTGGACCTAAGATAGGTTGCTCATATATCTGCAACACAAATCAAACCATTATACCACCAACTATTTATTAGGTCGTCCATGGATAGACCTAATAACAAAATGAAACACCATACCAATTCCAACTCACCATACACCCTTTTCTTTCTTTTCTCTCCTCCATTTAAAAAAAAAAAATTGAACGTTTAGAAAATTCAAGTAAAAATAACACTTTTCATCTGAAACACTTTCTTGCATCTCTCTCTCACAGTTGGAAGAATCCTCTTCCAAGCAAGCACTGCAGAATCCATTTTGGTACACATATTTTCCAACAAATCCAACAACATAAATGAGGATGACCAATCTGTAGATAAGCACTATCATTCACAATCTTCTGCATCATGGAGTATTCCAGAGAGATGATCTAACCGAACCTCAAAAATTTCTTTAACAAGCCAAAAAGTTCTCACCGCATCTTCCCTTTGTCTTTCAATAGTCAGTAACTCTGCTTACGATTCTCCAACTCTTATTCTTTGTTTTCCTTCTTTGTCTTTAAAGAAATCAAAATTCTTTCCAATACTATTCATTTCAAATTCAATGGCTTCAATTTTGCTTCTAAAATTGTCAAATGCAATAGGCCACCGGAGACAATACTTGTAGATGTTTGACATCTCTTTAATTCATTTTATTGTGTCATTAATGTGCTTAGATAACTTCTTCTTAGCTTTAAGACATCTTTTCTCAACCATACCTTCAAACTTATGTCCTTCTGGACCTTCCAGCAACATTCTATCTTCAACAACTTCCAATTCCTTTGTACCAGAGGATGAACCCTCCTCAAACCGACTAGACACAGGCATATTAGGGCATAAATCCTTCTATAGGGATAAGAAAAAGACTTTGCAATCACTTTCATTGTCCTCCATACCTTCCAAATACCTGTAAACTTGTTTTCGAACAGGGACCTCAGACTTCCAGTTAACATTTTCTTTTCCTGGTAGCGAGTTCAGAAAGTAAAATACTAGGAATATAAGCAAGGACCCGAATCAAAAGGGATAACCTTGACCAAATACATTCATACATTTTTCAGTTAGGTTTTCCAACATTAAGCTACACAGATCAAATTGCGTGTTTTCCTCCACCATTTTGTGCTCAAGATATATAGCAATAACTGAAGTGGAACCTTCATGATTTTTGAAATAGATTTTGTAAGAAATATTGCATGCAACATACCTTATGGTAGGGTCAACAATAGTATTTATCAGCAAGGTTTGGGGGTCTTTGTCAATTCCAGGTAATTCATCTACCTCTTTGTACTTCACTATTTTCTTTTCGGGGAGGTCACTAACACTGCACAACCTGGTAATAACTTCAATTGCCTCCTTCATGATAGGGTAGGGTTTTTCCAAAATAATACTACCGTCCTTAAATTTACTTAATGAGAAGAAGATGAATTCTATGTCTGTGAACCAAGGAAATTTTCCCCATAAATCCATGCCTAGGTTTTTTATGTTCTACAATTTGTTTGTCTTTAACCCTAGTTCCATTTCATTCATTTTTTCGATAATTAAATTATTCCAATTCAACTCCCTTCAACCTCAGTGAAATATTTTCACTCGATCCCCTGTTAATAGATTTCATCATTGTACTTAACTTCTTCAAATTCTTCCTTGCACAACAAAAACTTCTTCTCTTACTTGTCTCTTGTAACCGCAAGAAAAAACTTTCGTAACTTGTTCTTGATTGTTCACAATGATTTCTCCAGATTACCTCAGAGTCGCTACAAATCTCTTTAAGATCGCATCAAGATTGCTCCAAGTCATTCTTTGAACTCTTCAAATGCATAAGTGATCAAAATTACTTATGAATTTCACTTTATACACCATTTCGCTGCCCTAATTTGCATTAAATGCAATAAGCTTCAAAAAGATGATAAAAACCTTCTTTCACTGCATTGAGAAACCCTAATTTTCTTCACAAGTGAACATGCTTGCACTTTTTCTTCTGGTTTATTTTGCATAACCTCTTCCCATTCATTCCTTACAACATATCGTCATGCCAACATCTGGAACGCCATATTTCTAGCGAGTGCGAACAATTTTTTGTTAAAGCTCCCCCTAAGACCATGATAGGTCTAATTCCCAAAGGAATTATCTACACCAGATGATGGCACAGGCACATCTTTCATCTTTGGCTCTTCTTTATTATTCCATATCTTGTTCATTTCTTGCTTAACCTTATCTTTGTCAATCTTCTTCACAAGCTCATTCTCCTTTACTAGAGCAGATTGCTTTCCCTTTTTACTTTTGTAAACTTTTGAATTATGTCCCAATTTGTTATAATTGTAGCAAACAACATTTCTCTTATTTTTTTGAATTCTATTAACCCCTATTTTGCATTGATTCGCTTTGTGTCCAAGCTTGTTGCAATTATAGTAGTAGCAACAAAAGATTGATTCATTCTACCTCCATTAAATTAGTTCATCATCTGAGTTTTGCATTCACTAGCTTTATGTCAAATCTTCTTGCATGCATAATATTGTCCGGAGAAGGGACCATAAAACTGATTCATCCCACTCCTGCACTCAGTTTCCTTGAGGCCAAATTTATTACATGAAAAACAAGCACCATTGAAAGATGGGTACCTTTGAGAATTTGGTTGTCTGATAAGTGGTCTTCTTCTTGGATTTATCTTTTGCTTCCCTTTATCTTCAATCTTTTGATTTTCAATTGGATTTGAAATCTGCACATTCTTAGAGTTTTCATCGGCTTCATTTCCCAAACCACCTTTGTCTTTAGAAGGTCTTTGTCCTGCTATCAATTCATCAAGCTTTGTGGAGCTTGTCTTGAAATTATCTTCACAGAGTTTTCATTTCTCTAGATCTTCTTTCAGGTTCATCACTTCTTATTCAAGCCTTGAGCATACATCAAACTTACTTTGCACCACTGTATTCAGACACTCTTCAATTCTCTTTTTTTCTTCCACTTGCACCTTCAATCTGGAAATCTCTTCATTTGATTTTTTCAATTACTCACTCACTTCCCTATGTCTCTTTGAATTTCTTCAATTTATCTTTCAATTTTCAGATGCATTCATTTGCCTCATCAATATTTTCTTTCATATCTCTATTTTAATTTTCTACCTTGTCAAGATATTCAAGAGCAGCCCAAAGCTCTTCTTTATTTATTTTTTCAATCTATAGGATATTTCCCAAGCTGTTAGGCTTCCTCAGAGGAACTAGGGCTCTGATACCAATTGTTTAATATTTGAGATACTAAGAGGGGGGGTGAATCAGTATCTCCTTTAACTTATTGAACAAACATCATCCAATTACTCTAATGCATATAATAGAAAATATGAGTAAGAGCAATAATAGAATATGAAACCATACAATACATGAATTAAAGAATTTTATGTGGAAAACCCAATGAGGGAAAAACCACGGTGAGGATTAAATCACTTTATATAGTAGTTCCAAAACTGGATACAAAAGAGGCTCACTACTAGATAACAAAGGCTCACTACCAAATACAAAAGCTCATTTCTTACAAGTAGGACTCGCTATCCAAATAAGGAGGCTCACTACCCACAAAAATATTACAGTAACAAAATGGCTTACAACCAGAATATGAACTGGCAAGAGTGCACCTAACAAGTGTTGATTCAGTTCCTTTGATGCTTGACAAACAGACTTAATACACTTCATTAGTTTCACACACTTTGCTTCACATTTGCACTATTCTTTGCATTTGAGTCACACTTCACATTCTCTACCACTTCTTCTATCCCAAAAAATCCAATATATATATTTGATACATCCATAAGCATCGATTATGTCAGACTAATTAGATGCAATCTTTATTCACCAATAAAGGTTAATTGTCATCTCTAAGATAGTACAAAACTTCTCCAAAAACAATTCATCCGAGTAGCACGCTATATCATGTCTGCTTGGACCTAAGATAGGTTGCTCATATATCTACAACACAAATTAAACCATTATACCACCAACTATTTATTAGGTCGGACATGGATAGAACTAATAACAAAATGCAACACTAGACCAATGCCAACTTGTCATACGATCATATGAGCTCACACAATTATATGCTTACAAGATTCCAACTTTCATAGGAATAAACCTCATCAAGAGTTCTACTTTTCATTAGTTTACATCATTTTGAAATTCAAAACATAAGAACTACTTTTATTTGGTTGAAGTTGAGAATTTTTTTTTTGTTGGCTAATTCCTTTATAAAAGTGTGACATAGGTTTTTACTTTTACCCATTTAGAAATTATGTTTTGTAAGTATGTAGCCATTATTATAAGCTTTCTAAAAATTATAATTTTGAATATTTTTTATTTTATTATTATATTTATATTTTATTTCTTTTGAATGTAGGTTTTTCACCAAACATCAAGGTATTTGTTTCATACACATTGAAAAATAGAAAAATAGAGAAAAAAATCTAAAAATATGTGTGCATTAGGTATTGATATCCATATTTCATAAAGTAATGATAATAATAGTTTTAATACATACAAAACAAGTTATGTGTTATGACATACACCTATGTCCAATTATAATTACTTTGACTTCAAAAATTAATCTAAAAAAATGCAACAAATACTTATGAAAAAATATCCATGCACTAGATATTGATGTTACAAATTTATATTTTAAAAATTATAATTTTATCCTTTCAATAAAAAAATTATGTATTATGAAATAAACAACATTTAAAAAAAATGTTGTTTACTATAAAAAAGTTATTAAAAATTACACAAAGAATTCACAATTCACTTATAATTTTTAAAAATATATATTTATAATCTACACACAAACTTTCACAGAATAGTAGTTCACAACATCTCCAAATTATTAAAACATTACTTGCTATAGGTTTCATAAATTGAAATTTTGGTGAAAAATGTTGATTTCAAAATCCTACTTTGGCGAGAAAGTAGGAAATAGTACTATGGGCTAACCCTACTTGATCTAATGACCTAAAAACCTTAAAAATAAAAGGGAAAAGACTTTTAAAGACCATTTGAAAATATTGTTTAAGGAAAATCAAAGCTTTTCCAATTAGGATCCCCTCATCTCGAATTCTAACTTACAAATACCTTAGGAAAATAAAGTATAACTTTTACAATACAAAAGAAATCACATTAAAACATTAATTACAATTAAAGGCCTTTGTCTCCTTCATGGAATAAGGTCAAGACATTTCTAGGGATAACATAATTAGAGTTTTCTTAGGGGACTTCTAGTTTCTATTGGCCATAAAAATTAATTACATGCCTGACAAAATCCATTCATATGTCCAATATAATAGCTAAAGCAACTTGAATTCAAAATGCATACATAATCATAGACTATACAAAACCATGACTCACAAGGCGATCTTAATTAGTTTTACATTGGAAATTGTATATCAATTCAATTATAATATTACAACATAGGATAATATCTAACATACTATGCATAGATGACCCCTATTAACTCCAACTCAAATTAGGTTAACACAAATAATTCAAACCTACTTGAAACTATATATCAACTTCAAAAAAAGTCAATTAGAATTGGAAAATGTAAAAAATATTCATCACATAAAATCAAAATATACTTTTAGCCATCAATAAATTAAATTATTCTAAAAATCATATGGAATTGAAGCTATTCTACACATGAAATAGATGTCTTTTATTGTCCATCACCAAGTTCATAAGTCCAAAACCTAATAATGTGAAATTGATCATGGAGTATCAAAACAATAAGAGGTCCATTGGCATAGTTGAACATGACAATATAGATTGGGCCTCAGAAAAGGCTTTAAGCCAAGGAAAGGCTAATAAAAAAAAGAACAAAGGGATAATTGGCATTACATTAACAATTGGATCGAAAATCGCATAAGCTTCGGGCAATTTGGCAAAAAAGGGATTATTCAAAAGAAAATCGGCATCGTCTAGACAAATAGGGAGGTTGAGGATAACTGGCATTTTGATTCACCGATGAATAAAAATGATGTAAAGACCCAAAAGTTTTTGGCCAATCAATCGAAAATGTTCAACTAGTTTGTACTATATAGACCCTTTAATAATAAAGGTGTTTCAAGAGTCATGCATAAGGCTAGGCCCCATAGTGTTAACATGCACTATAAGGGATCAACCCAAGAAATGAGTAAAATCATCATTCCAAAATAGGTCATATTTATCCCAACTCCATGGTGAAAATATATCCATATTCACCATGTGAGTGTGAATTTTTCAAGGTCTTGAATCTTCATTGATAATTGTGGAGGGTTATAATAGGCCATTCCTTAAGTGTGAATGCTTAAAAAATAGCTAGTTTTCCTTCTTTTGTACTATCATTACTAAATCAAATTTAAAACATCACACAATATAAATATGTATTGGTTTGATCTATAAAAAATAATATAGGATTTGTGGAATGAAAATGTACACAAAGAAACTGAAAATAGAATGTGTGCATTTAGTATGTGATTAATCCGATTGCATAAATGAGATGAGGAGACAACACATGTCTAGTGAAATTTTGGACATTGTCAGATATTTCTTACATAGTGTATGTTGCTAATTTTAGTTGGAAAATACAAACCATCTTAAGAAAAGGTGTCTTTGTGATGCTCTTGTCACGAGTGTTCAATCCCCTAATATTCATGAGGAAATCTTAATTTCCCTCTAAGGGAGGGGCTTCCTCCCTTAGATTCAAGTAGCTAGTGATTAGTGCTAGCTTGTCCTCTAGACAAAGAAAATTCTTTTTCTATTTGCTTATTGGTTTTTCTATCCCTCCTCCTAGAATCAATATTGGCCTTCAAAATCTTAGTCACAGATTGGCTAATGTATCTTACATTTATGTTTCCTAACTTGTCATATAATTTAAAATATATTTCTACACTCAGTTTCTCTTCTACCTCCAAATTATCTACACTAGAAACTATCTCATTAAAAGGAACAAATATAACATGATTATGTACATACCTTCCTAGTTTTTGTCTATTCTAATTCAACCATTGTGGGTAATTGGACTAGGCCAAGAACCAAGTTTTGTTCTTTTAAACCCTTATTTGTTTCTAATTTTTGGGTTGATCCTTGGGTCAATATTTTTTGAAATGTGAGAAGTTACCACATTTTATCATAAATAATTTCTTCTCTTCAACCTCAATTGATTGCACCCATTCTCCATTAAGCGCACACAAGGTTAATGTCTTTGGAAAGTTTTTATTTTGTGACCATATAAAATCAAGAATATAGTTTTGAATTCTCCACCAACCATTCCTCATCAAGTATCACAAGTTCCCAAGTTATTGCCAATAATGTAAAGTGTGTCCATTAACCAAAGTTCCTAGGAAGGTTATACAAGCATATCCAATTAAAGAATTTTCCACTTCATATTTTAGTGAATTAAATTTTAGAGACTAATTTTGAATAAATAAATGTAGGTTGGTGCCAACAAAGCAATCAATTAATGCATGATCACAAAGTAAGGAATTTGCATCAACAACTACTAGGACATCAAGTATAGTTTTGGTAGATGTCGAACTATCCTCATCAATTGTTTGAGTAGTGGATACAGTCCTATTTGGTGTGCATGAAGGTGCAAGGTAAAATCATTAGAAGTGAGCCACTCTAGTAAATATAATAATATATAATAGTTATAATTTCAGAAGAAAAAATATATTATTGTATTTATGAAATTAAAAATATCATATCCTATAGTATATAAATGCAATTTTATGATGTCAATTATAAAAGTGGATTAATAATCTTAATGGAGTTCCCCATAAATAGTTCAAGGAGGTTACTTAAGAGTTATTTAATAATTTTAATTTTTTAAATCTATGTTGGTTGTATTTTTGTTTTTATGTATACCATCATGTCAATATAGAAAAACTCTTAGCTTAATTAGATTGGAAAAATATAAATTACTATTAACTATTTATTATAAATTATAGATTTATGAATTAAATTATAAAATTAAATTTTAATTGATTGTAAATTATAAAATTATATATCAAATTGCATACAAAGTATATTTAAAATCATAAAATAAATTTAGATTAACTTATAATTATTAAGTTTTATTATATATTTAACAAATTAAATTTAGATGACTCATCCCCATACACCTCAGATCGCCCTCCTCACCTCACTATGCATCCTTCAAAAAATTTAAACTGTAATGCACCTCAGAAGCTTATCCCTTCTTTAAAATTTGAAATTATAAAAAAATGAGAAAGCAATAGGATTTTTTTTATATTTAGGAAGGCATAACGGTCCTCCAAGTAATGAATTGTACAATTTTCTTCAAATTCATCATCCTTGGACCCAATACTCTACCATTTCTCTCATGCTCTCAATTTTTACACTCTACAATATAGTTGTCAAAACCAACTTCGGAGTCCAAGGACACTTGCATGCAAAGGGATACCTGTCACAAGGAAGAGAATGGAGAAAAAAGCAAGAGAGGGTTTGAAGCTCTAAAACATGAGAGATTGTATTATCAGAACAATAGAATGAAAAAATATACAATGGATTAGTCCTAAAGAAAGGAGATCGTGAACACCTAAAAGTAACCCTATTAGGTAGACATTTAATAATTAATATAATTATTAAATGTCACATTATGCAGACTAAAGAGAAATCTTAAGAGAGGAATAAAGGTAACTTAATTAACATAATTAAGTTAAAAACTTTACCCTAACACCCCCCTAAGATGATCAAAAGTGCATCTGCAAACATGTGCAATAAAGAAAAAGTAACTACAATGCATGGAAGTAAACAAGGGTCCTGACAACTAGGACTGATCAAGTACCCAAATACAACCAAATCTCTGTAAAGTGGAGAATTAGAGAAAACCTCATGAGAAAAATTCTACTCCAAAAAGAGATGCAAAAAGAAATTACAAATGGAATGTCTCAAGAGACTCTCTCAAGAACTTATGCAGATATACAATCAGATACCCCCCCATGAGAGAGAGTGGAGACTCCAAAGCCCCCCCAGAATGAAAGAACCCTTGTGCCAATGATCAAACCAATGTGTCTCCTCAGAGGAAGAAAAAGATCCAACGGTCGAGGAAGAGGAAATCCCTGGATGTGAGGTGAAAATTGAAGTCCTGGATGATGCTCACTGAAGAACTGAATTGTAGCTTGAGTGTCAAAATAACAGAATGGTGAATCAGACAACTCAAGATGATCCTAAAATGGAATCTCCAATGAAGAAGGGATAATAGGTGTGTTGAATCTGTCATCTATGAGGAAAGGAATATCCTCTGATATGGCCTCAACAACTGCACTTGATGGCTCAATGAGTGGAGTAACAATGTCAATCATAGCTGAAGAGGAATCTTGCTAAACAAATGTGATCTCAACAGGAGGAAGAGGTGTAGAAGTATCAACACTAGTCTCATGAACAAATGGAAGAACACATAAGTTCAAGTGACCAAACTTCTCCTCAAATACTGCATGCTCTCTTGTAGAAAGAGAGGGATATGGTGGACCAAAGTGTGTGAATGCATACAATCGGGAAGAATGATCAACTATCCTTGTTGCAACAATGTTGCCAATCTGAATTTCTATGATGTGCACTGAATCAGGTGTGAACTCAACTGTCTTCCCTGTCCCACTGTGAGCAATCTGATAGATGGAGAGAGAGGATTAGTGGAAAAATATGGTACACCTAGTACATCATTGAATGTACCATCATCAATGTTGGTAGAACCTTTCCCACATACACTCATATAAGTGTTAGTACCCATTAATATGTGTGATGAGGACACAGCCTTGAAAGATGAGAACATGTCCTCAGAAGATGCCATATCATGTGAAGCACCTGAATCTAGTAGCCATCTAGATGAATGTGAACTGGTGGTTGCACATAATGAATAATTCTTATGTGGGGCCTATCCATCTATCTAGAATGATGATGAAGAATAAGACCTGCCTGATGTAGATGAAGAAGAGTGATGAATATGGTTCCTCTCAAGAAGAGCTGTCAAATCTGAAACCTATTTTGCATATCCATCTATCTTCTTCTCATAACACTTGGACTCATCATGTCCTAGATTAGTACAATAAGCACACTTAGGTCTATCTTTGTTTGATGATTCCCCTTAGGAGAAGGTGAATCGGAAGTGTTATGTGAACTGGAATCCTGCCAATGCTTTGTGGTCTTTGGTTTATGTTTTTTCTTTTGCTTCTGCTTCCCCTGAGATGGTTGTGCTACCAATGCTTGGTGCAATGATCCTATGATAGCATCCAACTATGATACCTTGGCCTGCTCTCGTGTCAACCAATCACAAAACACCTCAAAAGTAGGCATGGTAAAACGTGCACCCAAGGCATCCATAGTGGAATGGAAGGTAGATGAGAATATCTGATTGTTCCCATGAAGCTTTGACAAAATCAGGTAAATACACTATGTATTAGTCTTAACCTTACCACAACCTTGTAGAAGAGATCTTTGTTGTTTTAATTTCATCAAAAAGTCCTCAATGGAGGGAAAAGAATCAGGTATAATTGAAGTCAAATCTACCTCAATCTGTAGTACACATAACTAATTGATGGCACCAAATAAATCATTGAACTTGGTCCACATGTCAAGAGGATTATTATAAGCATCAAGATGAAACAACAAGTTGTGTAGAACATGTAAGGAAATAAAACCCGTAGCCTCATCCATCTTATTTCTATGTTGCAGAACCTCAAATGGTCATGTCAAAACAAGTTGAACCATATCTAAATAGGACCACAACCCCTTTGATCTGAGAAGACGTGTCATGAATGCCTTCCATGTATGGTAGTTATGAGGTGTGAAAAGTTCAACAGAAGAAGTGTTTTCGACCATGTTTGGAGAGGTTTAATGAATGTTTAATGTGAAGAGTTTTTGGTTTTTTGAAGTAAATACCAGAAAGCAAGAAAAAAAATTCCCCCCACAATGCAAGAAACCAAACCCTAGTAGTGAATTTTTAGCGAAAAATCAGGAAAAGGAAAAAAAGGATTCAAACTTAATCTTGTGTACTTGGTAATTTTTCTGGAAACAATAATAGAATATTTGAATAGAGCGTGAGAAGAGCTTTCTGATGCCTATTCATTTTCAAAAAATGAAGCAAAAATGACCAAGTTATGCCCCTTGAAGTGCAAAAAGATCATCTGACTTTGACTACAAAAAAATCCAGCCAAACTGCAAAATTTTGAAAAAATTATTGTACCATCAGAACGGGCTCTGAACTAGATTTTCGACGCCTATTTTTGTTCGAAAATCCGAGCTAAAACGTGCAAGATACACCCATTTGACTGAAGGTTGCTCAAAAAGGCAAAAAAAAGTCTTCATAGCCCTCAGGGGCTAGAGTCTTCGGCCCTTGGTCAGGTGGACGGCTAGGGGGCTGGTGGCTGGGTGTTGGGCGCTCAGCCCCTGGTTCTTCATATGACTGCTAACAGGGGCTTAAGTGGTCGGTGGGTCTGGGTCTAAGGCTCCTGGTCCCCC
The DNA here is from genome assembly GCA_007115665.2 of Sequoiadendron giganteum. Lineage (NCBI taxonomy): Eukaryota > Viridiplantae > Streptophyta > Pinopsida > Cupressales > Cupressaceae > Sequoiadendron > Sequoiadendron giganteum. The sequence goes on from CM021103.1 coordinate 159,625,629, forward strand.
ACAGGACTGACTTTACACCCTCAAGGGTTGGTGCTCAGGAGGGCAGCGGTGTGTGGGTGGCGGTGGCCCTGCTAGGCGACGCCCGAGTGGCCACCTGTTTGGAACTGGAAATGCAGTTTTTAAACTACATTTTTATTTTTTTTCATTTTTTTTGCATTTTTCATCTCGAAAAACATGCCCTGAGGTCGTACAGCCTTGGGGCAAATTTGTTTTGCCTTTTCGGTCGACTGTGGCCAAATTGGACAAATTTTATATGAAAATAGGGGTTTTTGGATGCTCCGTACTCAATGGCGAGGTCCGTTTTGTCCAAAAATGCCCAAAAGTTTAGGCAACCCCCAAATCCACAAAAAATCAAACTGAAAACCTGTGAAAGCTAGATCAAACCCTTGTAGCTCCAAACTCTTCAAAACAAGAACAAGTTGCAGTAGGTCCATACTCTGATACTGTGTAGAAGTTGTCAAAACCAACTTCAGAGTCCAAGAACACTTGCATGCAAAGGGATACTTGTCACAGGGAAGAGAATGGAGAAAAAAACAAGAGAGGGTTTGAAGCTCTGAAATATGAGAGATTGTATTATCAGAACAATAGAATGAAAAAATATTTAATGGATCAATCCTTAAGAAAGGAGATCGTGCAAACCTAAAAGTAACCCTAATAGGTAGACATTTAATAATTAATATAATTATTAAATGTCACATTATGCAAACTAAAGAGAAATTTTAAGAGAGGAATAAAAGTAACTTAATTAACATAATTAAGTTAAAACCTTTACTCTAACATACAATTCCTTTTTTCTTCTTGGTGAAAATACATATTTGCAACGATTTTTTGATCGATCGATGATTTGAGATTTTAGTAGATTAGTTCTCATTTTTAAAGATGGGTGTTGATGAAGGCATTGATACTGCTATATGTGTAGTGAGTATGGGTGTTGATCATCATATTTTTGAGATCCTTGTGAATGAGGAGAAGATAAAGATTGATTCTTCTTCTTCTCCACAACACCCACTGGAAGAAATTGCAAATAGCAAGGGCCACTTGCTCCTACTCAAATTGTGGCAGAGAGAGGAGAAAATTGTTGCTGACCACATTGACTCAATATATTCTAGGATTGAGAGCATCAAATCAGAGATTGGCAATGGGAATGAGGGAGGGTGGGAGAGAGAAAGAGGTATAGAGGGGGAGGAAGAGGGGGAGGGAGAGGGAGGGAGGGAGAGGGAGAGGGAGGTAGAGAGAGAGAGAGACAAAGAGGAGGAGGGAGAGAGAGAGAGAGAAACTAAGCAATCTATTACATCATTGTTACCAACTCGCTAGTCCATTTCAATCAACCAAAAACTTGTGAAGATGACCAACCACCATCTCCAGTGCCTTTTGCACATTAGATGCTTTGCCTTGAATTTCTTCAATTTTGGTCATCAAGCAAAGCACAAAGTGACAAGTCATCTGACTTAGATGGCCCAATACTCTCTCCCACATCTTGGCCAACAATAACCTCCTCTACTTGGGAAACAATAAGCTCTTTCTACCCTTTGAATATTGTTTCACACGATGCCTCCTCTACCACACCATATTTTGTGTTTGGAGCCCTAACAATTTCATCCCTTTTTGGTGCCCCACCAGCATCATCTTTTGTTTCCACACCACCATCTCTCTTTGGTGTCACAAGCTCATATTCATCAGGGTTTTATTTCTTCAGGGCATCTATAGGGAAAGAAAATCCAGTTGTGAAGGCTACAAAAAGTTACAATTTGTTTGACACCTCTTTACCATTCTCTTTTGCACTCCTATCATCTTCTTCAACTTTAATGCCTGCTATAAATTTGGGAGGTTCCTCAACATTATTTGCCTCAGTGCTTTGCATAATAACATGGAGCTCATGAATTTTTTTCTGTGGAGCAAGCAAATCTTTCATAGTATCTACTTCCTTGGAGTAAATTCTTCCAAACACTACATGACAATAGACCTCCTGGACATCCACCTCCTGATTGGAAACATCCATGTCATTTCCTCTTACCTCCTTGCTTGTCTCTATACCATCTACCTGAGATTTATCCTCCTCCACAACAATGGGCTCCATGTTCACACCTCCACCATTTTGAGCAACATTATCCTCAAATAACATAATATCATCCAAAGCCTTACCAAGGACAACATTATCAAACTCAATCACTTGTAATCTTTCATACAACTCTGTCAAATTTTCACCATTGTTGTTTTCATCATCAACTGCATTGTCTTGCATAGACAATTCATCAAATTCCAACATGTCAAGAAATTCTTCAACAACTAACTCAACTTCATCATCTAGCCTACCAAAGAACCTTTTTATTACAGTCCACATGTCACACAATGAAGGAGTTGGTGTGGGCTGAACAACTCCCACTTCAACATCACTTTCTACTATATACAAGGTGCCTACTTTGCTGCCCTGAGTAATTACCAAGACTCCTTTTGTTACTTTCCATCTATTAGATTCAAAAGTGACTTTACATCTTTGAGATTCAAAAGTGACTTTACATCTTTGAGAAATCAACTGTTCAGTTGAAATCATTTTTTTTTAAGATGAGGGATATATCTAACATCCCACGACAACCAACTATTTCCATTTTTTATTTTTTTGAAAACATCCCTTTTTCCAATAACATCACAAGATTTATTGTTTTCAAGAAAGAGCTTACTGAAGTCACCACTTTGTAGGTTTTTGAAATACTCCTTGTATGGAGTGGTATGAAACAATGCACCCAAATCAAGCACCCAAACATTTTTTGCTATTTCTTTTGAGGCTGAAATAAGAACACCAATCATTGCACTGACATCCTCTTCACATACCAAATTCACTTCATCTTCTTTTGGCTGATTTTCAGCCTTCTTTAAAGACCGACAATTCTTCTTGATGTGACCTTGCTTTCCACAATACCAACAACAACCATATCTCTCTCTGGATTTTGACCTTCCTTGATATTTCTTATGAGTTCTTTCATCAGACAACATTGCTCCCACTTAAACTCGAATATCTCACGCCAAATGATCAAGCACCATAGCTCTGATACCAATTGTTGAGTTTAAAGTTTAAATAATTAATAGCATAATAGCAATACATAAATAGGGATAACCAACAACAACACAATAATAATTTATGTGGTTCACTATAATGGCTACATCCACAAGAAAAGTAGGGAAAATAATTCTTATTATTTGCAACAACATGATTACAATACATCATGATTTATCACCAAACAAAAGAATATATAATGTTTTCTTCAAGGAAGATGAAGAGTCATGGGAAGATGAAGACAAAAAATCAATGGTTGGGCTTCAAGAGTGGCAAGTCATTTCCCAGATTTTAGGCCAAAAAATTGAAGATTGTCATTTTTTCTCCTATAATAGGGAGGATGAATGGATCTGGTGTAGAATTTCTTCTACAAAATTCCCAGTCAAGTCTGCCTATGTCATGATGGAACAACTCCTACTGCCTCCTATTAATCTAGACTAGAATCAAGTTTGGATTACTAACCTTATTCCTAAAATTAATTATTTTTGGTGGGATGTAGTCCATGGAAGTATTCTCACTATTGGTGATCTTAATAGAAGAGGCTTTCAATATATAAATAGTTGTTATCTTTTCTATGAGGATGCAAAGAATACACAACATATGTTTTTTCATTGCTCTTGCTCAAGAGAGGTATGGATTCTTGTTCTAAGGATCCTTTTGGTTGAGTGGGTTTTTCCCTGCACTCTCAAGGACTTTATGGAAAATTGGAAAATTTATCCTTTCAACCACCCTATCATTATGGATTTATGGAGACAAATCCCCCCTTTTGTCTCATGGGGGTTGTGGAAAGAAAGAAAGAATAGAATCTTTAGAGATTAGAAAAGAAGCAATTTAGATGTTTTCATGAGCATAAAACAAAAAATTCAAGAAAATATAAATACTTGAAATTATAGATTATCAAAAAGGATGCCATCAAATAAATATCTAATAGTTAAACAAAACTGGGGGATCAAGAAAAATTTAACTAGGGTTAAATGGGAAAAAATTCAAAGCAAAAGGATAACCAAATGGATTGCTCCTTTTGAAGGATGGGTAAAACTTAAATTTGATGGTTGCACAAAAGGAAACCTAGGAGTGACAACAGTAGGTGGAGTTACAAGAAACCACAAGGGAAATCTTATTGAAGGCTATGCTAAGAATGTAGGTACCTAGCACCAGTAATTATGTAGAAGCTATTGCTACTTAGTGCAGTCTAAATAGAACTAAAGAGTTAGGATACAATAAAGTTGTTGTAGAAGGAGATTCTAAGTTGATAATAAATATTCTCAAAGGAGGTTTTGTTGTCCCTTGGGTGTTAAGAGATTTAGTGGAAGACTCAAAAGTGTTAATTGGTGGATTTCTTTTGTTTGGTATTAGACACACTTATAGAGAAGGAAATGAGTTGCAAACGTTGCAGAAAATGAAGGGATCTCTTGCCCTCACTAGGTAAGTTGAGGATATGATTATACCCATAAAAACATTAAACAATTAATATCAAATGAAAGAAGCAAAAAAAGTAGGAGTCTCAAAAAATTACAAAGATTTGTGACCTAAGTTTGGCATTTAAGAGAAAGAGGGGAACTAAATATTTAGGTCATCTAATATTCCATAAAGATTCAATATTTATTCCAGATCCAAAATTACTAAGTTAACATATTTTGAGAATATAAGTTTTTTTTCGAAAAGGGATGGGTACTGACAATCACAATAAGGATCTTCTTTTGAAACATTTGTTGTCACAAAGGATTGCACCCCAAATGCTAAGCTTTAAAGCTCAAAAATCATATGCAACATGGGGACATCCTAAGGCCTATGAGCTGCCTCAGATGAGGATGAACCTCCAAATTATGGGTTGGTTCCCTTTGAAAACCTCCTACAAACTATTGAAACTGATTTGGAAAAGGGGAAGAGATTACTTTGGAAATGAAACTCTACTACTAGTAGGAGGTGATGCACCAATTTTTAAACTCTATTAGCTGCTCTAAACAAAGAAAGATTTAAACAAGGAGGTTTGTTTACTCATAACTCAAAAATAATTATGAAATACATAAATGTCTTATGAGGTATGTATTCAGCCTTTGTATCAAGGAAAAAAAAATTCACAACCACAACTAATGGAACATTCTAACACAACTCATAACTTACATTTAACATGAATTCGTTTGCTTCCATAGTGCATAAACAAGACATATTTAAAGGTTTTATAAATAAAACACAATAAATGCATTAGATTATTCATTTTCCATACTAAAAACAAAAGATTTTTAAGTTCAAGAATGGTTGCTCTTTATTCAACTGAAAGGAATCTTTGTTGTTAAAAATTGAAAATGCCTCTAAAATATTGAAAAAACTTTTAGAAATCTTAGTTACAATGCTCTGTGCTTTACTTTGTATGCAAGCAAACATAAAGAACTGACCGAGAAAGGAAGAATAGAAGTCTTATAGAAGAGAAGCTTAATTCTTGACTGAAAGAAAAGACCAATGATGGACTCCAGCTCTTGAACTCATGATAAAATTCAACAATGTTTAATCTGATTATCTTCTTCTTTGAAATATTCTCCAAATTACATGATGAATTTCCTTTGGGTTTTACATGAGATAAAACATTGCAAAAAAGGCCTTAGAACTGCTCTTAATTGATTGTTTATAGGCTGAAAACTTGCCTTGACTAATATTGCAACCATGTGGGGTCTTGAACTCAACTAGAACTATTGTATTTGCACCAAAGTTCCATCTTTTTAACCCATTGCCTAGACATTGTTGCTTCACATCTCATAGTCTTAAAATGTCCTTATAATAGTGAATAGACACAATGTCAAAGGTTGTCTTGGTTCTTTCTCTTGACATTGTTGCCTTGTATGACTATGATCCCTTTAGTATTCATGACAATTTGATGTCCTTTTCAAGCTTTCATAGTGTATTGATTACTTAAATGTCATCTCTTAATCTCATGGAAGTCATCCTTAGTTACTAACAATCACATCATATATCTGCTCTCTTTTTTATCCCTTTATCATGTTCATTTAGGACTGCCCATACAACTATTGGCCCTTTATATTTCATGTTTTACCTTTGAGTTTTGTTTGCAGGGTGATATGCTACCTCATTTATAGAGTTAAACGCTTTTGAAAACTTTGCATTAAGGTTGTCCTCCTTTTGCTAGGTGACTATCTTTTAATTATCATTTAGTATCTAGTTGAGTATCTCTTTAAAAAGTTTCCCTTTGCTAATATGATTGTATTTTCTATCCTTAGTGTCATTCATTTTTATGACTATCTTTCATTTTCCTTATATGATCCTCCATAATTGCAAGAATTTTCTCTTCCTTGACTTGTTATGATAGGACTATTCATAGAATGTCATATTTTTTCTTCATTTGAATCAGCACTTTTTAATGTCACATGATCCAACCTTCTGCAAGAGTCCTAGGGGCTAATTTAATGAGGTTCTCCACTTCATTTTTACTTTAGACAAGTATAAGCTACAAACTAAAATGGATGGAAGATTTAGAGGGACCAAGAAATGGAGATGATTTATTCCATTTGCCAACTCTCTGGTGAAAAAGAGACTTGAGATAATATGATAAATATTACAACTGTGAGTATGGACAACAACACACTCCTTAAAGAAGCATGACTATCTAAACTACAAAACTTTTAGAATACTTCTTGAGTCAAAACCTGCATTTGGAGATGAACTCTCTTTCCAATATGAGCTTCAATATTACCTGTGTTTGCTTCCAATAGAGCTTCACATACAAATAGTGCATCTAGGAAACCTACTCCTTGATCAAAGAATATTGGCATATAAAAGACTAAAATGTGTCCTTTCCTTGAAAAATTCTAAGAGAAGCCATATAGTGTGGGTGCATCACAGCCTAATCAAAGCCTCTGCATAGTTTTATTTAGTTCTTGATGCAATAGATGAAGAGTCAAAATGAATACCTGAAAACATGCATTTGGGTGCCTTGAACTAGCTGAAAATCCAAGTTATCTTTAGAAATAGTGATTACAACCACTCTAGCTATCATACAAAACCTTGAAACTATTGTGTCAATGATGTTCACAAAGTTTGAAACCCTAAAATTTTCTTCTACATGGGAATTCTTCTAGATCCACCTTTTCCCTTTTATACCCATTATTCATAAAAGGTGAAAACTTTGACCTCTTGAACCTATTGGCACATCGCAACAAAAAATGGTATAAACTACCCTACTCCCCTTTAGTCCAAAAAAAATGCAAGAAGATTGATTAGGAGTACTGAATGATAAAACTTAGGTGACATTTGAGACTCAAGGTCTAAAATAGCTAAAATTTGGGTGACTTTCAGGGGTGTTTGCTTGCTAAAAATAAAGATTCAGTAGCCTTAGCATTTATTGGGAATAGGAGTCAATATATGACCTAAAAATACTAAGATCGTATCTTGACATAACTATTAGAAACATTGAACAAAAATAATCACCTTCTAACTAAACTAAAAATTTGTGCACCAACACTTTGGGAAAGGGGAAGAACTAGACTAAAAAATGTGCATAAACACTTATTGGAAATGGAATTTTATCCTACTATGATACAATTTTGAAATATCACCTCAATAATAGAGCATGAGATGAATCTCATCGACTGGGATTGGCAGCTCCTCTCCTTCAAGATTTGACAACTGAAAGGAATTGTGTGGCTTGCATTTTATGATCATGAAAGGACCACTCCACATAGCATCAAATTTGGTGTGCTTTCCATGTCTACTTTTCAGCTCATCACATTTGAGAACAAGATCTCCTCCATTGAAAACTCTTGGGACTACCTTCTTTTCAAATGTCTTCTTTATTTGTGCTTGATGAATCTCTATATTTTGAAGTGCTTGTCTTCTTGTTTCTTCCAACTCCATCAAATCAGCAAGTCATACTCCCATTGGTTCTTGCTCCATCATTTCCAACCTTTTGATCAAACTTAGAGTTGGTAACTCTATTGAAATAGGTAGCCTAGCTTCTTTTCCATAAACAAGAACATAAGGAGAATTACCTATAGACCTCTTAGGAGTAATTTTATCAACCCATAAGGCTAGTTTCAACTTGTTGTGCCAGTTTCTCTGATTGTCTTCAATGGTTCTTTTGATGATCCTAATCAATTTTTTGTTAGTAGACTCAACTTTTCCATGACCTTGTGGATAGTAATTGGATGAAGTGCTCAAAATGATATCATTTTCAACAACCCATTCAGTTATTCTCATGCCTACAAAAACCAATGCATTCTCTAAAATAATGGAATTAGGGGTACCAAACCTTGCTACTATGTCCTTATAGAAGTTTAAGTCTATACTTTAATTATCCACCTTTAATGCTACAACCTTTGTCCATTTGGTGAAGTAATCAGTGGTTGTCAATAACCACTTGTGTCCTAAATTGGAAAGAGGGTTTATTGGTCCAATGAAATCAAGACCCCACTTCATGAACGACTTCTCTACTTGAATTGGATGCAATGGTAAGACTGCTAACCTCTTTTTTCTTATAAATGGGTGAAGCCACAATAGTGGTTTACAATTCAAGTGAGGAAGTAAAACTCACCAAAAATGACCCCAAGGCAAAAAGTGATTTTAGGGGTTCATACGAACCTACTGGTTTGACCGAACCAATAAAGGGTTCACTCGAACCAGGGTTCGACTGAACCCCTTTGAATCTTGGACGCCAAAAAAAAAAAAAAATGCATAGGAAAGGGGTTCGAGTGAACCTCTTTGAAGGGGTTCGCTCGAACCCCCCTTATCCTTCATCCCCCATCTAAGACACAAAATAAACCTAAATTTTGGCACTTCAGAGCTCGAGTTGAGGATGCAAATGGAGGAATCTTCACAAACCCAACTAGAATCAGGTAGTCCTCAGAACGAGCTATCCAACAAATATAATTTTAATGTGTTTTGGTTTTATTATGTATGTGTTTTTTTAGTTTTATTAAACATAGGTTTTTCACCGAAAATCAAACTCTTTGTTTTTCATATGTGGAAAAATAGCAGATTATCAAAATAATTTTTTTTTAAATATGTTCATACTGGGTATTGATGTCCTTGGTCCATTAAAAAAAAAAGTTGAATTTCGATATATACAAAAAAAGTTATGTTGTATACAGTCCGCCTATGTCTGCATTGCAATGGGTTTGACTTCAAAACTTGATCAAGGAAAAAATATTCAATAAAAAACTATGAGACCAAATGAAAGTGCTAGATATCATAGTTAAAAATCTAAATTTGAAAAAAATATAATTTTATCCTTCATACAAAAAAAGTTATGTTGTATACTATGAGCATCACTTTTTAAAAATGTTGTTTTCTGAAAAAAACTAGTTTTTGTGGGAGATGGAAAAAGAAGTGCAATTTGATTCCAAATTTTTTGAAAAAAATGTTTAGAATCTATAGACAAAATTTGACGAGACTCTAGTTTGCATCATCTTCAAATTCCTCATGGTTTAGCCGCTATAGGTGCCCGAATGTGAAGATTTAGTTAAAAATAATAATTCCAATGTCTAGTTTGGCCAAAACATGTAAACCACTATTGTGGGATCACCCAAATATAACACATTTTTTTATTGTCTTTTCCATGCATAGGTATCCTTGTGCAAGTTAGGCCAATAATAACCAAATCTCATGATTTTAAGAGTTATAGTTCTTAGTGCAAAGTGGCCACCAACTGCTCCATCATGGAATTCTTCACACACTTTGTTAATCTGATTAGATTCTATGTATCATAATAAAACTCCATGAAAGTTCTTTCTACACAAGTCTCCATGACTTTGGTTATCCAACTAGCCCTCTTATCACTTAAATCCTTACTCAAAAAATTTATTTAACCATTGGATGAGAAACCATAAGATGTATCTTGTTATTTGAAAGAAAATTCTTAATTTTTTTAAGGCTTCTAATAATACTAAAGTATGTATTTCCATAAAAGTGTAACTTTTCTCATAACCTTCCAAACTCTAGCTAAAGAAGGATATTAGCTACTCTATCCCATCTTCATTTTGTTGCACCACATAGATGAGATGGTATCAATGCTCCCAAAGGCATACAATGTGAAATATTTAGCAAAATTTGGATTTACAAGAGTAGGAGCAGTTGGGATGGCTTCTTTAATTTCCTCAAAACTCCTCTTGGATTCTCTTGACTAGATGAAACTTACATTTTTCTTCAACATAGTTATTATATGCTTCAAGAGGGTTGCAATGCTAGGTATAAAACTTCTAATAAAATTGATTCTTCCTAAGAAGTTTTGTAAACCCTTTTTGTGAGAAGGTAAAGGTAAGGCTAAGATTGCACTTACTCTTTCAGGATCTATTGTAATACCTTGCTTTCAAACTATGCGATGAAGCATTTTTCCTTCTTGGATAATAAAGATGCACTTCTTAGGATTGAGAGAAACACTATATTCCCTGAAAATCTCAAAGATTTTCCTTAAGTGATCAAAATTTTCATTAGCATCTTTTAAAAAAATAGTTATGTCATCAAGATAAACAAGTACACACTTGTTCATGAGTTATTAGAAATCCATGTCCATATCTCTTTGGAAATTTCCCCCTACATTAGAAAATTTGAAGGGAATCTTTTTATATGCCATGGTTCCCCATTTGGTGGTAAAAGTAGTTTTGAATTGATCTTCTTCTTTTACTAAAATCTAATTGTACCCTGGAAAACCAACTAACAATGAAAATTTGTCAGAACATGATACAACTTGTAATATTTGTTCCATTGAGGGTAGAAGATAATGATATTTGAGGGAAGCTCTATTTAGATCTCTAAAGTCACATACCCTGATGTGGCCATTATTTTTTCTTACATGTACCAAATTAGACACCCGAGATGTATTCTTAATAGGGAAGATGGTATTACCTTGGATCAACTTATTTAGCTCTGCTTTCATGACGTGTTCCAAATTTGGATCCAAAAGCCTTTGCCTTTGTATCACTAGTTTTTCAATATTGGTTTCCAACTCAATGTTGTGTTGAGTCAATTCAAGGTTAAAACCCTTTAAATCTCCATATTCCCAAGCAAATACATCATCAAGTTCTTGGAAAAGTAAAATAAAAGCATGTTTTCTTCCCTGGTACATACCTTGCCAAGTTTTAGGAGCTTGTCTCTGAACATCTCAATGGGTTCATAATGTTCTTCTTTTAGTGACATGTTGGCTTTGTCTTTCCTCACTTGATCATCAGTGTTAAAAATAGATTCTAAATTTACCAATCTTTTTGGAACCTTATTTGACTTCAGCTTTAGAATCTGATTATCATACTAGTGTTGCCACTTTTATTGATTCTCAACTACAAATTTAGCCTCTTCAATCAAAAAGTTTATAATTTTTTCATTGCTTTCAAACACTTGGCACTTGGTGTTGTTATTTGGAACTAATGGCCTTACTACCAATTTTACATACTGTTGCACTTCAACATTTTTTACCTCATTTGGAATGTCAAATTGTGAACCCATGGAAGCCAATCATTCAACTTCTATATTCTAATCTCTTGGTATGGATAGCAAGCTAAAAGCATCAAATTCTCTAATAAGATGCAAAATTCTATAATTATACAACTTGAGAAAATCATTTTTAGTTACATTGAGATTTCTCACACAATTTGCTACCAATTCACTATCCCCAAATACCTACAAGAACTTGATATTTTTTTTTTTTGCCCATAATAATCCATGAGTGAGTGCTTCATTCTCTATTATATTATTAGTGCAACTTAAAGAAAACCCCATAGCTAATTAATATCTCACCATTAGGAGAGATCAACATAGCACCTCCACCAACACCAAACCTACTTCTTGAGCCATCAAAATACAACTACCAAAGTTGATTAGACTGTTGTTCACTCTACTATTTTACATCTTTTACTAGGTTAGGGGTAGCTACATCTTGCTCATGAATCATGTAAATCCCTAGTCCTATTGCATCCATATGATTGAAAGGATCAACTTTATGATTTTTCAGCTACCCACTCATCTAATATTAAATTAGGTATGTCTTCTATGAGAGTGTTGGGATCTTGGATAATGGATTGCTCCTCTTGTTCATGAATGATAAGATTTGCATTTATAGCATTAGGAACTATAGACATGTAAAATTGACCTAACATATAACAAATATGCTAAATTACATTTTCTCATCATCGACATCATTATCAAGGAAAAACACTACATTTCACATCAAATACATTAAAAACCATAATTTCTCCTATTAATTGAATAATATGACATTATTTAATTAATTCACTTTTTCATCATTTTTTGACCAAATAAATAAATTTCATTTGTTTAATAAAGTCCTAAAGTTCTAAAACCCTAATTTCTCCTATTAATTGAATAATACGACATTATTTAATTAATTCACTTTTTTACCATTTTCAACCAATTAAATAAATTTCATTTATTTGATATAGTCCTAATCTAACTTTATTCCTCCTAATTAATTAAATAACATCAATTATTTAATTATGTCACTAATTCACTTTATTCCCCTAAGTCAATTAAATTATTAAAACATAATAGCTTAATTAAATCTTTTTTCCCTAAACATGAATAATTAAATAAATTCATAACATCATCAAAAATCAAATAAATCAAATGCAACTTTATTTATAAAAGTCAAAATTGTTTTGCACATTCAAATCCAAAAATATTAATTAATTAAATCAATTAATTAATTATTCTCACCCACTTTCATGATTGAGAAAATTATGATCCCCCAATTGCTCACTCTGATTGGCTGACTAATCCATCTATTTCCTGACTAATCAATCTATTCCTCAATCCCACAGATTATTCAATCTATTTCTTCAATCACACCAATTAAGTAATCAAAATGCCAGATTATTCCCATCTAAATCCTCTCAACGGTTCTCAATCATTGATTTGGATATTATACTATGTAGTCTAGATCATTTATTTCAAAACACAAAATCTATATAACAACCATCATCATTCTCAAAAAAGAATCAGAGAATCAAGATCATTTGCACAAGGAAGTAATGCAGGAATCCTAATTGACATTTTGACAAAGTTTCACACATATTTTTGATTCACACGTTCTTAAAGCTTTTGCACGCACAATGGAGGCTTCATATTGAATTGAACAATCCAACATATGCTAATATGGATACACTTCAGCATGGGATGATAAAGTTTTCTTTTTCTTTGAATTCATATTGTTATCTTAGGATTTCATTTGTTGATTTCAATAGCATAAAACTTCAATTCATGAGTAATGGGCATATATCTTATCTTTTGTTTGAATTATATTAACTTCAATTCTTACATTTGATTTGTAGTAACAACCATCAATTTACCCCTTATACATTTTGGCATGCCCAATGGGACCACAATCCTTAGCACTAATTATTTCATGAGCAAAATTTGAAGTTGCAGGTTTCAGAAGGGCACAGGAAAAATCTTCACATAGAAGCCATAGGAAATTCGTGCACTGGATTTCACGTTTTTCATGCACTTGACCTTTTTTTGGCCACATCTGACTTTTTGTTGTGCTTTTGCAATAATACAGAGGCACACTTGAGTTTTTAAGTCACTTTTGCTTTATGATAGAGGTTGTTTTTTAGTTTTTTGTTCGCTTTTGATTTTTGACAGAGGTTGCTTTTGACTTTTTGGTTCACTTTTTCTTTGTTGAGATTTGTCCAAAAGTTGAATGCTAAATTTTGATTTCTAACACTAATGGGTACTTGATTTGAATATTTGGCAGGTGCTAATGTTGTTTATGTAGGATTTGAAGAAGTATAACTGGTGTTTATTAAAAATAATAACACATTTATTCCAAGGAAGACGAATGGTCGAAGAATTTTAAATTTTCAAAGCTTTCGTAGTTAGAAAATTTTAATTTGGTGCTTAAAGAGAACCCCACAAACAAACATTTCAATTTTGGTGCATCTAAAATGAATTTTTTGAAGCTTTTATAGTTAGAAAACTTTAATTTAGTGCTTAAAAGGAACCCCACAAACAAACATTTCAATTTTTCTCATCTAAAATGAAATTTTTAAAGCTTTCATAGTTAGAGAATTTTAAATTGGTGCTTAAAAATAAACCCACAAACAAACATTTCAATTTTGGTGCATCTAAAATAAATTTTTCGAAGCTTTCATAGTTAGGAAACTTTCATTTGGTGCAATAAAAAGAACCCCACAAACAAACATTTTGATTTTGGTGCATCTAAAATGAATTTTTCAAAGCTTTCATAAATAGAAAATTTCAAATTGGTGCTTAAAAAGAACCACACAAAAGAAAATTTCAATTTGGACCATGCTCTAAAAAATGTTTGATTTTTGTTGACCAATGCTTTCATTTTTGTTGAAAAACACATGATTTTTTTTGTTGACCATTAAGACAAGATTTAGAAAAAAACACTTTTGGTTGGTTCTTAAAAATGAACAAATAAAATTCTTTTCTTTCACATTGTGATATCATTGTCTGAAATCTAGAACATTCCACTTTGGTGAACATAAAAAGAACAATTTCTATCTTGTACACTCCTTTATTTTCATTTTATTTTACTTTCTTTTTTTTTCATTTTTTTTTTTAGGCTTAAAATGAACATTGCGATGAAGTGTATACCATGTATTTTGTGTTTGGAAAACTTGGTGACTTTCCTCTCTTCTCGCACCTTTCAATGATCTTGGGTGACAAAAAGTATCTTGAGTTTCACACCTTTTATTTCAAAGCATACCTTTAGAAGGACTTTCCTCCCAACTTTTGAGGGAACAACCCAAGTGGTACTTTTTTTTCGTCCACTATATAAATGTTTTTGGGTGTGAGGAAAGTTCTCACCCACCTGGTGTGAATGTTTTATACCGACGAAAGTCTCCTTTAATATCTGTGTGATACGTAAAAACTCGCAAGGTCTGGGAGGCCTCTTAATTGAGTGAATCACTACATGTATAGAAACCATTTATCGTGAAACATGACTAAGAATCAATGTTGTAGAAACCATCCCTTTTCAGCCAAAAACATTCTTTGGAGTGGTGCATCGAAACTTTGATTTCGAGTAGTTACTTACCAAGTATGACTTATGGTTGAGCGTAAAAACTCTCAATTCATTGCATGTAAAATCATCCCTTCGGGGCATGAGGTAAGCCCATCTAGGAGTAAGTTTCTATCACTAGGGTGTACATTGTCTTCATGAAATTTCCAAAATCTGTTCAGTTATTTTGAAAGCTCAAAATTTGTGCTTGAATTAAAAATGAACAGATCAAAACAATCACTTAACATGGTTTTCGAACATTAAACCCTTTGAATTTAGTGAGAATACATTGAACTGAGCCCTATGTTTGCACTCCCTAAAGGATATCCTAAAAAGAAATATTTGAAGGTTTTTGAACGTTTAGGCTCACATTTCAAGTCACATTAAGAATGAATTAAACCTTGGAAACTATAGATTTTAGCATCCCAACTTCCATGAACATTGAAATTTTGTGGGAAGAAGCATGTTTAAAGTTGTAGACATTTAGGTTCACATAAGTTCTTGATTTCTATGTTGTATAATATATCTTGCTAAATCTCAAAACAAATCTAGCAAATCCTTCAAAATATGGAAATTACCCAAGCTACTGCAAAAACACAGAAACCCAAAAATAAATCTACATAGAATACTGTAATTGCTTCTATTTTTTTGCACTTGAAAAAACTAGGTGCACTTGCCAAAAAACTAATGCTTTTTCTCTCTGTCTTATGACATTTGTTGATGAAAATTTTTCGCTTTTGAAAATCTGAGCGCACTTGACCTTTTTTTGGATGTATTTGATCTTTTTGTACCGCATTTGACCGAATTTTCTTAGCACACTTAACAAAAAATTGGTTGCATTTTCCCAAAAAGCTTACTTTTGACTGTGCAATTCAATAAATTGAAAAACTACAAACAAAGGCTGCACTTAAAAGAATTGACTGCATTTGTTTTTCTAATATGAATGCACTTGACCATAATCTGGCCACATTTGAATTTTCCAGCTACCTCTACTCCAAATCTACCGCTTTTGCTCAATGTTTTGGTGAAAATCAGAAAACCAAACTGGTTCCTTTTGAGAAATGAAACAATTAAACTCCCAAATTTGGTCATAAATCACATCAATCTATCATCCAAACTCAATGCCTCATCCTACTTTTAGAAATCAAAATCAAAACAAACAACTTGGATCATTCCTTCACTCAAATGTCTAAGATATCAACATTTTCTTGAACCTGAAGGCTAGTTCAGGTAAATTTCCCACAACATATCCTCTAGACGAAGAAGTGAAATATCGATCTAGGTATTTCAACATTTTGAGTTCCAAGAATAGTATCATTCCAAAACATCACTCAGACCTTAGGGTCTTGAGAATCAAAACAACCATATCAAAATACCAACATTCTCATCATTTCAACTTATGACCATTTGGCGTCTAATTGCTCCAATTCAACAACCGAACCTTACACCAGCTATCATATAACCAAAATTTGAGCTGATTGAAGGAGAAAAAATAGACATAATCATTAGTTTGAGGAGGTTCATTTTTGAGACAAAGGAAACACCAAACCAGTGGAGAAACACAACAAACATTCTAGAAAAACAAGAGTGAAAAGCTGATATTGCAGTCGAAAGTCTCGTATTAGCACCTCTTGTGTGACAATATGTATCCTCTTGTCTTCATGATCTCTTGCAAGACCAAAGTCCCTAAACGAAGATCCACATTCCACCTTTTCAAAATTAGACTTCAGAGTTCAAGGTCTATCAAGAGGCACATCTTGAAGTCTTATCCCAACTAGGACATCATGCTAAGAAATTTTTATACTCGCTTTTTAATGGGAAAACCAGACTTGCATACCAATTAAATCATTGATTTCTTAGAGTGAAACTACTTTAGATACCACGTAAAAATAATCAACATTCTTCAAAAATAGAAAAACCAAAAAAACAAACACAATTTCATCAACATCCTTTAAAAATAGAAAATCCCAAAAACAAAAGCATTCTTTTTCATAAAATAGGAGTTGCCAAAGTTTCACAAAATAGGAGTTGTCAAAGTTTCACAAAATTTGGACACCTATTTATGACAGCCACATGTTCACAAAATAGAAAAAACATGTAAGCATACAAAAACAATGCTAGTATGCCACCAACAAACATAACAAACGATGAAAGTGGCCCATGGGGCTATAGGCCAAGTGACCTTGAAACACCTCAAAAGAGACCTACATTCAAAGAAACAATAAACCAACCATTTAGTGAGGAGGAGATAAACCAAAAATACCATGAGCTAATAGATAGCTCAAACCAAAACCCACAAGACATGGTCATAGAAGAGATGGATAGTGAAGAATAGATAAATATGAAGAAAATTTTCAACATTCCAACAACCCCAAGGTGCTCAAATTGATGGAAAATTTGTTGAAAAGGGACCTAAACTCTTACTTCTTCAAATTAGCACAAAGTGGTGCTAAATTGCCATCAGAATTGAATGTGGAAGCATGTCATGCCGAGAAATTTTTGCTAGAAAACCCGACCAATTTTTTTTTTTTTTGTTTAATTTGGAAAGTAACCTTCACATTTCCTTAAAGTGTGATAATGTCTTGATTGAGTCAAGTCAAATTATGGAGTGGTTGAAGCTAATATAGTTATTCTAAAATTTGTGTGATTCAAATTTAAGATCTTAAAACAAGAATACTTCAATACAAATTTATTTTCCATTACAAATTGTATACACCTAAAAATGGTCTGGAGATCTAATTAATTAAATACGAATTATTTAATTAATTATCCTAAATTCCTCTACTGTTTGAATAAATAGAAATATTTATTTATTTAGTTCGCATTCACATTCTCATTTAAATTCTTCTAAATTCTTTTATTTTATCTCATCTTAATTAAATAAACAAAATTAACTACTTTGTTTGATTTCATTATCATTTCCCTATTTTATTCTATTACATCAATCTTAAATAAATTAAATAAAGATTAAACACTTTATTGATTAATTGTTATTTTCCACCATTTTAATTTAATAAACAAATTTTATAGTTTGTTTTATTAAATTATTTATCCCTCTTTTGGCTAATTTAAATAAATCAAAAATATTAAAATTAAGGCATAAGGAATATTCCTCTATATTTCCTCAAAATCAAATTAGATATCCTATGTCTAATTTATGTCAAAATCATGTCAAAATTAATGCTTTGAAACTTCATGGGAAGTTTTGGAAACAAATTGGAGACAAATTCCAAATTCTTCTCTCAATCCTCCTCCATCAATCTTTCCTCTTCTCTCAATCCTCCTTCATCAATATTTCATCTTTCATGGGTAGAGACAATCTCCAAAATTCTCTCAATCTCCTCCATCTCTCACCATTCAATCCTCCAGATTGAATCCAAGCCTCTCTTTGCCATCCCTGTGCATTTTTACAGCCAAAAATTCTATAAATACAACCTCATTCAACCAAGAAAGGATCTCAGGTTATCAAGTTTACTCTGCAGGAATTCATCAAGCATCCAACATCCAACATTCAAGCTTTCACAATCATGGCTGCCTCCTGTAGCTGCATTTATCAATTTCCATGTCAATTTATGTCATCTTAGTTTCTTTTATCATCTAGTCTCTATCATATTAGCTTCATATCATTGCATCAACATCATTCCATTCTTTAGATTGTCATTTTAACAGTTAATAGTGTTATTTAAATATGAGAGCACATAACTTAATATATCTTTAAAGATAGGAGACAAAGAGATGCTTTCAATTGATTATTAGCTTGATCTTTGATGCAATGTTTCATTAAGAAGTGTTTTATTGCTTGACACCTTATTCACACTTACACAAATATATGCATGTGTCCTTCAAGGCATGGAAGACACCCAAAATATGAAGGAGGATCATCTACATCATATGCAATAATGAATTGAAATTTAATATATCAATGAACGCACCATCACTTCCAACCGCACGACACCCTCCAAAGCAATATTAATGGTGACAAGACGCAACGTCCATTTTTTTCTAAAGAAATCTAGCGAGCTTGACAGAGATTAGATAGGTGCAAGTGGAGAATCAATGGTATGTGTGTTAAGCATTTAGTTGACCACTATTGAAACAAATGGGAAAAAACTGGCACGTAAGGTATAACTTGTAATAGTCTGGCACTCTCACCCAAAAAGGTAGTTTCACTTTCTGCAGTAATATATCTGCAACTGTGGATAATCAAAATGATTACTATGCCGACAGTTCCCATTCCATGTAACAGATCCCGAGATTGCACCCATATGAAATTAGAGTTTCTTGACAATTTTGTGGTGTATTTTAAGGGATTATCAAGGTTGGCAGGAGGCATGAATATGCATATTTATGAATGGCTCAATAGATTAGGAGGAGAGTAAAAAAATCATAGAGTTCCTCCTCCTAGAATAGAGAAACCTCCTATCCTATTAGCAACCTTCCTTTATGCTAGTTATACCATGATTGATTTTATTTCATACTTTATTGGATTCAACACACCTCACAACCAAGGCAGTAAATAGCAAGGTGTCGAGTAGCTGGAGGAGTTGGCACAATGCATCATAATAAACAAGCCACACCTCCACTTGGTAAAAAGAAGAAATTACTCCACCTATCGTGCCAATTACATTCCTTATAGCCCCCTCTAGCACATTAACTCATACGGACCCAAGATATACTCATTCGGTCACATGAGCAGAGGGAAATAAACACCTTCGTGTTTCACAAGAATAGGGGTTGTGGACTACGTAAGATCTCAAGATTAGAGTTTATTTCCATAATGATGGTTAGCGCTATGAACTTCTAGGAAATAAATTTCTATATAAGGCACACCCTTGAACTGTCAGTCCACCTATTTACCCTAAGATTTGAATGTAGGATTGGTAAGGCGTTGCAAGCAAGTAGCAACGATAGGCTTCAAATGTCATCCCTTTTATTTATTTAATTAGAGGTTGTGGGTTTCTTCGACAGGACTGGGGCATTTCTAGATGTAGGAGATCTTAACACTTCTCTCTCTTTTTATCTTTTTTACATAGAGATATACACTGGTTTTCGTATTTTCTTAGATTGTGTAAAATAATAGAACAATTTCATTCCAAAAATTTACAAAAATAACACTCTACCATGACAACATATCTTACACATAAAAACAAATAGAATAATCATTTCATTATCATATTATATTGTCTTTTCTCTCTTTTATACATTTTGTCATCATTAAAACTGAAATAAAATGTATTTCGATACCACTGCTATGATAAATTATATGACCACTCAACTGTATAAGAAATTTTGCAATAATTCCTTAATGGATCTTGGAGAAGGAATTTTGCTACAACTTTGCAAGATATACATGTTTTCTTTATGGCAACAAAATAATACTTTCAATATTGCATACAATATTTTGAAATATAGGGAATAGTACATTAGGGACAAGGCTTGCTCTTTCTCCATTTTCTTTCATGTTATAACCATCCCTAGCTTTCCATGTTACAACTAATTTTAAGAAACACAATGAATAACATTCAACTAAAATAGGCTTGTTCTATCCATTTCTGCATTGAACAATAGGAAACTTTTCTTTTTAAAACATATGATGTTACCACTATATTAGAGGAACAAAAGACTTGCACACCCATGAACAAGGTCTTTCTCTCCACCCTACTATAATGGCATCATGAAGCTTCATGGGCTCTGGACATACCCCCGAGCAAGGAATTATTTTAGCTCCACAATGATCAGTGGAGTCTTTTCTCATTTTTACAAAGGGATAAAAACTAACGTAGCACAATTTACATGCATCTAGGTTCTTTACTTTCTATTTTCAAACATAATCCATACAATAGGTCACCTCCTTACAACTAAGAAACAAGGCAAATGGAAAGAGAAGAACTTATCTTTTCTTTTAGATGAAGGGACTGAAATCTTGAATCCATCTTTCCTCTCCAACCAAGTCATCTTCATCACTATCTTCCAAAGAGATGGACTCCTCTCCTTTTCTCCTTCTTTCTACCATCTTCACTCAAGTTCTCCAAGAGGAGAAGTGGGCAATATCTCGAATCTTCCATCTTCTTGAGGTATATAGGAATCCCCAAACCTACACTATTTCCCACAAGTTCTCACACATGTGTGAGTCTTGTGCCAATTTCAAGAACTTTTGGGGAGTAGGAGATTGAGTGACAAGTCACTCTTCCCAAACCCCAACACTTTTTGAATTCGTCATATTCATGAATGTGGACTTTTGAGGGGTCTTCTCACACTTTAAGGACAAATTCACATTTCAAAAAGATTCCAAACCCATAGGTATAGGTCCTGGGGGTCTATTTTTGTTCAAAAACCAAGGGAATTGACTCAATAATCCCTTTTTAAAACCCACACAAGAACCCATACGAATTTTGATCCTAACCGAGGGTTCCAACCCCAACCAAAATCACATCATGGATTCTACTCAAACATAATCACCTAGTCAATAATAAAACCTCAAGCCCTTCTAAGTCAAATAGGGATACACTTAGAACTTCCCAAAGATGTATTTGATTTGATTCCAATATTTATCCATCCTTCTATTTGCATATTTGATTCCTGCACATTACCAATGTTAGCATGATTAGATCATATATCTCTTCATATTATTAGCTAATCCAATTCACATAATTTTCACTCATTAACTATTTACTCATGAATACATCAAATGAACCTAACAATTCAATTTTCATTATAATCAAAGGAAATACACAGTTACTCCAATACAAGAATATAGTCAATGAAATAGTCAGTCCATAATTGTGTTTACCACCTTAGTAATTCATATTAAACTCCTATGACATTAATGATGAACCATTTACCAAAATTTAATATGCCAAATAACCTAGCTCTTTCAAGTTATATCCAAAAATTCACATGTGCATTTATCATAATTAAATCAAGGTTAATGCCCATGAATCCTAAAAAGAGTTTTATCATTCATTTCATCATAATTATCATCTAACTACTTGTTTGATTGAAATTAAAGGGGGGTTACGAAGTGGGGTCTTACATCCATGGTAGCATAAATAAAATGTCAAAATGAAAAGCAAGAATATTATCAAATAATCACACTATTTTTCATCCATAGTACATCTTACCATCTATTTAGGATCACATAAAACAAATTAGAGCTTTACTAATTGCATGCATTGTGGGGCCTTACATCCCCCTCCCCTTAGCTTAGACTTCCTCCTAGAAGTCGTTAGGGTCTAAAATATAATATTTATATAGCAATGCATGTAAATATATTAAACATATTAATTGCCTTGCTTTCTTGATGAGATAATCCAACATGTGAGTTTAAACACACATTAAAGGTATTCCTTCCATGAATCAAGCATCTATACAGTTAGAATAATATTTCTTGCCATAGAGCAATTTTTCGATATAGTCATAATATAACAAATGTTAGTAGTCATCGATGTAGTAACATTCTCAATTAAAAATCACACCAACATATATCCAAACACATTAACATCCTTGGACACCCTTCAAGGTTCCCTTTTTTGCATCATAAACATCACTCGTGATGTTAGAGAATATTTTCATTCCCATATAATTCATGTCTCAAGAGCAATAGTCCCAATTTTATTGTCATTTTCTTTCTCACATAGTAAACAGGTATATTCACATGTCATTTATTTACAAATTTACCCATACATTACAAAAATTTACACATAATTCACATCACAAGGCTCACATAATGGGGTTTACAAGGATGGAGATTCTTGGATACCATAGCGAGTAGGAAAGATGGTCTCAAGGCCCTTCTCTAAGGACCCTTCCATGCATCTCCTAGGTACCTTCCCTTGTTTGTGTAAGGGGGTTAGCCTCCAAGAGGAAGGTACAAAAAGAATAATCATAGAACCAGAGGAAGAATGGATTATTGACCGTCCCATACCAGTCCCATTCACAACCCCTTTCAAATAATTTATAATTCCCCAACGCATCTACTCCCCTATACGACCTACCAAGGAAACCTTAGGATATGGAAGTCTTTACAGATGCCACATTACACCATACTTGCCAGCAGTTAGCAAACAATAAGAAGCCTCAAAATGAGAACATAAAATCTTAAACCATTGTTTCAATAAATAGAAAATTATAACTTCAAGAGAAAAACTAAATAAAGATTAGTTGCAGCTACATTTCAACATCCCTATCTTAATTCAAAAACAAAAATTAAATAAGTCTTTGAGGCAATGGATTATGACAACTTTCAAATGGCTAAATAGCCCCAATAAATGAAATGTAAAATTTAAAACTGGTGGCATTTAATAAATTAAAACATCAATTAGGAAATTTCCAATAATTCATATCTCAACAATAAAATTTTCACATTACAAGCACCACGTGACTTTGATAAAGCCACCTAAGGGGAGGAGGGGAATGGTGGTTCTCCAACCACATAAGCATAATGGCATGCAATAATTGGTGGTCCTTGACCACATAAATATGATAGTGCACAATATCATGGTGGACTCTTCCACATAGTATGAATGCCCTGCATTGTTGAAGTATCCAAAATTTGTAGTCAATATCCAACCCAAGTATTCCATCATTTACCCATGGGTTACAAACATCAAGAAGTGGGTTTTCACTATGAACCAACAAGTGTGGTTCTCATATGTGGGGGAGTAGGCCACGATCAACGTCCATGGGAGGATTACAATGTCTCATCATAGATCCTTTATCAGGATTAGGGACAACACCCTAAGCTCATAATTTCCCGATGGGTGAACATGTGCCTCTCAACCCCTATTTACACTACTTGGCATCTCACTCCCGTAAGGGGGGAACCATACACTAGGGGTACACATTTAACATACAATAAAACTAACACAAAGGAATACATCACATTTCATTAAATAGATGCACTTACACACTTAACACATTTACATAAACTCACAACTAGCTAGCTTGCATAAAGGTCATCACAAAGGGTACACATAGGGGATCATACTAGACGTCGACCACCCTTATCCCAAGTCGGATATCCTATATCTCATACTTGGGGCACAACACATTTACTGGTTTTCACTTCACACATCATAACATAATACACTTTATGAAATTCACCATATTGTAGAACAAAATCAATTCACTTACATACATTCCATTTTTTTTAAACAATATTCACTTTGCTTCATAATTTTATAAATATCTACTCTTTTTGCATACACATAATAAATCACTAAATGATGCACAAATGTACCTTATGTATATTACTCCATTTTTTATGTAGATTGATTCAAAGAATTTAGAGGTTGGTTCAAGTGCACCAGAGCATCTAGACCCAGATATGATGGTAATTTAATTGTATGATGAATTATAAATTAAATTGTCATTAAATCATTTTTTATCGTCTTACATATGATTTCATCTTTCTCTTATACAGAGTGTTTCAGGTCATCCACATAGTCTGCATGTTGTGAAAGGGTCTCTTCATTATAGAGACAATGCATGACCTAAACATGATTTTATGGGTTATATTTGATTATTTCATGGACTACGTATTTGGTTTCTCATGTATTTTGTTGGACTTTATATTTCATGGGTCAAGTACTTTGTTGGACTTTAGTTCATGGGTTGTACACTCCGATGGACTTTATTTCACACACTTAATATATTAGTTTTATGCACTTAATATGTTGTAAATTATGGATTTTATTATATTGTTTGAAATTTTAATTTACACATGTATATTTATGCATTTTATGTTCATAGTCAAGACATTAAAATAGGACATTAATGTGAAATTAAATATAAATATGAAATTAAAGTTGAAATTAATAGGGCATTTTAATATTTGTACTTTACAAATTTAGTGATCACATACATGATATACATGATATGTACATTCAATAATTAGCGATAATTAGTTAATGAACTTATACAAGATTAGAGAACAAAAGCATTAATAAATTCTATAAACAATAGCATCCAACACTAATTTATAAGTTGTCAAAACAAATAATAGCATCCAACACTAATTTATAAGTTGTCAAAACAAATAATAGCATCCAACGCTAATTTATAGGTTGTCTTAAGGGGATGTCTTAAGGGGTATGTACATGTATTTGTAATTTGTACAAAATGTTTAATTGTGTATGTATGTATGTACATGTATGTCATCTCAAAACAATGTTTACAAAATTTGGATATGCCATCTCAAGAACATCTCAAACTCGTGCCTGGAATGTAGTAGGTCTTCATGCCACCTGATATCAAAAAGGTAAAAGAAATATCAATGAAATAATCAAAACATACATATTTTAATTTATATAAAACTATCTATATGTATTTAAATATAATTTAACTCATAATTACCTATTTTTACCAAGTATTCTATGTTGTCTAGGTTGAATTTGCATGGACTAGATCCTTTTTGTGATTATGGCTTAAGGATTTATAAAAGGACAATTTAAATCAATTTCAACTTATAACACACTTGACCAATATCGAAACATATATTTAATCTATTTAAAAGGATAATATAAAACTGAAACTATATTTACCTGTATTTACTTATTCCACTATACCATCTGCATCCTCTCTTTTTTGCAATGCATCTATGATTGTCTCATGCTCTTCCATAGAAATTGTCCATAGCACTTTATTTTTAGGTCTTCCATAAGACCGATCTAGTTGTATATTTGTTGGTACCACCAAATGTGAATAGTGTAAATCTTTTTATGTGTTTCATAATCTTCGAATGCAGGTAGACCATTCTTCCTTGTCAGGTATTTTCATAGCCAAGTGCCAACAACCACCACCAATCCTATTGGAAAACATGAAAACCATCATCAAATAAGTTCTCAAATTTTTCTTAAGGGGATTAAAGCCTTGTTCTAAAAAATTTCTTAAGGGGATCAAAAACTTGTTATCAAAATTTTCTTAAGGGGATCACCATACCTGTTGGATAATGATAGCCATCATCATCTTCTCGAGGTGCTATTAACTTATGTTTAGTCTCCACACAACGAGCCAACCAATATTATGTTTCCTCTTCATTCCCCTCAAAAATTTTCTATCATCCTCAGTGCTATCATTTGCATGTCTATAAACAATACGGACAAACATAGCTACTTGCACTGAATTATAATACTATGATTGAATTTCCTCATGCGAAGCTAGAGTATAATTTTCCACAAAATCAACTACTGAAAGTATACCACCAATTGGAAATGTGCTTCTACGTGTGCAAAATTGGCCATCAAGCCATCGAGCATGTTGAGAATGCATGACATATTTTGGCACAATCTTATTCTTAAACTCACTCATGAATGCATGTACACTAACTTTTTTTGTAACTGAATCACAACGCTTTCCTATTTTTCCATATTTTAAAGAATAGTGAACATTCTTAAATCTTTTAACATCTACTAATTTTTGTCCAAAATCATTATCAACACTTTCATGCATACAAATTCTATAAAATGAAAGATTTCCACAGCTAATGCATTGTCTAGAAATACAAGAACTTAAATAAAACAATTTACCATTAGATCTTTCACAAAACAAATCTGATATAAACTCCCTTATTGCTTCAAGTGGCATATTAATACCACATTCTTGTATAATCATGTTACTATGCAAGGTACAAAGTATATATTGAAAAACGTCATAAAAATAACGAAATTGAACATGTGTTTTACAACAACAAGATATTTGTTGCTTATTAATTTTTACATACCAGGGTTTATATTTTTCAAAAGACCTTTGACTTATTTTAATATTACCAAGTAACACTAAATCGCCACAAAATTTTCTATAAAATTCAATTTGTGTTGTATCTAATAAGTGTTTTGGGCGAGGATCGTGATTTTGGGACCCCACCCTTAATTTTAAAACATATCCAACATTAGATGATACCCTAGTACTATCATGCCAGTTTTTTTCGATCAAAGATTTAATTTAAACATTCAATTTCATATCAGACATCGAGAGTCGACGACTAAAACTCCAACATTGGTTGATATGATCATTTTCTCTTTGTATTTGTTTCTCCTTCTCTCTCTTTACTTGAATTTTTTTAGGATTCAATATCTATTACGAACTTGTGAACCCATGATTATAAAATTCTCAAGCATAAATGAATGTCAATAGTGAAATTCTTCAAAAAATTCAATTCCAAATTGCAAGCTGAAGACCTACCTATAAGGATAAAATTCTTCCTCTTGTGTTCCTCAAAACAAGTTGAAAACTACCACAATTCCACTTAAAAAAATATTTTCTTCATGCCTCCTTTCAAAAATTCAATCCATATTGCAAGTTGAAGACCTTTTGTTCCTCCAAACGAGTAGAAAACTAGCACAATTCTACTTCAAAAATGGTTTACATGATGCCTCCTTTGAAAAAATCAATCCAAAATGCAAGTTCACCACCTGTAAAGAAAAAAGTTGAAAAAAATAGCTTAATACGTCATAGTAGGCCATACAATGTGAAGTTGCAGACTTCACAGTAAAATTTTCTAGTAATTTTTTTTAAAATGGTTAAAAACAAACAAGATCCTGTTTATAAAATGGGATCCCGCATTAAAAACAGGATCGCATTTCATAATTGGGATTTCATTCCCCAATATTAAATGTGGGAACCGTTGACAAAGGAACGAGATCTAGTTTATAAAGCGGGATCTTGTTTCTCTGTCAACTGTAACTACATTTAATATTAAGAAACAAGATCTCGATTTACAAACCAGGATCTCATTTCTAAATATTTGAAATACCATTTGTTTTGTGGTTGGGTTTTTAGCTTGTATTCTAGTTCGAGAAAAAGCATTGGGAATCTGAACCTAGGCCTTCAACCTGGTTTGACCTGCAAGCTGAAAGTCCTAACAATGTCAGAGAAAAATATCGAGTTTGGACATATGGTTGACAATTTTTTTTGCAGAATTTGTTAGAAACCAAGATCACTTGCATGCAAGCAAGGATGGGTCCCGACAACTAGGCCTGATCAAGTACCCATTTACAAATGCAAGAATGAGGTAGAGGAGGAAAACCCAGTGGGACAAAACCCCCCTACAATGAGATGACATGCTGCAAAGAAGCACTGGAAGAACTCTATAGAGTAACACTGGAACCAAAATCTGGCAAGCAAGGAAAGATACTTTTGTCTACTACTGAAACCGGATGAGAGTCACTGATTGACTAAAGGAATCATGATAAAAGCAACAGCAGACCCGATGCCTCAGAACACGTGAAAACTCCAAACTGGAACAACCATGGAATCTATGAAGCAGCAGTCAATTATTGAATGAAGTATTACTGAAATGAAGTGCAAAGATGCAAGTTGCACTCTCCCAACTGCCAAAACATCCAAGTAATCTCCAAAACACCCATCGAGCCAAATCTGGATTAAAAATAAACCTGGGATAGATACAAAAAAAGTGCATGGACGGAAACATAGAGCTCCTCAATACCTTTCTAGCGTCGCAAAGATAGCGAAAATCGGAGATTGTGGCAAAAAGTTATGAGCTCTGATACCATGTTAGAAACCAAGGTCACCTACATGCAATCACCTGCCACATGCAAAAGACATGCAAAACCAAAGAAAATGTTATGCAAACCTCAAAGTAAAAATTCTTTATTGAGAATCAATTATTACAAAAAGATCAATCCTTATGAAGGAGATCAAGAAACCCTAAAAGGGAAACCCTAAATGAAACCCTAGTGTGCACACTTAATAATTAATTGATTATTAATGTGTCTAAGTTTAGCTTAACCAGCTAAAGGAATAAGTGACTTATTTAATTAACCAGAATGATATAATTAATTAAGTATAATAACTTATTACTCTAACAAAAAAAAATTGATGAAATTAAAACCCATTATAGATGAGACAGTGCAGATTCCAAATATGTAATTTTTTTTACAATTGGATTATTTTTTCATTTTTTTAATTAATTTTTAATGAAACCGGTTCATAAACTTTAAATATCAAGGTTTTTACTATTTTAATAACTTTTTATCAACATAACATTTTCACGAACGAATTGCACAAGAACGTACTTCAGACAATTCTTTTCAAATTAAAAAAAAAAAATCAAAAAATGATAAGTTTAGGTCTTATGCTTGATGTACATGACAAATATGGCTAATAAAAAATTAACCAAAAAAATCAATAAAAAATTACAAAAAAATATCGAAAACGTTCTTTAGTGAGTTACAAATCTTTTCCAAAAAGGATTGAGAAAAATATGATAATTTAGGTCAAAATATGGATGATGTACATGTGCATGGTATGGTAAAAAAAATGACTTTTAAACAATGGTTTTTAGAAATGCCTATTGAAACTCAATTTGTACCATTTGAGTTTTGAAATAAATTACATATTTGGAAACTAGACTCTGAATTCTACATTTTATTATTAGTGAGTTTTTTGAAGATTTCATCTCTAAGTGCTTCAAATTTTAAGGTCAAATGGATCAAATTTTGAAAATCAAGAAAAACACTTCCAATTTTTGGCCAAAATGTGGACTCGACTTCTTGCTAGCACCCTCCCCCTCTACTCTTCCATCTCCTCCCCTCTCCCCTTCCCTCCCTCTCTCTCTCTCTACCCCTCCCCCTCTTTTTCTCACTCCCCCACTCCATCCCCTTCTCTCCCTCTCGCCCTCTTGCCATCTCACCCTCCCTCCATGTCTCCCTCTCCCTCCCCCTCTTCTCTTCCATCTCCTCCCCTCTTCCCCTCCCTCCCTATCTCTCTCTCTACCCCTCCCCCTCTTTTTCTCACTCCCCCACTCCCTCCCCTTCTCTCTCCCTCCCTCCCTCCACCTCTCCCTCTCCCTCCCTCTCTTCCCTACTCTCCCTCCCCCTCTCTCTCCCCCACTTTCCCTCCCTCTCACTCACTCCCCCCTCCTTCTCCCACTCTCCCTCCCCCTCTCCCTCTTTGCATCCCCCTCCCTCCATCTCACTCTCTTTCTTCCCTCTCCCCATCACTCTTTCCATCCTCTCTCCCTACTCCCTCCTTCCCTCACTCTGTTTCCTCCCCTCTCCTCCCCTCTCTCTCCCCTCAGTCCCACCCCCATCTCTCTCCCTCTTCCTTTCCCACCCCCTCGCTCCTCCCTCCCTCCCTCTCCCTCTCCTCCCTCCCCTCTGTCTCTACCTCTCCTCCTGACCTCTCCCCTCTCTCTCCCTCTCCCTCTCCCCCCCTTCCCCCACTCTCTCTACAGTTTACAAGCATATTTAAGGCTTTGGTCATTTTGCTTTGAACAAGCAACATAGATCTCCACAATTGTTATAGTCATATCATAGAGAACCTAGGGTTAAGTTTCCTTCAAAATTTGATCCAAAAAATACAAACATTGTGCTCCTTGCATTTGCAAGTTCCACAAGTGTTTCAAGTCCTACATTAAAGTAGGAAACATGATTGATAAAAATACATGTGCACACATACTTATTGCTAAGCAAATCCAAGGAATGGAAAATGAGAATCCAAGCATTATTTCTTGCCTACAGGAAACAATGAATATAAATTCTGACGTCAATAAATAAAATAAAACAAGGACAAATGAAATAGTATTTGACTATTAATTAGAACACCAAACAACTAATAAATGCAAAACACTAAATGCGTCCTTGCCTTAGAGTGAATAAATCTTTTCAAACCTGCACAACTCAGGCCAATGAAATAGAAGAGCCTATGGAACTGGAGGACTAGACAATTCAACTTTAGGATTTGTAGAATATGCAGAAGGTGAAGCAAATAAATCTTGCAGCACCTAACAGAAAGTAGAACACATGATTTTGAAGATGCCTCTGAATAGAAAAGATGTGCCCAAACATCGCAAATACTCAACTCTTTTGTCTTTCACTAAATCAACATTAGACGGCTACTCAAAAATTAATGCTATTTGGCACATTAGTTGAGAAAGCTCACCAAAGTGTTAGAAGGATTCAATGAATGAGTAATGCCTCGAAAAAGAACATGAGCCTGAAAGGAAAAACAAATAGATTAACCATTTAATCTTAAAATATCCCCTCATATAAACTTAATATTGCAGACAAAATAAATTTAAACTTATTAAAGAGATTCGATAGCAACACCTTAAATATAAATACCAGGATTACATGATAGCAAGGGGTAAAACCTAGTAACTATTCATGTTGGCAACAGGTTTCCATTAACCTAATCAATGACTTCCTAGAACTAGCCAAATATCATAGAATCTTTGATTATGCTTATAGTATGCATAGTGGTACATTCATATTAATAAGTGGGTTGTTTTCTAAAGATTTCTATGGGAAGAAAATTTTCTTGAATAATTCATGAAAAGTTCATTCATTAAATACTTTATCTAGCTCTAGTTTTAATTAGTGATAGGCAGAAAATCTACTTACCTGTATGACTCACTCTTTCTAATTTCCAAAATGAAGCTTTGCAAATAGGTTCTGGTATTACAACTGTGTTGTGAACCAACAGCCTTTGCATAACACTTAAGAAATATGCTAAAGTCAAATTGTCCGATTATTAATATGTACGCATATGACTTGAGGGTATTCCTGAACATTTAATTCTTTAGTTACAAATCATTATTCCTTTGGAATGTTTTGTATCCTGAGCTATATAGAATGCGCTTGTCAAGTTTAGGTTTCAGTAGGATCAGGTGGTTGATATAAGAACTTAGCTCCCACGTACGATTTCTCTTTTAGTGGTTAGTCTTCCTATTCAATGTATGCAAAACCAATCACCTGCACATTCTATTTGGGATAACTTGGTCAAAACAAAGAGGTTGATCAACTGTTAGACAATTGACCCAAACTCTTAGCAAGGCACTATATCATTTTGCAAGATCTCCATACCAAAAAATTGAAAATGAGGAGCACATAGGCAATAAATTTTATAATGATATAGAGTCTTGAATATTTTCTCTTTACTGTACATTCAGATTTATGAACTGTAAGCCTGTCATACTTACCTAAGCTTCTACCACACTAACATGGGAGAATTCTCATTAACTAAGTTAACCTCTAAATATCTCCTAATACAATGATACCTAGCAACAATATGTCTTTGCACATTAAAGAAAGAATTGTGTTTGAAATTGATATTAATCAAAAAGGTAAAATTCGGTATTACTTAGTTGTATACTATATATCTACAATGCAACAAATATATTCAATATTCAACTTAAAAAACGAATATACTTATAGATATGCCAAATAATTTTGCAATATAGAAATGTGAACCAATTGAAGCCCCTGTAGATACAAGCATCAAATTGTTTGGCAATGTGTACCTCCAAAATGGAGAGGAGAGAGCTGAAATGGAAGTCACTCCATATCAGAATGCTATTAGCATCCTAATGTTATCAACAGTATGGAAAAGATCAGATGTTGCTTTTACTGTGGGAATGGTAACTCATAACCTACCTATTGGTGTGTGTTTTGAATACGCCACCATACACAGAATAAAATGCCCAAGGACACTTTATCCTCTCTTGAAAAGTAATTGCAAATACAATAACTCCAATGTTTCTTTTGGCCAGGTTATGGCATATGGACAAGGTCAGTGGGCATTGTGATTTGCTGGTAATCACAAGGGGACTTACATAAAATTCATTTCGCAAGTTGAGGACTTAGACAGTTTTATCATTAAAGCTCTTTTTGATGGGTATTTCAGTTTTTCCAAAAAAAAGGCAAAAGGATGAGGGTTTAGAAATCTAAACTACGCCTAAGAACTCAAGAGACGACTGTGGCGGGATAAAATAGGGTAACCACACTTTGTTTCGCCTCCTTTGGACAACTACGCAAAGTGGGTGCAATCTTCAAAGGAAGTGATAATAATTTTCATGTTTGAATTGAAAACAAATAGAAGTTAAGCATCCACAAATCAACAGCTTAGACTAACTTTACACATCAAATGCAAATCATCCATTTGACAAAAGTATGAGCTAAATTTTATCTACCATTGCTATCAAATCTATCATCCACTTAACAAACATATAAATGAAATACTAATCTAATTCAACTCTAAGTGTTGAAGGAGAAATATTAAACCTTGCACACTATTTGAAAACAAAAGTGATTCTAAACAAATCATGCACTAGAGCTTTTATTGACGGAAATAGTCTTGTCGCAACAATATTATACTACTCACTTCACAAATTGTAAATGAGAGTAAACAAGTTTATATAGAGTTCATGAATTTGAATAAACAACTCAGATTAAAATTGAGCCAATGGCCAAGATCGAAATAAATAAACCCTAATTAGGGTTTCCCAAAATGACTTTAGTAAACAGAGAGTTGACAGGGTGATGTGGCGCTTGGAGCTCTTTTCAAGGAATTACATCTCGATCCTCCCGCGTTGCCGTATGTTCAATGAATCTAGACACGATCAAGGCAACTTCATCCATGGTGACCTGAGGAAGCATTCTGATCCTGAATTCCAGTCCGTCCACACTCTCGGTGCATCTGGCAAAGGTATCCTCCCACTCTAGCTTGGTCTTCTCAAAAGACTCTCAGATGCTTAAGAAGTTTTCCAATTTGGCCCAGTCCTGCTTCAAAATGGGTCCAGTGATGGCAAAGATGCCTTCTTGGACCTTCCCTTTCAAAACTTCTAACTGCAGCTCATTCTCTCGTAGAGCCTCCTTATCTAGGATATCGGCGATTATGTTGAGAAGTTTGGCCTGAACTTCTTTGACCTATTCTTCCAATCTGATACCATCAACCTTCACCCTCTCTAAGACTTCGCCTCATGCCGTCAAGGCCCAATACTAGGTGTGGAAGTCATAGGCTGCTCTTGCTACAATAACACCTTCGTTTATCAGCTCCTGCTTAGTAACTCCTTTCAAAATCCTAAGGCAAGGGATTATCCTATCTTGCACATCCGGAAGGTTATCCTATACTTTTTCCAAAGCGGCCAGCCTAGAAAGTAGGGTAGTGGCCTGGCCATAAACCAGAGTCAACCTCTCTACGAATGCCTCAGCTTCAGTCCCCTTCGCTGCTATCCATTCTATGGCTTCCCGAACTGTGACCATGTTTTCTTCTATCTCTTTAACGACCCCCTGTGAAGAGTTCGGGAGTAGAGGAGCTGTTGTGTTGTCTTGATCAAGTGGCTTGATCAAGTGTTGGATATACTCCTTTAGGCGCTCAATTTCTAACTGGCACTCCTTCCTCTTGGCTACCTCCTTTACCAACCTTGACTTGATAGTGGACACAAAATTGTCCAAGTCTTCAATTTCTTGGCCCTTCGTGGTTGGACCCAAGTCAATGGTTGTGATGGCATAATCTTGTGGAGCCATGTCTTCCTGTGGCTTGTCCATTGTAGGCACTGCAATTTGCACTGTCCTGTTGCCGGCTCCATCTCTCTGTATGCTCGAGAATTTCTATGCTAGCTTCTTAACTGCAGTCTACGTAAGTCTAGCCAAGAAGTCAACAGTGTCATCCTCTTCTGGCTCCTCCACTGGTGCTTGTACTTTCAGCCTCTCCCTTAGCCAATTTGGGATCATCGGCTGCTCTATGCCTTCATCCTCCGGCCTGTCTTCTCTATCAGGAACATCTAGAATTCCCCTAAGGGCTGAAATCATTCCTTCCTGGAAATCCTCATTTTGGGTGTCCACATTTTCATCATCGGACTCCAATATTTCTGTGCCCATGGGAGATGGTGGCGCATCTTCATCCGGCTGAGGCTCCATATTATTTTTCGGAATCAGGGAAGGATCCCTAATGTTAGCCAGTGAAGCATCTACAGTAGCTAGCATCTCTTCAATATTCCTAGATGTGGCCGAGTGTGAAGGCTTTACCTTCGCATGCTTCTAGACTAGCTCCTTGCCTGCAGCTATCTCCTTCCTTTTCTTGGAAGTGGTGGCCTCTATCATCTCTATGCCCTGGGATGTGTCTGCATTGGAAGAATAGGATTCCGCCTCACTCAACATATCATAAGTTAAGGTTATCCTATTTCACCTAAGTTCCTGAATTTGTTGATCAACCCACCACTGTGTATACTTGATGATAGGTCTCATCAAAGTATTTAAATCGGCATGCTCAGGTTCTGACCACCTAACCACCAGCAAAGGCAAGCTCTCATCAAGGTGCGGTTGTACCTACTGTCCATCTTCCTCCAACTGATCTGGCACTTGACAAAGTTCTGTTGCTCTGATTAAACTGACAAGCAATCTGGACCACATCTTTTGCCTAACCTCAAACTCGTCTACAACATTTGCCCAGAAATCTTCTAGTTCAACCCTATGCTTGTACCTCCTTCCATCCGCCGTCTTGATGTGATGATACAGATCGAAGTGGCTTCTAGATGGATAGGTAGCAAAAGGATAATGCTGAATCTCGAGCCTGACACTATCTGTTGCCTGTGATGATGGACAAGACTCTAGCATGTTCCCTATAAAGAAGGGAAAGGTTACTGCCACCTTTTGCTTTGTTCATTGGAGGCCTTGAAATTCTTCTAGTTGCCTTATTACTTCCAACAGAACCATCTTATTAGTCAGGAAAATGGGCAAACGATATGGGCTCCCAGTGAATCCCTGGATTCTGATGTAAGTATATCGGGGATACTGGATAAACCAGGACCCACATTTGCCAATCAGCTTCTTGGCCTCAGGAGTCAACTATTGATGCGTCCCTCCCTGGAGTATCCTGGTGATATACATAAGGAAGGCATCATGAGCTTGCCGAAAGTGCGCCTTTTCTTTCAACTGCAATTGTGGATAGCAGTTGTATGCCTTCAGCTCATTTGATCCACTGCCGACCGTGCCCTTACATATCAAGCCTGCATACTTGTAAGTCCTAGCCAACATGTAGATGACATAAGAACTCATATAAAACGTTTTAGTTTTCTCTAGGTTGACAAGCTGCTCGTGGAGGTTGTCGCTAATCATTCATGACCAGTTAAACATCTTTACGCCCTCTGTGATGTCCTTAATAAAATAGTACATCCATGGCTCAAATGGCACCCCCAAAGGACTTCCTGCTATTATGTTCAGGAAGATAATGATGTCTCTGTAGTCCTCCTTGAAGTCCGTACACATCAACTTCTTGGGCATTTTCTTGACCGACGACCTAGGCTTGTCCAGCCATGACTTGTTGATGTTGGTGGCACAAAGGTCAGGCTGCTCATCATACAATCTATGGGCATCTTCCTTAGTTTTATAAGTGGTTTTAGGATATGAAGGAATGCCAAAGGCCTCTTGTATGGCCAACTCTCCCAGATGTGCCAATATTCTCCCGTCAAGCACCACAATTTGTCTCAACTCAGCATTATAATAAAGCACACACTCCACCATCAATTCAGCACATTCAAGTGCAGGCGGAAATCCGGTAGCTTGAAAGATTCCATTTCTTACCATTCTCTCGGCTGCAGGCATGGGTAAAGGCCCATTGTGCCCATATACTCTTCTCTTGAATTCATCGAGGTCTATATGACCAAGATTGGTGTCCGAGATGTTATTCCATTTTGATTTTATTTTAGTCTCTGGTTGCGATCCTTTGTTCGTGAACTTCATTTGTGCTTTCTTGGGTGTCTCTTCTTGATTGACTGTCAACCTGCAAGTACAAAATGCTTAACATTAATATAAGAACTTTTAAAATCAAATTACTCTGGGGTGTAACTTAGACAAAATCGCACTTTCAACTTATTAAATTAAAATTTCTATCAAAAAGCAAGCTGAAAGTAATCAAATTCGCCCATCTGTGAATGAAACTCATGCCGGAAAGAAAGTAGAAGATAGAAATGAGGCACAAACACATTGTCGATTAATTTCCAAACCTCAAAGATCGTGTTTTGGCTGCAAATGAATTTAAAAATTCTGAAAATCTGCTAGAGGAAGTACGATTTTCAACAAAGAAATAAATTATTTCTCTCTAAAAATCATGCCTGTCAACAATAAATTACTTCCTTGATTCTCATAGCAACGTTACTTGCACTAAATTTTCCTTCGCAAATGATTCCCAGAAGATTCGAGAAGGATAGCTTCTTCTCAGCCGAAATTGTGAAGAAATGAGTTGTTGAAACTCATTTTATGGCTGAGAAGTGCGATTTTCCTCAAGGAATTGCTTTCTTTTCTCTGATTTTCTTCCAATTTTTAGAAACATTTTTCTTCTCAGATCGGCAAGTTTCTAATTTCACTTTCAGTTGTCAAGGCAAGTTCCTAATTTTCATCTCTGTGCCACCTCTGTTTGAGATTTTTGAATTTCTTAAAAAATTGCCTAAGTGTTGGAGAGAATATCAAAAGATATTAAATTAATTTTTTAGAATTAATTTTCCAACATACTTTAAATCTTCAAATCATGGCAATTTTAAATTTACCTAAGGCAGAATAATTTAATCTTCCAAATAACCCCCAAACTTTGAATTTTTTAATTAAAATTCCCTGAGTGTTGGGAAATAATTAAAAATATCAAAATATTTAAAATTTCAACCCGTTTAACCTTGACACATGGCTAAGTTTGTTTGTCTGAGGCAAAATATCTCTTTTCAAATTGTCTGCCTAGCCAAAATGTGCTCAATAGTTCATCTGCCAAATTTCAACTCTTTAGGTGGAGTTCTGACCCTTCTGGACATTTTTATTTAGCCAAACGATTCATCTTCTGGGTTGGGTGAACTTGGAGATCTCTGCCACTTTTCCATTTTTTATTAGTGCCTTAGGAATTTTTCCAAGCTGAGAGGGGCAGACTTCATGGTTGCTCTGCCAAACACTCTTCATTTTACGCCAAAGAATTTCATTCCGTTGTGTTGAGGAGTGATTTTTCGTGCCGGCCAAATCTCTTCTTCCTCTAGACATTTCTCCGTTTTTCATGCCTTAGAAAAATTTACCTTTCAAAGATGGACGAATTTCTCATAATTCCTTGCCAATGGCTTATATTATCCTCCATTTGTCCAAGGCGAACTTCACACTTTTCTTGCCACGGTGAGTTTTATTCTTGCCTTGTCCAATGGCGGGCTTCACTTATAATTGACCATTTAATCCATCACAAGGCGACTTTCTTTGCAATTTCACCCCTTTCCAAAAATCTTGGAGCGAACCCCTTCATATTTCCACCCTTCTCCATACTTCTTGGGGCGGACTTCACATACCTTTTGCCATTTTAGCATATGGCGGACTTCAGAGACTTCATGCCATTTCTCCTTTATGCTGGGCAGACTTGCTAGACTTCATGCCATTGACTTTTTGGGTAGACTTTGACCCCTTTGTGCCATGGGCGGACTTGGCTTGTCTTGCGCCATCCACTCTTCTCCTTTGGGCGGACTTCATGTTCTTCATGCCAAGGGTGGACTTGGCTTCCTCCTTGCCAAGGGCGGACTTGGCTCTCCTTGTGCCATGGCGGACTTGGAGACCTCCATGCCATGGGTGGACTTCAGCCTTGGCTTGCCAATGGCTACCTTTGGCATGCCAAAGGTAGATCGGACTTCTTAGACTTCATGCCATTCCTTCCTTGAGGGTGCCATCTTCATGACTTGGCCATTTTTCAAAACTTTTGCCATTTTTACCTTGATTCTTTTGACATCTGGAGGCGTGTTGATTTCTTGCCTGATGGAATCCAAAAATAGAAACTTTCCAAAAATAGAAACTTTTTAAAAATAGAAAAAGCAAAAAGCATCCCTAAAAAATAGGAACTCCAGAATAGCCTAAAAATGCCGAAAATCAAAAAAGCAAAAAGCAAAAAAGCAGAATCCCTAAAAAATAGGAAGTGTCAGAATTGACCAAAAGCAATGGCGTTCCTCGTCTACTGGGTCTTATGAGAATTTCCATGACGTTTAAGCATTCAAACGGGTTCAAAATCTCACCTTGGCTGGACTGACTCTCAAAACGTTATTCAAATTTAGGATTCTAAACTGGTGATTCAGAGGGCGACATCAAAACTTAGGGGTCCCCATTTGCAATGGGGCGATGTGTGAAATAGGTCACAACATTTGGCGACTCCACATTGGGAATGTTCCTGAACATTCTGAGGACAATACCCACTTTAAACCCAAAAGGTCTTAGATTAGTTCCAACTAGCTTATCCCTCAGTTAAGAAAAGTACTTAAAAGAAAAGGAAAATCTTAAACTATATCAAGATTTTTCATCCACTAGTTACAAGTGTGTGCACTTGGCATTTATTTCCTTCTCGTGAGAACACTAAGTCTCTTTGGTTCCATCATGGCTTTCATCCTAACTGGTCTTAACTCCAAAAGCATCCTTGGATAGAGCCTCGCTGCCAGCGAGCGTCCATAGCCCTGGCGAGGTTATCTGCTATAATCTCACGAAGATTGCTCTACTGCCAGCGATTTGATTTCTAGTGTATACTGACTGCATGCCTGTAGAGATGTCCGCACAGCCTTAGCCAAGTGTTTTATCTCTTTTTCTTATTTTCTTGTTTTGATATTCTTTTCTTTCTCAAATTTTGTACACTTTGGCTTGTAAGCAATGAGTCTTACGTGGGCTTGAGTATTACAGTGGCGCTGAAGTAAGACTTTGATTATTTCCTTTCATTCAAACCATGATTTCTCCTTAGAAACGATCATGACTTAGAGAATTTATCATATGTGTGAGATGTAGTAACTGTAAGATTTCAAAATCGAGATATAATAGATGATTCTTCATTTCCGTCAAGTACTAGCCTTAATCCTGAGGATACTTTCAAGACAACTAATCTTGAGGCTTGAAGGTTTTCTACGAATATTTGTCCAAGGAATACTCATAAAATAATTAGGTGAAATCAATCCAGAGTGTGCGTGTAAGCAACATCACTCTTCTCATAAGATGGGAATCCCTCTTATTCAAACTAAACTAAACACACAAAACCCAAGCAAACTAAACTACGCACACAAAACCCAAGCAAACTAAACTACGCACACAAAACCCAAGCAAACTAAACTATGCACACAAAGCAAAGAAAGCCAAGAAGCAAAACAACTAAACTACCAAAAGAAAAGCAAGAAAACAAACCAAACTTAAAACGAAACTAAACTAACTATATACAGGTGGGTCCCACTTAAAGATTCAAGGTCGGAAATAGTGTTTCAAGAATTGCCCGTTGACTGGCAATGGGATATCCTCTCCAGTTAATGTCTTCAACCTGAATGCGTTTTCTCCCAAAATTTTGGAGACTTGATATGGTCCTTTCCACAAACTATCGAACTTCTCATGATCACCTCTCCTCTCATGTGCTTTGTCCCAATACAAGACTAGGTCAGAGATTCTGAATGATTTTATCGTTGCACGTCTGTCAAACCATCTCTTTACAACCCCTTGATGTTTCGCAAACTTTTCCAAGGCCTGGTCTCTTTGTTCTTCGAGTAACAACAGCTGTGATAAACGGATCTGAACTCTGTCGTCCGGGTCCAAGTATTCCTGCATAAACCTTAGTGTCGTAATTCTTAACTGGATGGGAAATACAGGATCTTTCCCATAGACTAGGTGGTATGGAGAGGTCCCCAATGACTTTTTAGCTCGCGTCCTATCTGCCCATAGAGCAAACCTTAGTTGAGAATGCCAGTCTTTCGGATTCTGATCCAACAGCTTCTTGATCACAGTGAGCAAATTTTTGTTCGTTGACTCTGCCAATCCATTACCCTGAGGGTAATAGTTCGAGGAAAACTTGAGGGTAATCCCATAGTCGAATGCCCAATTGGAGAATTTTAAGGAAGTGAAAGCAGAACCATTGTCGCATACTAAAGCCTTAGGACAACTGAATCTTGTGATAATATGCTCTTCAAGAAACTTGATTACCACATCCGTTGTACAATTCTTTAATGCTTGTGCTTCAGACCATCGGGTGCAATAATCAGTCGCCGTCAGAATGTATTTGTGCTGCGCCAAAGATGGTGGATTTATCATGCCAATAAAATCAAGACCCCACATTGCAAATGGCTTTACTTCAGTTATGGGCTGTAATGGCATGGCCGGATTCTTCTCCCTTGTTGCAGTGACCTGGCAGGTGTGACAAGTCTTTACATGTTGGTAGGCATCTTTAAAAATGGAGGGCCAATAATACCCTGCTCTAAGTATTTGACAAGCAGTTGCCTGACTTCCGCCATGCCCTGTCCCGAATTTAGAATGGAAATGTTCCATTATCATCTTGGCTTCATCATTCCCCACACATCTCAAGTAGATTCCTTCGTGGTTTCTTCTGTAAAGTACTGACCCTTGCAACATGAAACGTTGGCATTTCAACCGGAAAGCTTGTTTTTGCGTGGAATTCATATGTGCAGGATATCTGTGGTTAATCAGATATGCAGTGATATCGTAATACCACTCCTCTGGAGGAGTGTCTGTTAGCACATATGTTTGCTGCACTAAACCCGGTCCTTCTATTGCCATTGTCTGAGTTAAAGCTTGTCCTCGACTAGCTTCATTGGCTGTACCTCAATGTCGTATTCTTGGATAGTGGCGACCCACTTTCCTCTCCTTTCTCCGAGCTCATTTTGCATCAAGAGTGTTTTAACGGCTGCATCTGGTACTATGGCGAAAACCTTACTCCTTAAGATATAATGCCTGAATTTCTTGATGGCTTTCACTAGTGCATAGGCTTGTTTCTCGACACTTGGGTACCTTAGTTCGGCATCCCGGAGGGGTGTACTCATAAATGCAATGGGATGTTCATCCCTTTCTTCAGTTCTCTGAGTGAGTATCGCGGCACAAGAATGTTCGATGCAAAGGAGTACAAATAAAATGGCTTGGTATAGTCTGGACTAACCAAGACAGGGGCCTCAACTATTGCTTGCTTGATTTCTTCAAAGGCCCCTTTTGTCAGTGTCGTCCACTCGATCTTAGCATTCTTTTTCAACATCTCATTCAAAGGTTTCACTATCTCGGCAAAGCCAGTGATAAATTTTCGGACAAAGTTGATCTTCCCAAAGAAAGATCTTAATTCCTTCTGGCTAGTAGGCAGGTTGATTCTGGAAATTGCCTCAATGCGCTCAGGATCGATCAGAATTCCTCTTTCCGTGATCAAGTGACCCAGTAGCTTGCCTTCGGTAACCCCGAATATACACTTCTTAGGATTTAAAGAAATCCCGTATCTTTGGCATCTTTTGAATACTTTTCTCAGATCCTCTATATGATCTCCTCTCGTTTTTGAAAATACTATCAGATCGTCCATATAGATGATTATACATTTCCCAATCAAATCCCTGAAAGCGATGTCCATGGCTCTCTGAAATGTGGCTCCCGCATTAATCAGCCCGAAGGGCATCCTCTTGTAAGCGAAAGTGCCCCACTTCGTGGTGAAGGCTGTCTTTAATCTGTCCTCGTACTTCGACCAACACTTGGTTATATCCAGAGTATCCGTCCAAGAAGGACATCATTCGTGATCCATTGACAACTTGTAAGACTTCGTCTAGCGAGGGCAACGGATAGTTGTCCTTTTCTGAAGCCTGATTTAGGTTCCGGAAGTCTACACACAGCCTTATTTCCCCGTTCTTCTTTCGAACGGGAACTAAGTTGGCGACCCACGTCGAGTGGCGCACTGGGAATATAATTCCGGCTGAAAGTAGCTTCCTGACCTCTTGATGGATTAGAGGCTCTAGTATTGGATTGACCGGCCTTTGGCGTTGCCTGAACGGCCTACTCTCGGGCTTGAGAGGAATGGTATGCGTGATGATTGAGGTGTCATAGGTCCTCAAGTCTTCATAGCTCCATGCTATGATATCCATAAACTCCCTCATGTTCCGGATTATTCCATCCTTCTCCATGGGGGTACAAGCTTTTCCTATGCACACATTTCTAACTTTTTCTTCCGTTCCCAAGTTTATCCTTTCATATTGGTCTCCTTCAATCCTTGGGCTTCTGGCTTCTTGGATCTGATCTTGATCAAATATGCGTTCTAATTGTATCATTCCTCTAGGGATGATATTGGTCTTCAAGTTCAGAATACCATCATCGTCTAGCTCGGCTTCTTATGTTTCTTCCTCATCAATGACCTGTGCAGCAAAGACGTCTGAACTGGTCAAGAATTCCCGAATATGATCATCATTTTCAAAGACCTAAAAATTTGTGACATTGTCCGGAATGGATGGTATGGACGAGAGTTCCACCATGAACTGGCTTATAGATTCCATGGCTAGTGGCTCTAGTGAGTTGGCTGCTTGTGCCAAGGAATTGGCTACTTGATTGTTAGACCGGTTCGCCGACTAGATATTGAAAGCGTCAAAGCTCTTAATGAGATCCCATACTCTATTACGATAGTGGGCCAATATTTTATTATTGCAGACATTTTGTTTCTTTACTTGTCTCACAACTATTTTTGAATCTCCAAGAGCGTGTAGGACTTTTGCTCCCTTCTTT
Source organism: Sequoiadendron giganteum (assembly GCA_007115665.2). Taxonomy (NCBI): domain Eukaryota; kingdom Viridiplantae; phylum Streptophyta; class Pinopsida; order Cupressales; family Cupressaceae; genus Sequoiadendron; species Sequoiadendron giganteum. The sequence continues at coordinate 159,668,908 of CM021103.1, forward strand.
AGTGCCAGTAGTAATCCATGAATCAATGATTCATATTCTGCTACATTATTTGTGTAGGGGAACTCTAACCTGTGAGCGGCAAGATACACCTCTCCTCTTGGACTGGTCAACTCAAAGCCGACTCCAACTCCTTTCTTGGATCGAGATCCATCGAACCACAAGGTCCAAATTTGTTCTTGCTGTGATGGGGACAGAGGATGTGCTTCTGTGTTCCCTTCTTGCTCAATCTCTTGTACCATAACAGAGGTAGAACCTCTAGTCTCTCCCTTGTATGAAAGACTTGGCACCTGTGGCATACTTCTCCAAACTTCTTCCACTACCTTGTGGCACATTTTACATACAAACCTAGAATGTGCAGTGTTGTGTATTCGACGCCAATTTGGTAGCAATAAATCATGGATATGGAGGTGTTCGTGTAATTCTGCTTTCAAGTGAACACTCCTTAGGACAAAATTTTGGAAACTTTCGAACATTTCCTCATTATTGTCTTGAAGATCTTGGGGTTCATCCACACAAGTATCAGTAAATTTGGTTATTTCATTAACCTCATGGGTTGACCCATGCAACATTAATACTTCATTTGCCTTAGGCCTGTAAGAGCCTAAGTCAGTCTCAAGAAATAATATCTCATTATTCTCGCCATACTCGGTGATCATTAGTTTCAGTCTTGGCGTACTATCAATCCTAATTTGGTTAGGAACTCCCTTCCAAGGTAGCCACATATGGGAAAAGTCTATGGAAATATATCCATTCAATTTTCTTGTCCAATCTCTGCTCAAAAGCATGTCGTAGCCATCTGGAATATCGACAACTGAGATGTCGATACAACTCTGTATTCTTGGGTCTACTGCTAATTGCATGTGGATATTATTTAACTCTCCCATCACAGGGACTTCTGTCTTGTCCAACTAGGTGACTTTCTTGTTAGTTCTTGCGAGTACAAGTCCTAATCTTTGACTGACAACTAGTGGCATTGCATTGCTTGAGGCACCAGAGTCCACTAAGCAATTGTGTAACATCTTGCCAAATATGGGGTGTTTGTCTGGATTGTTGATACCTTGACTTTTCTATTTTTGTGTTCCAGAAACATATTCTGGCCTTTTAGGATTTTGCGGAAATTCGCTAGCTAGAACTTCTTCTTTAAATATATTGGAGTCCCTTAGAACTTCTCTGGTGTTAGGTCTCTCTGATTGAGGTCTACTGAAGGAGACTACGTTCGTGGCCTGCTGTCTGATATCTCCCATTCGGTGATGTTAGTATTGGCTGGAGTGTTGAAGGTTCCTCTACTTGGCACACTTTGAGGAATATTCCTCAGGGCAATAGCTTTGGTTAGACTACCCAAAAGTGTCTCCCGAATTTTAGGAACTCTCATCAGTTCTATTAGGGGTAGACTGACCTTTATCTTCTTGAACTCTTCCAATACATATGAGCTCAATCTCTTTAATTCTTCCCTGGGATGATCTTTTGTCTGGATCTGTGTCTGCTCCACCTGATGGTTTGCTAGTCGCCTTTGTTCTGCTTGTGGAACAACAACTTGCCTTGTCCCATTTGATTGAACGTTCTGTTGGTGATATTCCGTAGAATCTCTCGGAGGAGGCGGTGCATTGGACGCACCTGGATTCGGCGGAGTCTGAAAACTATTAGGAGGAATAGACAAAGTCAAGGGTTCATTTTGGCGAACATTTCTCTGGTATACCCTTGGTGGGTTTCCAGACATTTGTTGAAACGCTTGAACTTCTCTTGTTCCTTCTACTAACACGATGTTGTGTAATGGTGGAAAACTATACCCATTATTTGAAGTGGGCTGGTCAGTTGGAGTGTAATTCTCCGTTCCATCTTGATATTGCAATGTTTCTGCCGGACCATTCACTGAGGCTGGTGGAAATCTTTGACTTGGGGAATATGGAGGATATTCTTGAGATGAAAATCTCACGTTCTCAATTACAAGGGCTTGGTCGTATCTTGGCTCGAGAACTAGCTCATATCCAGTTGCTGGTGGATCTTCCGCTTCTGAATATATCTACTGCTACTTGGAATTCATGACAGTGCAACTCTGAGTGTTGGTCCATGTTGTGTAATCGGCACCAACCTGATAATGCTGCTTCGGCCAAGAATACTTTATCTGCAGGACGGTTGTCTGCAGGTGGATTGTCCAACGGAGATGGTACAGTACCATTGTTTGGTCCTGTATTCCAAGTCTTTTTCTAGAAGCCCAAATTGTTATTTCAGAACACTTGATTGTTTCCTTGGTAATTTTGATTATCCCTCGTATATTCAGAATGATTTTGATTTTGGTGACTATTTTGCTGTGGTTGGTAATTCCATTGAAAATTCTGTATTTGACTTGTCTGACCCTTCAGATAGGTGACGTCGATCGACAACTTTTTAACTTGATCAATTAGCTCCTTCATTTCATCTTTCTGCTCTTGACTTCTGGTGGAAGTTGTCACGTTCTAGAGGTATACGGGCTGCGCCGGTGGTGCTTGAGACATCAGAGCTCTTGGGTGTGGAACCAATTAATTACTACTGGTGGGAACTGGGTTCATCATGGGTGTCTGGTGAGCTAGAGCATGATTGATGTCTTGCACTTGATTTTGGGAAGTTGAATTCCCTAATTATTGGAGTGAACCCTGGGGAACACCCACTCCGAGACCATTGCTTGTTGTTACTGCTTCAGCATATGCTTCCTTCAAGTTAGCAAGGAACGGATTTTTGGACTTTACAAACATGGCCGTGAGACGATCCAAGGCCTCATAATAGATGGGCAGTGCCACAGCATTATCCAAGTTGTAAGGATCTTGCAATCTTGTGTATGCCCTTTGAAATCTATTATTGAAAGTACTGATGGGCTCGTTCTCTTGTCTTTTCACCTCCACGAACTGCCTATATAGATCAGTTGCCGAAATTGGAGCCTTGAATTTCTCCAAGAATGCCGCCTTCATTCCTTGCCAAGTGGTAATGGAGTTAGCTAGTAAATGGATATACCGGTAAGACGCTTGATCATCAAAAGTGTAAGGAAACAACTGACATGCAACATCTTCCTTTTGGATGTCTCTATTTTGGAGGAGATCTTCAAATAGTTTGATATGCTCATCCACAGTGTGGTTTAAGTCGCCGCTATGAAACTTGGAACAAAAATGTTCCAAATTTTTTGGCATATCATGGTATGCTGCGAACATCATGGGAGACGCGTTAGTTGGACGCCATGCCATTGGAACATTTGGTTGATTCGCCAGGTTGGGTTGGATCGGCTGTGCCAGCTGGGTAGGTTGAATCGACACTTGTTGATTATTTACTGGGACGGCTCCCGAAACCAGAGTGCTTGGTGGCGAAATTTGGGAGAAACCAAAAAGATCCTCGCTTGATGCTTCTCCGCCAAGATTGATTTTGCTTGATGTTCCCTCCTGAATTATTTGAGTTTTTCTTCTCTACCTGAAAGGCGATAGCTCCACAAATTCTTTGAATGAATTCGGGGTTGACCTAGTAATCCTCCTTAGTCTGTCGGGAGAGAACGAATTGATGTGATCCAGTGTATCTTCTCTTAAGCTTGTCAAGGTTGTGCCAGAGCTACTTCTGGAGCTGGAGGATTTGCCTGCTACCATTGAAGAGCTTCGAATCTTTGAACAAGCAAGTCTTGTTGAATGCGAAATTCGATCCTTTGGGCAATCTCTTCTTCTTCCTCGAGAATAAAGCTCATGCGCATCCAATTAGGGGCATTCTGTTTCAATCTCCACGCTAAGTTGTATAATTATGTTATCGCGTCTTCTTGTTCATCGTGGAATCCCAAGTCAGGCTGCAACATTGGATTAGGCTCCTGTCCGGGAAGTGGAAGGCTACTCGACAGTACCATTCTTCATCTTTCGAGTAAATCCTGATCTTGTCAATGATCCGGAAGCAATTGCATGTTCTATATAGTCAAAAGCTCGCTTTAAGCGGTTGATGTTCTACCTTATCAGGTGCCTTTGAATAGCTCCTTTGATGAATTCTCTCTTCTCTTCTTCTCGAGCAAGAACGCGACTTGTTTATCTGCATTGGGCGTATCTACTTGTGTCTGCCATGCTAGTGAGTGCAACTGGCCAAGAATATCTGTCTGACCTTGCTCTGGCTGTTCCAGTGGCATGTTAAATGGGAACTCGTGTGGCAACACCATTCTTTATCATGTCTACTACCTTCAACTCTATACACAACAATGATGGACCAAAGAATTTTCCTTCGTAAGCCCTCCTTCTAGCACCAATTCTGTTGGTGCGTTAGGAGGAGGCGAGCATATGGGTGGTACAAAAGTGGTGGAGCAAATAATTCTTCTTTTTCTCTATTTCAGTCTTGAGCAAATGAGTCTTTCTATTTAAGGCTCTCCTTCTAGCGCCAATTCTGTTGGTGTGTGTTTTGAATACACCACCATACACAGAATAAAATGCCCAAGGACACTTTATCCTCTCTTGAAAAGTAATTGCAAATACAATAACTCCAATGTTTCTTTTGGTCAGGTTATGACATATGGACAAGGTCAGTGGGCATTGTGATTTGCTGGTAATCACAAGGGGACTTACATAAAATTCATTTCACGAGTTGAGGACTTAGACAGTTTTATCATTGAAGCTCTTTTTGATGGGTATTTCAGTTTTTCCAAAAAAAAGGCAAAAGGATAAGCTCTGGACAAAATTTTAAAGAAATAGTGTATATTGCCAAAGGTGATGCGTGGTGTGCAATTGAGATATACATTGCATGTATTTATAGAGAAATTCTTTGTAACTAAAATAAGCAACTACAAAGATGGCGATAATAAGCAGCTGCAAAAATTATACAATGGTGTTCATTACTAAATTTAAATAAATGTCCGTTGCTTTCTTTTCTTTTTTTCAAATTCAAATGCCCGTTGCTTTCTTTTTAGTTTTTTCAAATTTCAAATGCATGTTTTGTTTTCAATTTTCAAATGTTCATTGAGATTCATTGTTCATTACAATTTAATATTTTGGCTGAGGAGAATATAAATTAAAGATTATATTTTGTATAATTTACAATTTAATTTATAATTTGATAATTTAATATTTTGGGTGAGGAGAATAATTTAATTTTATAATTTATAATTTTAGACTTTAATAAATTATCTATTCAAGATCACATGTGGTATAATTCTTATGCTAGTTACAATTATCACTATCGAAAGCTTTCACACTTTAATATTTATAAATTAATATTCATATTAGTAAAACAACACTCTTTTTAAGTTTATCTACATATATGATATAGTATAAGGATATTATGTCTTATAGTCTTCCTTGAGTTGGAAATGTTAGTTTAGAAGTTGAGAGAACTAAGAATAGGATTAAGGCACTATGAGAAGTAAACTATTGTTGCTTAAATTTTACTAGTATAGTATTGATTATCCAAAATCATTTCCAATGAACTAATGTTACTTTGTAATTTATCAATATCATGTTAAGCTTCAGACGAATTGCTAACTTAATTCTTAACCAAACTTGAGTCATGGAGATTGAATGGGAATATAAAAGGCATATACTAAGTGTTTGGCAATCACATGGAGGGAGGTTGCTTCCACATCTATAGTAAATAATTAGTTAATTCAAGAACTATCCATGTTTTGCATGACAATTATGTGCCTTGTCTATGCATACACATTTAACGGCATGTTTAGCAGAACAATAAAATAACATGAATCCTTCAAAATATGAGGTGCACAACAACATCGTATTTTGAGATATACTTGGTGAATCCGATTAGGAGAGGATAATATGGTCGTTCAAAATATAGAACTAGAGAAAATTCAATAAAGACTATAGCTCTAAATAATCTATTGCATAAATTGGTCAAGAAGAGGGTATCACATCACTTAGTTAAGTGAAATTCAGTTGTAGGAAAAATTGTCACATTTCATAGATGGCACACCAATACACTTGCATCTAGGAAACAAGTGTTATGAGTGTCTATTGACCCTTTCTCATGTGAAGTGTCGATGTAGATAGGTGTCCTTAGAGGTTTCAATTCTCTTTTGACACCTCTTCCTACATTTTTAGTAGGCAACTTGCCACCACTCCATGGAGGTTCCTTATCCACACTTCATGGAGGTTGGTTACCTCCCTCATTCTTATTTATGTACACCTTATTGGTCTAATCTATGGGTAAAATTTATGCAATTTTGTGTTCATTGTGCTTTCTTTCAATATTTGATTATCAAAGGTTCTTTTATGGTATCAAAGTTGGACATGGATTTTTCGCAAGTCGTAAGGTGAAGCATTTCATTGTATCTTTTGATCAATTAATCTCTATGCAACAATCCACTAGAAAGGCATATATTGACCTGAGCTTGTATACTAGTATTTTTGGAGGCATGATTAATCCCTATGACCCCTACAATTTATCTGTAGTTTTGATCATTCATCTAAATGAATGATTAAGGGGTGGTTTTGGTCATCATAGGTGATGATTTGTTCATTGCATGTCAAAATTCCCTCTATAGCAAGTTCATTTTTGGCATTTACATTGGTTGCAAGCTACAATTAAGAGGAGGAGGTAGAAAATTTGGCACACCAAATATAGGAAGATACCTTCAACTTTCTTGTGCTTAGGCACACATCAACCAAACCCTTGTGATTTATTCATAGAGGTTGTGTTTTATTTTGGAGGGCCATTTAATTTCAAGATTATTTATGGAGGCACAATTGAATTCATAAACTCGATCAATATATAGGTCGTGAATCATCTTTGGTAGGCCACGAAGAATCTCTACCACATTTCAATGAATTTATAGTCTGTGAATCACTTGTGGTAGGCTGTGAGGAACCTCTACCGTGATTTAATTGTGAGTCATTAGTGTGGCAATTTTTAGGAGTTTAGGCACATTCAAACTTGGTGACAATGTTTTGCATTTGGGAAGCCTACCAAGATTTTGTGAAGAAATCCCTTTGCATTTTTTATAAACTTGTGATTTCTCAGAGAGACTTGCAAATTGTTTTTTTATAGATCAAAGGTAGGCGGCGCATGACATTGGGGCTCTTTCTTGGTGGTAACAACTGTCAGATTCAATGGAAGGAAGACCACTATTATTCACCTACCTCTTTATGCTAATTCACTGATCATGTCACCTTTTACCATAGGGCTTATGTTAGTAGCAAAGGAGAGGGGAAAACAATCTCAATTCTAAGCCCTTGGTCACATGGTATTCCAACCCTTGATGAACTTTCCAACCCAAGGGGATTTAAATCTTCTCTTATTTTCCCTCTTTTTTCTAATTTTTTCAAAAAATCTGAAATTAATTTTTTCAAGGAGGATCGATTATCTTGAAAATGTGAAAAATTGAAAGCTTCGTAAATTTTGCTCGGTAGTTCGAAATTGAGTTGCATTTTTTGTAAAAGTTCTTGTTTTTTCACAATGCTTCCAATGAGCCCATTTGGACTATTTAGAAAAGCACTCCTTTTATAAATTTCCAAATTAGGAGGTGGGAAGGGTCAATGGACACCTAAGTAGGCTTAAAGCCTATGTGTATGCAATATATAGACTAACATAAATGCTATCAAATTAATTTTGGGATGGAAATATGTGAAGGGGAGTGGGATATAGAGTTAATTCTTGCTTTATGTCAAGATTTCTGTTCTTTTCTTGATTTGTAGGAATCCAAAGGAGTGATTCTGGCAATGGTGAGACTTCTCACAAAATTTGAATTTCTCATTGGGCTAGACGACATTCTGGTATGTGAATGTTTGGGGGAAGGGATCCTTTTTTGCATGATATCCACATTTTTCTTATTTTGGGGGCACACGTGAATATGTACTTGTTTATTTTGGACATTAAGAATGTGACTTTGGCAAGACATAGGATACAAGCTAATTATGGCACTAGATTTCTGAAGTTCTATCTAAACTTGGAGGCATACCAAAATTTTGAGTGGATGGAGGAATTTGTGAATTTCTATTGCAGATAGAGATGTTTGAAGGGTGGTCGAAGGTGGCCAAAAATTTTGTGCAAAGGAGGAAATAATGGTGTTTACAACATTCAAGGGTCAAAGTTGAACAAATACATTACCATATTTTGACAATGATTGATTTTTTCTTGCATTTATATCCTCAGCAAGTAAGGAAAACACTAAATTAGGTTGGTCATAACAAGAGACAAGAAATGACCTCAAAAAGTCAACCTCAAAACATTTATTCAATGAAAGTGGTCGTATATAGGAGACATAGAGGACTAAAAACAACTTATTACATCTTCCAATGTGATCACAAAAATTAAACATGTTGGTGCACATCATTCCAAGTCAGCAACAAGGAACCATGTAGAAGAAACACTAGCAACATTACCAATCAACCCAAAAACACATCTTCCATCTAAATTTACTCAATGTGATTCTCAATGGGAGAGGGAAAGACCCAAAATCATCTTAACACAATCTCAATTTATAGTGAAAATCCCTAAGCACATATCAAAAGAAAGAGAACAAGCCATGTCGAAAAGATATCCAAAAATCACTCAGAGAAACAAATCAAACAATATGCGGTACCAAAGAGATCAACTATTAATGTGTGAACCACAAAGAGACATTCCATGAATGTCTAGTAACACTTCCATATACTTCTTTCACACTTTCATGCCAAAAATAGCTAGCACAAAGCACTTCATCTCGAAAGCTCAGAAGACATAGTAATGAGATAAAACATTTACAGCTAACCTTCGTTCTACACATTTCAGTTAACTAGGGAGGCCTGAGAGGTTGATGTAACATTCATAACTAGTAAGATTGGTTGAGGACGATTCCCATTTGGAGGTGCGAGAGGAGGCCTAATGTGCACAACTTGATGGTAGTGATGCATTATCAGGAATGATACCGCATGATACTTGTTCTTAAATTTTCTAATGATTTTAGCCCCAAGTTGAAAGTGATGGCAGTTGAGTTCCTTGTACATATAACTCGATGAATTGAACTGAAAAGATAATTTCATAGCACCATAAATGTTAGCATAAAACACCTTATGAAGAAAATAGTGCCTGTGAAAAATTACTCCAATGTATGCTTCACTCAGCCATAAGTCATAGCTCTGAATGATTTTGAGCAAAGTATTATTATGGAGAAATAGTTCTTGTACCACTTTGTTTACAAATTGTTTTATAGTATGGAAATTATGAACCATATCCATAATGTTTGAAACAAAAATCAAGGCCAAGTTAGATGGAAAGATTATCCTTTAATCCTTTGGATACAAGATTTCATCTATTATAGTCTTTGTGCATTTTAGAACTGATGGGAATTCAACCTCGAAAACATGTGACAAATGCTCTTTTTTAAGACACCCTAAAAATGGTCTCTCCCATGGAAAGATTGGGAATGACACCCTATAATTTCTAGGACTATATTTCATGGTGTAAATTATAAATGGAATGTAGTCAGATTCGTACAAGAAACAACCAAGCAACACAAAATTGAAACCACAAGGAATGACACTACAAATTGAGAAGGAGGTGAACACACACCAAAACTAAAAGAAACCCACGAGTACTCTCAACCTACAAAAAATTTGTCTGCAAATACCACAACCCAGAACATATTGAGTAAAATGGACTTCAACTTTGAACCAACACAAACCCACAGTTTGATAACCAAAGGCCAGAAAGAAACCCAAAATTCTTCACCAATGCAAGATCTTAAACCATACCCACAAAGAGGCCAAACCAAACATGAAATTTAGGTTAAATATTACTACAAAAATGTTGATACGGTCTTCAATTATAATCCTAGATGAAAATTAACTATCCAAGACCCACATTGCAACTCGTCCACACCAGGAAGTGAAGATTATGAAAAACACTATCCACCCTAATTTTATTGCAATATGGCCACCATTTTATCGACAACATTGCAATTTAAGAAGGAATGAGCACCAAATCAATATCACATCTTATTTAATAGATGAGTAAAATGCCAAAAAATAACTAAAGTTATCATTTATGCCTTGAAATCCACCTCAAGTTAAATCAAAAGTATCAATGGTACGGTTAGCACACTTGGATGTTCCAATTATTTCCTTAAACTTATCACAATAATGATGAAATAGTCAAGTTTTATTTTTATAAATAATGTTTCCTACAAAAACTAACGCTTGTTAGTTAATAAAAAATACACCTTTTACGACAAATCTTTAGTAATTTGGATGATAACACTTGTGACGTCAAATGCTTGTGTGATATAGATCTTATTCCTAGTGCATATGTTGATTAATGCTTTCACATAGACTTCCATTTTTTCAGTGCAAAAATAAAACTTTGATAGACATTTGAAGAATGATCAATGTGAAGTGTTATAAATGAGACCTTGTGCTTATTGTTGTTGTAATCCTTTTTTGGCTCCTTCACATAAAATATAGCTAATGATTGATGAGACTATCCTTTGTGTCAAATTATAGTATCCTATCCTTTTTTATAATATCTTTTAAATCTTGCATGATGTTATTTATATTATTATCATACAATATCTCATCCTGTGCTTGGTCACAACCCAGGTTTTCTAGCATATATGCCAACTAATTAACCTCCTTTTATGTGTGTTTTAACTAGAAAAATCTTAACTTTTCAATTAACTTCCATGCTTTCTCAAGTACATATTTAATTTTCCAGCTATACACCTTTCTCTCTTTATAGGAATTAATAATGATTAAAGACTCTCCTTCAATCTGCATGTTTGTGATCTTCGAAAGCATTTCCAATTGCAGTCCATGCAATAAAGCTTGAGATTCAGCAAGGTTGTTGGTTCCTTTTGGAAGATGTATTGATTTGGACAAAATTATAGACCCTTTGCAATCCCTTATTACCACATCCGACCCTGAGATCCCTAGATTTCCACATGAAGCACCATCAAAATTCAACTTGTAAAAATATGATGGAGGGGATATCCATGCTATTTTACTTCTATCAATCTTCTGCTTTGGATTGTGGTGTAAACTTCATTTGAAAGGAAGCACAATATTGTTCCATTTTTGCATTAATTTTGAATCCCACTCTGTGAATAACGAGCCAATATTTTTTGCCTTATGAAAATATGCATTTGTAATTTCAGATATTGAAGATTCTAGCTTACTTAAGACTTGATCCACCTTCATTTTTTCATGCCTAAAAATCCTTCTATTTATTTCCCACTAGACGCTGCACAAGAATATGAAGGGACCACTTTCCAAATGCATGCAACCAACAATGACTTATACAACACTGGCCAACTTGAAAACAATTCCCACAAATTATTTGGCAATTGTGAATACCATTTTAATTTGTTTCTAATGAACAACCAACATGCATATGCAAAAGGATAGTGAATGAATAAGTGGTTTACCTCCTCCATCACATATTCACACAACACACACTTGAATTGGTAGCATTGTTGAATTCCAATAGAAGGAAAAAGATCTTTGAGGCTTACTTTTCTCTCCCTTACTCATTATTGCCTTGTATCCCATTTTAACTACGTAAATACCTAATTTGGATGGTACCCACAACATTTTATCCTCTTTTTCTGATGCATATACATATCTTTCACTTAATCTACCCCTTAACTCTTCTTTTTGATCATTTGGGAATGGGATGGAAGATAAATCTTTCCAAATAACTTTCCTTGTGCATTCATCTATTTTTTGAAAATAATCTTTGCTTTTTTCCCCCCAATTTGAACTGAGGAAAGCTTGTATGTTTTGAAGATTTTGAATTATGTTTAGAGGTGCATGTTCACTCCATGAATCCTTCCAAAAAAATTCATGTTGGCCATTATGAACTTCCCATGTCAAGTAAGGGGTGACTACCTTTCTATAAGTAATCAGAAAATTCCACATTATAGAACCTTGTGGTGGATTTAAAATTTTGAAAATTCTTTTTGGATCTGCCATATCCAAATACTTTGCTTGCATGACCCTATACCACTTTTCTTGTGGCTTGGAGAACATATTCTACACTAACAAGGCCCCTAGAGCTAGATTTCTAGCTGAGAGGTTGTTTATACTAACACCCCCTTTCAGTTTCTCTTCACAGATGTTTTCCAATGAGATAAGTGGAATATTTTTCTTGTTATCTATATTTCCCTTCCATAATTTGTTTTTGATTTACTTTTCAATTTCAGCAATAAATTATTTGGGAGATTTTAGCACATCTAGATAGTAATTGGGAATAGCGGAAAGTATTGATTTGACCATTAGAATTCGTCCTGACAATGATAACCACCGACCCTTCTAGCTAGCTATCCTTAACTGGATACTCTAAATAATCTTGTCCCAATAGGAAATCCTATTTGCACCTATAAATAAGGGAATACCAAGGTACTTATAGGGGATTTTTCTTGTTTGAAATCCTAGAAGCCTTACAATCTATCTGATTTCTCCACATTTATTTTCTATCTTGATGCAAGTGAATACTTATTTAGGATAGATTTGATATGTTTAGCATCTTGAAGTGATAACTTTCCAAATAAAATTGTATCATCCGCAAACAAGGAGTGTGTAGAAAATATATCAGTTGAAGGAATAGTTATTCCTTTCCACATCCCTTGAATATGAGAATTTTTAATTGATCTACTAAGAGCCTCTACTAATATTATAAAGAGAAAAGGTGATAATGGATCACCTTGTCTTACACCTTATGTAGAGCTAAAAAAACTACTAGTGATCCATTGATGAGCACTAAAAATTTATCTCCTATCAAACAAGATAGTATCCACTTACACCACTTATTGTGAAACCCAAATTTATTCAACACTTGTATCAAAAAATACCAATCCATTTTATCATAAGCTTTCATCATATCTAGCTTAATGATAAACAAGGAATATTTTGTGGGGAAATTGAATGGAGAACTTTATGCGCAACCAAATCTCCTTTCATCATCTCCCTACTAGGCACAAAACCACCTTGTTCTTCTAAAATAATTTTGGGAATTATTGGTAGCAATTGAAGGTAAATAGCTTTAGTAAAAATCTTGTAAAGCCTTATGAAGATCATTAACAATGAATTCCCTACATTTTTGGAAAAAAATAGTTGTAAATCCATCTGGACCTAGAGCCTTGTCTAGTTTGAGTGAAAAACTACCAATTTGAATTCATCTAAAGTGAATGGCTTAATGAGACTAGCATTTTCTTCTTCAGTGTAACGTTGGATCCAACCCACCCCTCAATGTACTATTGTTGTAGGCCTCATCGGTGTTGGCGAACTTGACCTCAAGGCTAGTGATGGCGACCTCCCTAAAGTTTTCTTCATCTAAAACACCTGAGTACAACAAGATGCTACAAAAAAATACTGAGCTTCTACTATGGATAAGGATATTGAGTCATGCTTCTTACTAAACCAAGGAACCAATATGTCTCCTAAGAAAAATGCATTTCCATTGGTTCTTCTCTAGTTATCCATACATCTTGCCTAATCAACATTAGTATAAACACTCAAAGAAAAGTTATCATCCTTATTATATCACAAACCATAATCTAAAGTTCCCTTTAAATATCTTAATATTATTTTTACCGCCTTCTCATGAGTTTTCTTAGGATTACCTTGAAATATGGAAACCAAACATACTACATGCATAATATCAAGTCTAGAAGCATTCAAGTATAATAAACCTTCAATCATAGACCTATCAAGATTCTAGTCAACCTTAGGTGACTCATCAACATTTCTTAAGTGACAACTCGTAACTATAGGAGTACTTATTGGTTTGGAATCCTCCATGACAAACTTCTTCAACATATCTTTAGCATACTTAGCTTGAGAAATAAAGATACCATCATCAAGTTTAAAAAATTGAAACCCAAGGAAAAAAGAAAACTCGCCAATCATAGATATCTTAAAATATTTCTACATCTCTTCTACAAACCTCTTACACATATTATCATCTTCACCAAAGATGGCATCATCAACATATACAACAATTATCAAAATCTTATCTTTCTCTACCTTAATGTAAAGATTACTACCTTACTGAAGTAAATACTTATCCAATTGAGCATACCAATCTCTAAGAGCTTTCTTGAGCTTGCACACCTTGTCCAAATCTTTTGATAGATGCAAAGCATCCAATTTCTCAATGTAGACCTCTTCCTCTAAATCACCACTCAATAAGGCTAATTTGACATCCATCTAATAGACCTTGAAATTCTTGTGAGAAGAAAAGGCAAGTAACATTTTGATCTCATCCATTCTAGATATTAGAGCATGAGTCTCCTTGAAATTAATACCTTCTAATTTTGAATAACCCTTACATACCAATTTTGATTTGTTCCTCACAACTTCACTATATTAATTCAACTTATTCCAAAACACCCACTTTGTTCCTATAACATTCATATTAGTTGGGTTGAGAACCAATTCCCATGTCCACTTCTTTTTATCTAATTCAATTCTTTTTCCATTACCTTCATCCATCCTTCATATTTGTTGAATATCCAAGACACTGAGAGGGGGGGTGAATCAATATCTCCTTTAACTTATTAAACAAACATCATCCAATTATTCTAATGCATGCAAAAAAAATATGAGCAAGAGCAATAAAAAAATATGAAACCACACAACACATGAACACTAGAATTTTATGTGGAATACTCAATGAGGGAAAAACCACGGTGAGGATTAGCTCACTATATATAGTAGTTCCAAAACCGGATACAAAAGAGGCTCATTGCCAAATACAAAAGCTCACTGCTTACAAGTATGACTCATTGTCCAAATAAGGAGGCTCACTGCCTACAAAAAGATTACAGTAACAAAACGACTTACAACCAGAATATGAACTGGTAAGAGTGCACCTAACAAGTGTTGATTCAGTTCCTTTGATGCTCGATAAACAGACTTAATACGCTTCATCAGTTTCACACAATTTTCTTCACATTCACACTATTCTTTACATTCGAGTCACACTTTGCATTCTATACCACTTCTTCTATCCCAAAACAATCCAATATATATATCTAATACATCCGCAAGCATCAATTAGGTTGGCCTAATTAGATGAAATCTGTATTCACCAGTAAAGGTTAACTGTTGACAACAAGATAGTACAAAACTTCTCAAAAACAATTCATCTAAGTAACACACTATATCATGTCAGCTTGGACCTAAGATAGGTTGCTCACATATCCACAACACAAATTAAACCATTATACCACCAACTATTTATTAGGTCGGCCATGGATATACCTAATAAAAAAATGCAACACCAGACCAATGCCAACTCACCATACACCCTTTTCTTTCTTTTCTCTCCTTTTTCCAAAAAAAAATTGAACATTTAGAAACTTCAAGTAAACATAACACTTTTCACCTGAAACACTTTCTTGTATCTATCTCTCACAGTTGGAAGAATCCTCTTCCAAGCAAGCACTGCAGAATTCATTTGGGTACACATACTATCCAACATAGCCAACAAGGTAAGTGAGGATGACCAATCTACAGATAAGCACTGTCGTTCACAATCTTCTGCATCATGGAGTATTCCAGAGAGATGATCTAACCAAACCTTAACAATTTCTTTAACAAGCCAGAAAGTTCTCACCGCATCTTCCCTCTGTCTTTGAATAGTCAGTAACTCTGCTTGCAATTCGCCAACTCTTATTCTTTGTTTTCCTTCTTTGTCTTTAAATAAATCAAAATTCTTTCCAATACTATTCATTTTAGATTCAATGGCTTCAATTTTGCTTCTAAAATTGTCAACTACAACAAGCCACCAAAGACAATACTTGTAGATGTCCAACATCTCTTTAATGCATTTTATTGTGTCATAAATGTGCTCAGATAACTTCTACTTAGCTTTAACACATCTTTTCTCAACCATAACTTCAAACTTATGTCCTTTCAAACCTTCTAGCAACACTCTCTCTTCAAAAACTTCCAATTCCTTTGTACCAGAGGATGAACCCTCCTCAAACCGACTAGACACAGGCATACCAGAGCAAAAGTCCTTCTGTAGGGATAAGAAAAATACTTTGCAAGCACTTTCATTGTTCTCCATACCTTCCAAATACTTGTAAACTTATTTTCCAATAGGGACCTCAGACTCCCACTTAACATTTTCTTTTACCGATATCGAGCTCGGAAAGTAAAATACCAAGCATATAAGCCAGGACCCAAATTAGAAGGGATAACCTCAACCAAAGACATTCATACATTTTTTAGTTAGGTTTTCCAAAATTAAGCTACATCGATCAAATTGTGTGTTTTCCTTCACCATTTTGTGTGCAAGATATATAGCAATAGCTGAAGTGGAACCTTCATGATTTTTGAAATAGATTTTGTAAGAAATATTTTATGCAACATAACTTACGGTAGGGTTGACAATAGTATTTATTAGCAAGGCTCGGGAGTCTTTGTCAATTCCAGTTAATTGATCCACCTCTTTGTAATTCACTATTTTCTTTTTGGGGAGGTCACCAACACTAGACAACTTGGTAATAGCTTCAATTGCCTCCTTCATGATAGGGTAGGGTTTTTCCCAAAAATAATACTACCGTCCTTGAAATTACTTAATGAGAACAAGATGAATTCTCTGTCTATGAACCAAGGAAATTTTCCCCATAAATCCATGCCTAGGGTTTTTATGTTCTATAGTTCATTTGTCTTTAACCCTAGTTCCATTTCATTCATTTTTCGATAATCAAATTATTCCAATTCAACTCCCTTCAACCTTAGTGGAATATTGCCACTTGATCCCCTATTAATAGATTCCATCATCGTACTTAACTTCTTCAAATTATTCCTTGCACAAAAAAAACTTCTTCTCTTCCTTGTCTCTTCTAACCGCAAGAGAAAAATTTCATAACTTGGTCTTGATTGTTCACAATGATTTCTCTAGATTACCTCAGAGTCGCTCCAAATCTCTTTAGGATCGCTTCAAGATTGATCCAAGTCATTCTTTGAACTCTCTAAATGCGTAAGTGATCAAAATTACTTATGAATTTCACATTATACATCATCGCGCTACCCTAATTTTCATTAAATGCAATAAGCTTCAAAAAGATGATAAAAACCTTCTTTCACTGCACTGAGAAACCCTAATTTGCTTCACAAATGAACATGCTTGCACTTTTTCTTCTAGTTTATTTTTCATAACCTCTTCCCATTCATTCCTTACAACATATCCTCATGCGAACATCTGGCACACCATATTTCTAACGGTTTCGAACAATTTTTTGTTAAAGCTCCCCCTAAGACCATGATAGTTCTAATTCCTAGAGGAATTATCTACACCACATGAGGGAAAAAAAACGTCTTTCATCCCTGGTTCTTCTTTCTTCTTCCATATCTTGTTCATTTCTTTCTTAACCTTATCTTTGTCAATCTTCTTCACAAGTTCATTCTCCTTTACCAGAGCAGACTACTTTCCCTTTTAAGTTTTGGAAACTCTTGAAATATGTCCTAGTTTGTTATAATTGTAGCAGACAAAATTTATGTAATTTGTTTGAGTTCCATTAACCCTTGTTCTGCACTGATTCTCTTTATGTTGAATATTGTTGCAAGTATAGCAGTAGAAACAAAAGATTGATTCATTCCACCTCCATTAAACTAGTTCATCATCTTAGTTCTGCATTCACTAGCTTTATGTCAAATCTTCTTGCATGCATAACATTGTCTGGAGAAGGGACCAGCAAACTGATTCATCCCACTCCTGCACTCAGTTTCCTTATGGCCAAATTTATTACATGAAAAGCAAGCACCATTGAAAGATGGGTGCCTTTGAGCATTTGGTTGTCTGATAAGCGGTTTTCTTCTTGGATTTATTTTTTGCTTCCCTTTATCTTGAATCTTTTGATTGTCCATTAGATTTGAGTTCTGCACATTCTTAGAGTTTTCATTAGCTTCATTTCCCAAGCCATCTTTCTCTTTAGAAGGTCTTTGTCCTACTATCAATTCATCGAGCTTGGTGGATCTTGTCTTGACATTATCTTCACAGAGTTTTTCTTTCTCTAGATCTTCTTTCAAGTTCATCACTTCTTATTCAAATGTTGAGCATACATCAAACTTACTTTGCACCACTGTATTCAGAAACTCTTCAATTCTCTTCTTTTCTTCCACTTGCACCTTCAATTTGGCAATCTCTTCATTTGCTTGTTTCAATTACTCGCTCACTTCTCTATGTTTCTTTGAATTTCTTCAATTTCTCTTTCAATTTTTTGATGCATTCATTTACCTCATTAATATTTTCTTTCAGATCTCTTTTTTAATTTTCTACCTTGTCAAGATCTTCAAGAGCAGCCCAAAGCTCTTCTTTATTCATTTGTTCAATCTATAGGATCTTTCTCAAGTTGCTAGGCTTCCTCAGAGGAACTAGGGCTCTGATACCAATTGTTGAATATTTGAGATACTGAGAGGTGGGGTGAATCAGTATCTCCTTTAACTTATTGAACAAACATCATCCAATTACTCTAATGCATATAATAGAAAATATGAGCAAGAGAAATAACAAAAAATGAAACCATACAATACATGAACACACAAATTTTACGTGGAAAACCCAATGAGGAAAAAACCACGGTGAAGATTGGCTCACTATACAGAGTAGTTCCAAAACTGGATACAAAAGAGACTCACTACTGGATAAGAAAGGCTCATGCCAAATACAAAAGCTCACTGCTTATTGTAGGATGGTGAAATCTTATACATGAATTGTATAAATTCAACCATCCTCATAGAATAAAATACATCATTGACTCTAAATAATAATGATAACTAAGATAAAACATGCAATATAGAGCAAATGAAATACAACCTATTCTATGTTGGATTGGTGCCCTCCATGAAAATGTGAGAGAGCCCTTTCCCAATCCCTTTCCAATCCAATAGACAATGAGTTGCTATGAGCTCAAGTTGCCTATATGTAGATGCATTCAAAATGTGTTGTTGAAATGAGAGAAGATGGCTTGCATTTATAGGAAAATTTGATAGAAGAGAGGCCAAAATTAGGCAATGTGGGACTAAATCCCATCCAATAGGATAGAGACACTTGTCATAATGGGATTGGTCAAAGCTTGTGCAAGTTTTGGCCAATGTGCCCATTCAAATTTGAAAAATGTTAATAAATGCATGTTGTTGAGAGTTTTGGGGGGAATAATCTTTGTTCAAAAAAGTCAAAGATGAGAGTTATTGAGGGAAAATAACTCTTTTTAATAAATCAATAAATTGATTTATTGATGCAAGTGGGTGGGTTAGTTAGGAGTTTAGATTTGACTCTAGTTGAGTCAAAAGCTAGAGAATGCTAATCATGATTTAGAAGTCAATTAATTTAGATTAATTAACTTAGGGGATATTAAGAAGTGACATTTGATAAATCAAATGAGAAGAACTTTAAGGATTTGATTAAATAATTTTGATTTATTTAATGAACCTTAGTGAATTAATCAATAAATTGCTTTAATTAATTAATAGCAGAATTTGATGTTAGTTAGGGCGAGATATATGATGTCAGTTTTGCATGTCTACACTTATAAGTAGGACTCATTGTTCAAATAATGAGGCTCACTACCTACAAAAATATTACAGTAACAAAATGGCTTACAACCAGAATATGAATTGGTAAGATTGCACCTAACAAGTATTGATTCAGTTCCTTTGATGCTCGATAAAAAGACTTAATACACTTCATCAGTTTCATACAGTTTTCTTCACATTCACACTATTATTTGTATTCGAGTCACACTTCACATTCTGTACCACTTCTTCTATCCCAAAAAATCCAATATATATATCTGATACATCCGCAAGCATCAATTAGGTCAGACTAATTAGATGTAATCTTTATTCACCAATAAAGGTTAATTGTCAGCTCTAAGAGAGTACAAAACTTCTCCAAAAACAATTCATCTGAGTAGCATGCTATATCATGTCGGCTTGAACCTAAGATAGGTCACTCATAAATCCGCAACACAAATTAAACCATTATACCACCAACTATTTATTAGGTCAGACATGGATAGAACTAATAACAAAATGCAACACTAGACCAATGCCAACTTGCCATACAATCATATGAGCACACAAGATTATATAATTACAAGCTTCCAACATTCATAAACCATTTACAAACACCACGAACAATGATGATCACCGAAGGGGAAATTTGGACCAAAATACTAGACCAAAAATATCAGAGGATGTAAACTTGTTCTTCATACTGGTTCAGAGTACAAGATCAAACTGACACCTTAACCAACATGGTGACATTAATGACAACACAAAGTCTGATCTTCTTTATTCTTCCAACAATCTTTGCTTGCATCAACAAAGGTCTTGGGCTCTACCTTTGAAAGTAAGCACATATTCACTTGCTCACTTCCTTTTACAAGCCTTCTCCTAGTTTTCACACCTTCATTCTTATCTCGAATGATCTGATATGTTGAATGGTTCTTTTGAACATACTTTTCTAGAGTCTTAGGGGCCTTTTATAATCCTTATTCCTTTTCTTCATTCTCTTCTTCTTCTTCTTCTTCAATGTAGGGAGGTATATTAGATCCACAAACCTCAAGTTCTTGTGAGATCTAACACAAATCTTCATCAACCTTAACTTTTGTGCTTTCAATCATCTTTCACAATCTCTTGTTGTAGCCATGATAACTCTTTTTGAAACTAGTGTTTTGCAAGAAAACTTGAGAAATATCTGCCCTAGTTGCTCCCACATTAAATGCATTTTTTTCTTGACACAAGTATATTTTTTCTCCCACATTAAATTTTCAGCAATTAAAATTTACTCTTAAATTTATAAAAAATATCAATTTTCTTTTTTAAATTTAAAAAATCACAGGACTAAACTTCATCAAGAATTCTACATTTCATTAGTTTACATCATTTTGAAATTCAAAACATAAGAACCGCTTTTATTTGGTTGAAGTTGAGAATTTTTGTTTTTTGTTGGCTAACTCCTTTATAAAAGTGTGACATAGGTTTTTACTTTTACCCATTTAGAAATTATGTTTTGCAAGTATGTAGCCATTATTATAAGCTTTCTAAAAATTATAATTTTGAATATTTTTTATTTTATTATTATATTTATATTTTACTTCTTTTGAATGTAGGTTTTTCACCAAACATCAAGGTATTTCTTTTTTTTTTTTAGACAAAAGTGGCAAGCCACTATATATATATTTATTATATGTAATAAAATGTACTTTAATCTGGCTCAAAGGGCATACTGGCAGGAAAGAGCCAGTGAGAAAACCTCCGGTTTTAGCCCAATTTTTTATTAAAAATCTAGATTTAAAGTGTTTGATTACAAAATGTTGACTTTTTAGAGTCATATAGTCATATCAAAGTCTATCTATCTAAGAGTATAAACATATCCGATGAAGATACTACTTATTGGTTGCTTGCTCACAAGCAATTACATAATCTACAATACCTACAAAATTTAAATCATTTCCATTTAATCCTCCATTTGCATCAAGTCGATTAGATTGTCACCCTGATCTTCAATTCCTTCTTTTTCCATCATCATATGAGAGCCTTCATGAGCTTGAGTGTGCACTTGTCTTGAGTTTCTTTGCAGTGAAGAAGCTACATGTTGACAATTATGATAAAGAAGAAAAGATATGTAATAGAACTTCTCCTTGAAACTATCAGACGTATCCTTCCCAGATGGTGAGAATATTTCGATAAAGCCTTATTCAAATGACTTGGGTCAGAAAGTTCTAAAGATAATTTTAAAGCATCAAAAGCATTAACCACTGCCTTATTATGAGGAAGATAGTGAGGAGGGAAGATACCACCAATATAACCTTCTGCACGTGAGAAGATATATTTTGGGGACTGCAAAGAACTACTTCATTTTTCAAAAATATGTCATTTACCATTGTGTCGGCAATGACTTTAACTATTTCCAAACACTGAAGAATATCCATGATATTAGAAAGAAAGATGGAAAGAACATTTGATGGAAATATCAACCTTCTTGATTTTGGATGAAGAATCTCAGACCCAATTATGCATTTAAAACATTTGTAATCACAGGGGCAACGAAACTTGAAGACAAATTGGAGATGTTGTATATCAAGCTTACTAGAGGCTAGCATTTCCCAACTTTGAACTGGAAGCCACATTTGAAAGTTCTAAGGAAGATACTCCATTTCACAACCTGTGTCTTAATTTGCTTAACAGCTAAATAGACAGATTAAATATTAATAGAATCTTTCTTGATTTTTTGATGAAGAAAATAGGACAATGTTGTCCTATATATAAGCTTTTGGCTCCTTTGATTTTTTGAAGCTTACCTCTTTATCATGACAAATCCCTTACCAACTTATTATGACATAGTACAATGATATTCATTACACAACATGCTGAATGTGCTAAATAACTGTAGCAAATATATCTGATGGCAACAAAGCTGTATTGAACCAACAAAACCATCCCATCTGGTACAGGAGAACACCATTTTTTGACATGTAATGGAAGTGACATTGTACTTGTCCTCATGAACATGCCAACCTTTATATTATCATAATTTTTATTTACCCGTAGCTGTCAACAAATTTAGATAAGTCATCATATATACCACCTGTCAAACTTTTGACATCAGATTTTTTGAAATGTACACAAACATCCCCTATAATCATTCTTATAACTGATCAAACAGCCTTATGATCTCAGCATCGACCACACTTTGCACATTATCATTAATACACAAGAACAAAAGGATTGCAATTATTCGACATGTTTTCCAATGTTGATTATCCCTCCATAAGACCAAAAAGATTAATAAATCTTGATGACATGTCAACCATAAAAATGATAGTTAAAAGTTAAAACTTTAAGACCTATCATTCCCATAATTGACAAGTATAGCAAAATGTTTTAATCAATTTTTTATCCATTTTGATCAATAGAAATTTCATCTTTTGAAATTAATCAAGGTATTTGTTTCATACACATTGAAAAATAGAAAAATAGAGAAAAAAATCTAAAAATATGTGTGAATTAGGTATTGATATCCATATTTCATAAAATAATGATATACAAAACAAGTTGTATTATGACATACACCTATGTCCAATTTATAATTACTTTGACTTCAAAAATTAATTTAAAAAAATGCAACAAAAACTTATGAAAAAATATCCATGCACTAGATATTGATGTTACAAATTTATATTTTAAAAATTATAATTTTATCCTTTCAATAAAAAATTTGTGTTATGAAATAAACAACACTAGTTCAATAAAAAAATGTTGTTTACTATAAAAAAAGTTATTCAAAATTACACAAAGAATTCACAATTTAATTTTAAAATATATATTTATAATATACACACAAACCTTCACAAAACACTAGTTCACAACATCTCCAAATTATTAAAAGTTTAGTTGCTATAGGTTTCATAAGATTTTGGTGAAAAATGTTGATTTCAAAATCCTACTTTGGCAAAAAAGTAGGACATAGTATTGTGGGCTAACTCTACTTGATCTAATGACCTAAAAACCTTAAAAATATTCATGAGGAAATCTTAATTTCCTTCTAAGGAAGGGGCTTCCTCCGTTAGATTTGAGTAGGTAGTGATTAGTGCTAGGTTGTCCTCTAGACAAAGAAAATTCTTTTGCTATTTGCTTATTGGTTTTTCTATCCCTCCTCCTAGAATCAATATTGGCCTTCAAAATATTAGTCACAGATTGGCTAATGTATCTTACATTCATGCTTCCTAACTCATCATATAATTTAAAATATATTTCTACACTCATTTTCTCTTCTACCTCCAAATTATCTACACTAGAAACTATCTTATTAAAAGGAACAAATATAACATAATTATGTACATACCTTCCTAGTTTTTGTCTGTTCTAATTCAACCATTGTGGGTAATTGGACTAGGCCAAGAACCAAGTTTTTGTTATTTTAAACCCATATTTGTTTCTAATTTTGGGGTTGATCCTTGGGTCAATATTTTTTGAAATGTGAGAAGTTACCACATTTTATTATAAATAATTTCTTCTCTTCAACCTCAATTGATTGCACCCATTCTCCATTAAGCGCACACAAGGTTAATGTCTTTGGAAAGTTTTTATTTTGTGACCATATAAAATCAAGAATATAAATTTGAATTCTCCACCAACCATTCCTTATCAAGTATCACAAGTTCCCAAGTTATTGCCAATAATGTAAAGTGTGTCCATTAACCAAAGTTCCTAGGAAGGTTATACAAGCATATCCAATCAAAGAATTTTCCACTTCATATTTTAGTGAATTAAATTTTAGAGACTAATTTTGAATAAATAAATGTAGGTTGGTGCCAACAAAGCAATCAATTAATGCATGATCACAAAGTAAGGAATTTGCATCAACAACCACTGGGACATCAAGTATAATTCTAGTAGATGTTGAACTATCCTCATCAATTGTTTGAGTAGCAGATACAGTCCTATTTGGTGTGCATGAAGGTGCAAGGTAAAATCATTAGAAGTGAGCCACTATAGTAAATATAATAATATATAATATTTATAATTTTAGAAGTAAAATATATATTATTGTATTTATGAAATTAAAAATATCTTATCCTATAGTATATAAATGTAATTTTATGATGTCAATTATAAAAGTGGATTAATAATCTTAATTGAGTTCCTCATAAATAGTTCAAAGAGGTTACTTAAGAGTTATTTAATAATTTTAATTTTTAAATCTATGTTGGTGTTGTATTTTTGTTTTTATATATACCATCATGTCAATATAGAACAACTCTTAGCTTAATTAGATTGGAAAAATATAAATTATTTTTAACTATTTATCATAAATTGTAGATTTATGAATTAAATTGTAAAAGTAAATTTTAATTGATTATAAATTATAAAATTATATATCAAACTGCATACAAAGTATATTTAAAATCATAAAATAAATTTCTAGATTAACTTATAATTATTAAGTTTTATTATATATTTAACAAATTAAATTTAGACGACTCATCCCCATACACCTTGGATTGCCCTGCTCACCTCACTATGCATCCCTCAAAAAATTTAAACTGTAATCCACCTCAAAGCCTTATCCCTTCTTTAAACTTTGAAATTATAAAAAAATGAGAAAGCAATAGGAATTTTTTTATATTTAGGAAGGCATAAGGGTCCTCCAAGTAATGAAATGTACAATTTTCTTCAAATTCATCATCCTTGGACCCAATACTCTACCATTTCTCTCATGCTCTCAATTTTTACACTCTACAATTCCTTTTTCTTCCTGGTGAAAATACATATTTGCAATAATTTTTTGGTTGATTGATGATTTGAGATTTTAGTAGATTAGTTCTCATTTTTAAAGATGGGTGTTGATGAAGTCATTTATACTACTATATGTGTAGTGAGTATGGGTGTTGATCATCATATTTTTGAGATCCTTGTGAATGAGGAGAAGATAAAGATTGATTCTTCTTCTTCTCCACAACACCCACTATAAGAAATTGCAAATAGCAGGGGCCACTTGCTCCTACTAAAATTGTGGTAGAGAGAGGAGGAAATTGTTGCTCACCACATTGAATCAAAATCAAAATAGTTTAGTATTGAGAGCATTGGAACTAGGATTGATAGTGGGAATGAGGGAGGGTTGGAGAGAGAAAGAGGTATAGAGGGAGAGGGAGGGGGGAGGGAGATGGATAGAGAGAGATAGATAGATAGAGAGAAAAACATCCCCATACACATCATATCACCCTCCTTGCCTCACTATGCATCCCTCAAAAAATTTAAACTATAATGGACGTCAAAGCATTATCCCTTCTTTGAAATTTGAAATTATAAAAAATGAGAAAGCAATGGGAACTTTTTTATATTTAGGAAGTCATAACGGTCCTCCAAGTTAATGAATTGTATAATTTTCTTCAAATTCATCATCCTTGGACTGAATACTCTGCCATATCTCTCATGCTCTCAATTTCTACACTCTACAATTCCTTTTTCTGCCTTGTGAAAATACCCATTTCTAGCAATTTTTTGATTGATTAATGGTTTGATATTTTAGTAGATTAGATCTTACTTCTTTAAGATGGGTGTTGATGAAGGTAGTGATACTGTTGTATGTGCAATGAGTATGGGTGTTGATCATCATATTTTTTAGAGCCTTGTGAATGAGGAGAAGATAAATATATATTCTTCTTCTTCTCCACAACACCCACTGGAATAAATTGTAGATAGCAGGGGCCACTTGCTTTTGCTCAAATTATGGTAGAGAGAGGAGGAAATTGTTGCTCACCACATTGAATCAATATATTCTAGGCTTGAGAGCATCAAATCAGAGATTGACAATGGGAATGAGGGAGGGTGGGAGAGAGAAAGAGGTATAGAGGGAGAGGGAGAGGGGGAGGGAGACAGAGACAGAGACAGAGGTAGAGAGATAGATAGACATAGAGGAGGAGGGAGAGAGAGAGAAACTAATCAATCTATTACATCATTGTTACCAATTGCCTAGTCCATTTCATGCTTCCCTCACATTACCTCTGTCAAGAACTAATTCAATCCAAAAATAATCTACCTCTTTTGCATCCTTCTCATTGGCCAACTCCACCACAACCTTCCAAAATCTCACAAAGTTTGGAATATGTTCTAGCCCCTTCCTCAATACCTTACTATTCTTTGAATCATCTTATTCTAGCCTTGTTGCTTGCATCCATAGCTTCAAAAAAATTGGATTTCCCTTCACATCCTATGCAATAATAACCTTGGATTCACTTGCAAGGTACTTTATTACAAGATCATTAGTAGTAGTTGTCTTGAAGAATTTTTTTTATTTTTGAAACGCTCCAGGCGCTTCTCACTCTTTGGTGTGATTTGATCATACCCCTTGTCATAGTATCCAAGTGCATCATAAAGCACCAGATCCTTTGGCTTGCCAACACTGTAGGTCAATTTGGATAAATTATTGAAGGGGATATAATCAAGCATGGTCCACTTAGGCAGGATGTCCATAGAGCTCTTGAATACCACTACTTCCCTATGCTACATGTTATTCTTGTTCTGATTGTAAAAATGATCTCATCACTACCACTCCTTCTTTGCCTCCCTCCTTTTGGCCTCAAATTCTTTATCTTTCCTCTAAGGGGGCTACCTCTACTACTAAAACCTCCACCTGGGACCAAAATTGGGCTTTGGAGGGGGCTTTCCATCCACCAAATGGAATGACTCTTCGTCAACCTCATCAAATGCAAAATCAAATATTGAATACTTCTGCCCAACCCTTGTACTATGCCTAGCATTATAATTTCTCATCCAATCTGCCTCCCTCCCAACCTTTTCTCCTTTCAAGAAAGGTGCATAGTACACATTTTGCAGCTAACTTTCTAGAAAAGAAGGGCCTTCTGGAGGCCCCCAACCATCTGTATTGTCTACAAAAATTGACACTTTCAACTGTGGTTGTATTGTTGCAACCATATCTGGAGCCAAATCTTGTGCACCATTTGTTGTATGTGGATTTTATTCAAACAATGGATCAATATTTGAATCAACCAAAAAATTGCGAAGATGACCAACCACCATCTCCAAGGCCTTTTGCACATTAGATTCTTTGCCTTGAATTTCTTCAATTTTGATCATCAAGCAAAGCAAAAATTGACAAGTCATTTGACTTAGATGGCCCAATACTCTCTCCCACATCTTGGCCAACAATAACCTCCTCTACTTGGGAAAAAATAAGCTTTTTCTACCCTTCGAATATTGTTTCACACGATGCTTCCTCTGCCACACCATCTTTTGTGTTTGGAGCCCTAAAAAAATTATCTATTTTTGGTGCCCCACCAACATCATCTTTTGTTTCCGCACCACCATCTCTCTTGGGTATCATGAGCTCATCTTCATCAGGGTTTTATTTCTTTAGGGCATCTATAGGGAAAGAAAATCATTTTGTGAAGGCTACAAAAAGTTCCAATTTGTTTGACACCTCTTTACCATTCTCTTTTTCACTCTCATCATCTTATTCAACTTCAATGCCTACTAAAAATTTGGGAAGTTCCTCTGCATTATTTGCCTTAGTGCTTTGGACAATAAAATCGAGCTCATGAATTGTTCTCTGTGGAGCAAGAAAATATTTCATAGTATCTACTTCCTTGGAGTAAATTCTTCCAAACACTACATGACAATAGACCTCTTGGACATCTACCTCCTGATTGGAAACATCCATGCCATTTCCTCTTACCTCCTTGCTTGTCTTTATACCATCTGCTTGAAATTTATCCTCCTCCACACCAACGAGCTCCATGTACACACCTCCACAATTTAGAGCATCATTATCCTCAAATAATATAATATCATCCAAAGCCTTACCAAGGACAACATTATCAGACTCAATCAATTGTAATCTTCCATACAACTCTGCCAAATTTTCACCATTGTTGTTTTCATCATCAACTGCATTGTCTTGCATAAACAATTCATCAAATTCCAACATATCAAGAAATTCTTCAACAACTAACTCAACTTCATCATCTAGCCTACCGAAGAATCTTTTTCTTGTAGTCCACACGTCACACAATGAAGGAGGAGTTGGTGTGGACTGAACAACTCCCACTTCAACATCACTTTCTACTATATACAAGGTGCCTACTTTTCTGCCCTGAGCAATTACCAAGACTCCTTTTGTTACTTTCCATCTATTGGATTCAAAAGTGACTTTACATCATTGAGAAATCAACTGTCCAGCTGAAATAATTTTTTTGTTTAAGATGAGGGATATATCTAACATCCCGTAACAACCAACTATTTCCATTTTTTAATTTAAAAAGAACATCCCTTTTTCCAATAACATCACAAGATTTATTGTTTCAAGAAAGAGCTTACCGAAGTCACCACTTTGTAGGTTATTGAAATACTCCTTATATAGAGTTGCATGAAACAATGCACCTGAATCAAGCACCCAAAAATTTGTTGCTATTTCTTTGAGGCTGAAATAAGAACACCAATCATTGCATCGTCATCCTCTTCACATACCAAATTGACTTCATCTTCTTTTGGCTGATTTTTAGCCTTCTTTAAAGACCAACAATTCTTCTTGATGTGGCCTTGCTTGCCACAATACCAACAACCAACATATCTCTCTCTGTATTTTGACCTTCCTTGTAATTTCTTATGAGTTCTTTCATGAGACAACATTGCTCCCACGTAAACTCGAATCTCTCATGCCAAATGATCAAGCACCATAGCTCTTATACCAATTGTTGAGTTTAAAGTATAGATAATTAATATCATAATAGCATTACATAAATAGGGATAACCAACAACAACACAATAATAATTTGTGTGGTTCAATGTAATGGCTACATCCACAAGAAAAGTAGGGAAAATAGCTCTTATTATTTGCAATATTATGATTACAATACATCATGATTTATCACCAAGAAAAAGAATATATAATGTTCTCTTTAAGGCAAATGAAGAGTCATGAGAAGATGATGATGAAAAATCAATGCTTGGACTTCAAGAGTGGAGGAATATTTATTCAAGAATCGTTTCTCTTTATTCAACGGAAAGGAATCTTTGTTGTTAAAAATTGAAAATGCTTCTAAAATACTGAAAATACTTTTAGAAATCTTAGGTACAATGCTTTGTGCTTTGCTTTGTATGCAATCAAAAAGAAATAACTGACCGAGAAAGGAAGAATAGAAGTCTTATAGAAGAGAAGCTTATTTCCTGACTGAAAGAAAAGACTGATGATGGACTCCAGCTCTTGAACTCATGATAAAATTCAACAATGTTTGAACTAATTATCTACTTCCTTGAAATCTTCTCCAAATTACATGATGAATTTCCTTTGGGTTGTACATGAGAGAAAACATTGCAAAAAAGGCCTTAGAATTTCTCTTAATTGATTGTTTACATGCTGAAAACTTTCCTTGACTAATACTGCAACCATGTGGGGACTTGAACTCAACTAGAACTATTGTATTTGCACCAAAGTTCCATCTTTTGAGGCCTCTAACTGTACCTTATTGTTTGTATGACCCAACTCATTGTCCTATCTTCAAGGTGATTTATTTATATCACTACCTTGTCATATTTTCTGCTCTTTCACCTCTATATGCTATGTTCTTTCTCTGTCTTTAAGACTTCCTTTTCTCTACATCACTGCTATCTAATTTTCATAAGACTATACCATATGTTTGTGAGCTTTCTATTTTTGATCTCAAACCATCCTTACCTTGAATTTCACTGTTTTAAAGGTCTGAATCACTTACCATAACCTTATGAATTACTCTTGAAACACTTTGTTTAGTCCATTAAAAGATATTTTGGTGATTAGTATAACTACCCTTCATTTATGCAAGGTAATTGTGCTCACTACTTCATGGTATAATGACTGTGTCTCTTTTCATCCATCACATTGACATTGTTGCATCCTTTCAATGCATGTTCATTGTCTTTTTACCATTCAAATATGATGTCCTTTGTTTATGTTTTCCTATTTAAGGCAAGCTTTTGTGCTTATTTGTCATCCAGAAGTTAAATCAATCTTCCACTGTTCTTTAATCATGCTTGGTTACACTTGCACTTTTCTAGAGTAGACTACCCTTCAAACTTTGACTTGATGCATCTTCAATGGATTATCCACATATTTTGATCAAAGGATTGTCCTCATTGTTATTTTCAAATTTATGACTATGATAGATTGCCTTTAAATCTCTAACTTCTTTGCACAATACTGTTAGTTATGTCATACATAGTTGGTATGGTGCATCCAGTGACTAACATAAAGATCTTTAGGATCTTCATGTGGATTTCTACAAGATTTTCATCATGGTAATAAAGATTGTCCTCATGGACATGGATTTTAATATTTATCATGATGCATAAAATTCTATCCTCTATTCTTGCACGATTATGATCGCATTATAATCCACATGTCTTTTGGTCTGAAGCTTGTTGCCTCTCGTATAAATAAGAGAGACCAAGACCAAACTCAGGAGGATATGAGATAGAGGGATATAATAGGAGAGTAGGAAAATCAATAGATCATAATGTTCATATTCCAACAGACTATGTTGCAAGTATGATTTTGAGGAAGTCAATGAAAGTTCTCTGATTCGATGGCTCAATATTGGTATCAATTGTTTGTTGAAGTTATTTGATTATCTGATTGTCTCCAATTTTATATTTCCTAGTTATTTAAGTTGATATATCAAGTATATACTCAATTTATCAATGCACATTTGTTGTACTTGTGTGACGTGATTATTCAATTTCTTTAAAGAAGAATTAAGTTCCTTTTGATCAATCACCATAATTTGGAAGTGTTATTTGGATCAGTAAGGAGAATCATATAATTAGGATTGACATTTTGTATCTAGTAGAGTTTGTCAATCACTTTCTTCCACATTTATACAAGTTATAAACCAACAAAAGTGTGCCAAATAGTTTGAATCATTGCCAATACCAACCATTCATTTTGGATCCTCTCTTGACTCTATTTTACCCAATAAGGCACTGGTCTTGTCCATCTCTTCATTCACATCCATATAACTCACTTTAGGAAACTTAGAAAGCATTCATTTTCAAACAACTACATCTGTTAACTAAACATATTCATTTACCTTGATATTGCTTATACAATTTAACCTTTACATCTATTTCACTTCACATTGCCATTGTGAATAGATTTCCTTAGTTAAGGATAGCATAACTTTCAAATCTACTTCCACATTTGGGTACACCCACCTAGTTTTAGCAGAGCCTACAGAGTAGAAGGTTCAATTACATTAATTGGCCTTGTACATTAGCCAAAAGCATGTCAAGAGGTTGACAACCTCTTGTGGTTCAAACCTGCATTTTTTAGAACTAACAGGCCTAAATTCCCCCAATGCTTTGCATCAACCCCAATTGTTGAAAGTCAAAGTACAACACATAAAAGAATGATGAAACATATAGAGGGATTTTTACAAAAAAATCCACTCCTATATCCAAGAACCTACAAGGGTGGAAAAGGTCCTCTCGAAACACACAATAACAAGCACAAGGAAACACAAAACACACAAAAATCTAATCTATAGATGAAGAAGAGGTACCACCTAGTCCTTATTGTAGACACTTTTCTTTCAGGAATCTGACGAAAAACTTTGAGCCATTTTCCCCATTTTGAATCCAATTAATATTAGATCTCACTTTTAGTCCTTGGATTCTGAAGTTTTGGATTCTCCTTTGTGCATCCTTAGCTGCCCTAAGTCTTTTGTCAAGGTTCACATCCTCTGGGGATTTTTGTATACAAATTTCTATTTGCAGGAGCTCTTCTTGTAGCAAGCCTTCCTCTCTTCTTCTATCAAGGGCCTTCTTTTTTCCAATCACTTGA
Organism: Sequoiadendron giganteum; assembly: GCA_007115665.2. Classification (NCBI taxonomy): domain Eukaryota; kingdom Viridiplantae; phylum Streptophyta; class Pinopsida; order Cupressales; family Cupressaceae; genus Sequoiadendron; species Sequoiadendron giganteum. Next base: position 159,701,170 of record CM021103.1, read on the forward strand.
AAGAGGGATTTCCACCCTTTGGCATTTAACTCCCATCTTTCCAAGGCCTTTATATAGTCCCTGATTGATTTTTCTGATGGCCCCAATGGTGTCTACACAATCACCATCCTTTAGCAGGGTTGTGTTGAGAATGAAGCCTCCCCCTCTTCTTCTTGTATTTTTATATTTTTGTATTTATGTGAACTAGATACTTGGGTAGTCCTTTTTTTACCTAGAAATTGGATCAACCAATTTTAGCTTGGTCTTCATTTTTGTCCAGAAAAATTTCTCATTGCCTTTCCAATCCATTTCAATTCCACCATTTTTGTCCTCCTTGTTTTCAATCATGTTAAAGTCTCCCCTGATTATCTAGAGTATGTTGTCCAGGTTTCTCAACCACTTCTAGAGTTTTATCCTTTCATTGTACTCATTAGGGGCATAGATTGAGTAGATTCCCATAGTTTGATCTTCCAATCTTAAGTTGATCTAGACAACCCTGTTGCACAGGGAGATCCCAAAATTGGATATTGAGCTCTTCCATTTGTTAGCAATTAGGATGGCAGCACCACCCTTACCCTAGTCATGAAAGGTGGTGAAGTAGGAGGCATCCCTCCAAATGTAGCAAAGGTTAGATTTCAAAGTGAATCTGGTTGACTTGAGCTCTTGCAAAAGGATTATATATTTCTCTTTACACTGCCCCAAAAATATTCACACTACATTATTTCTTTTAGGGGATTCAAGCCCCCTCACATTCCAAAAGATGAGGTTAATGACCATCCTGAATAGTTGGGGGGTTGAATCCTTGTTAGGCTTAAAAGCCTCAAAGCATTTGGGGACTTTATTTTCCACCTCCATCCTTTTAGGTGTTGGGCTTTGAATAACAACACTTAGTTCTTTTATCTTGGCCTGCAATAGAGTCTTCAAGTTACCTTTCTCAGCTGGGATTAAGGCCCCTTGCTCCTTTCTTGGCCTGACCACTCTTATTTTACCTGATGGATTGACCACAATCTCATTTGTCCTCGAGGTTGAGGCAACCTTCAAAGTTCCTAGTTTAGGTAGGTTGTTATGTTCTTCCTTGGAAGTCTCTTTGTGGTTTCCACCTCTGCCATCAAAGTCTAACACACGCATACCCTCCTTAGGCCCATCGTTGGACAACAGGGGAGTATTAGTAGCATGTTCTTCTCTTAGTCCATCTGTGGAGCAAAAAAGAGTGTCAATGTGCAGGGTCTTGGCCTCAAAGGCGGAGACAATGTGTTTCACTTTGGTTGGGCTCCCTTGGAGCAACATACAATCAAAGGCAACCTTTAAAGCAGTGGTTGATTGTTTACTAGGGCTGACCCTTCCGGTACAACCTCCCACCACACGCAAATTCATTAGCTTTTCCAGTGCAAGTTGTTGAGAATTCTTCCATACTTTCTCATCAGTGCCAACTTTGTCTCCTGAGGGTCCCGAAATCAAGACCGCATCTTGCAAATCCCCATCAAATTTCATATTTTCAGAGGAATCCTCCATAGACTCCTCAGAGTATTGGGAGGAGGCATCACAAGGGTTGTCATCCCAAGATTGCTCACAAGGGTTTTCCAAGTTTGTGGCACAACCCACCCGCACCTTAGTTTCCTTCTCACTAATGGACCTTGTGTTAACTAGCCCATTGTTTGCAGTTTTTAAATTTAAACAAAATTTGGTTGTGCCATCCCCAGTGTTTTCTAATTTTTTGGAGTTGAAAGGTTCCCTCGTCTGAGGGGACCCCTTTCTTTCACTTCCCTTGGAGTCAAGTTTTGGTTTTGGGCCTAGTCTATTTACTAGATGGCTAGTGCCATCCACCACCTAAGGCCTCTCCTCTTCAGGTGGTCAGTTCTTAGGCTACTTTTTTAGCACTTCATGACTAGGGTTAATAGTATTAGGTTTCTGTGGAGGAGTTTTTTTCCTGATCAAGGGACAATATTTTCGTATGTGTCCTTCCTTTCGACATAAGAAGCAAGAGTTTAAACCCTCGAGGATTTCAAGGGGACAATCAGAGCATCCGAATTCCAAATTTAGCCTGAGGATGTCAGGTATTTCTACCCTAGGATTCAGTGAGACAAGGACCCTAGTATCAATGTGGGGGAGAGCATCCTTTACATTATTAAAAATTAACACCCTCTTGTAGGGTTCCAAAAGCAGAGGGATGAAATTCGAAATGTGGGGAGGAAGGTTTTTTACCATGACCCACCTCGGGCTTGAGAGGGCCAAAATCTCTTCATTTATGGTATTTCGTGTCCACAGAAAAGCCCTAAAAACATTCTTACCAATACTTCAAAATTGACTACCCAAACCCTAGTCTGAGTTTTGTGATTTTTTAGGAAGACAGCAAACAATCCTTTTTCAATCATTCTAAAATGGGTTAAAAAAAATACCCATTTTCTTTCCCCAAACATCTGAAAGCCAAGAGTCCAAATATCTTCTTGTTGGGATCCTTTCAAGATCCATAGCCACTAGGAAAATCGCAACATTCTTTAACCTATTATCTTTTTTAGATAAAACTTTACAAAGACCTTCATTTGGAGAAAAGATGTCTATTTAGGGAGGGCTAGGGATGCACTTACCTCCTTTGAGTCCCCCATCTTCTTTGTCGCCGCCTGCTTCCACCAAGAACCTTGCGCCTACCAAAAAGACCACGTTCTCGCCTTCAATGATTTCTTTGAAAGAATTTGGATGTTGAACACCCAAAGACCCATTGGTTTGGCTGCAATGGATTTCATTGGGGGGGTTTGAATCCCTGGGCATCACAAAAGGACCACCGCCCAACAAAACCGCATGCGTGACAGTTGGCAAGGACGCCTCCAAAGATCGAATACCGAGGTCAACACCGCCATAAGGGAGAAGTACTTATTGTTCAGACACCTTCTATGGAGGAGGATGAGCCTCCTCCACCCACACAGATGAAAACTTCACCATAACCAATGAATGCGAAAACCCTGGTTGCAGAGGGAACTTTTTCACCTCCCAAAATCACCAAATACTAAAGTTTTCTAGTTGAACTTATTTAAATAATATATTTGAATTTATTTAAATAATTTATTTGAACTTATTTATATAATTTATTTAAACTCATTCGTACTATTATTTAAATAATTTATTTGAACTTATTTAATAATTTATCTAAACTTATTTAAATAAATTAAATAATTTCTACTATTATTTTATAATTTATGTAAACTTATTTAAATAAGTTCAAATACATTATTTAAATAATTTTAAATATATTTTTTTAAGGATTTGCTAGAGTTTGTGGGATTGGTAGGGACTCTTTCGGCTCAGTGATTTTCCTCTTTTCTATCCATAAGGGTTCGCAGACTATAAACCTTATGGAAGGATTGGTGATCCTTTATGCTTTGGAACGAGCTTATGAGATGGGATTGCAGCGGGTTATTTGTGAATCAGACTCTCAGGTTCTTGTTAACTTGCTTAATCAAGAAGGCAGCTGGCAATTGGCGATGGTGGTGCAACAAATTTGGCAAATTGGTACTTTGATGGAGATGGTGTCTTTTGTCCATATTTTGAGGGAATGGAATAGGACAGCTGATTGTCTGGCCAAATGGGCTAGTTCGGAGTATGGGGAGGGTTGGAAGATTGATGATTGGGCTCAGATCCCCCAAGAGCTTGGTCGGGACTTGGAGAGGGTTCTTGCTGAGGATGGTGTGGGTGCGGGTTGAATTTGTTTCTTGCTTTGCTTGCTCTTTTCGGATTTCCTAGGCTTTTGCCCTGACTTTGTTGTAATGCTTGCTTCTGAATTTCAATAAAGTTTTTACCCCTTCTTTATTAAAAAAAAAAAATTGAACTTATTTAAATAATTTTTTTGAACTTATTTAAATAACTTTTTTGAACTTATTTAAATAATTTTTTTGAACTAATTTAATAATTTATTTGAAATTATTTAATAATTTATTTGAAATTAGTTAAATGTATTTGGACTTATTTAATAATTTTTTTAAACTTGTTTAAATAATGTATTTGAACTTATTTATTTAAACTCATTCCTAATATTTTTTAAATAATTTATTTAAATTTATTTGAACTTATTTAATAATTTATTTGAACTTATTTAAATAATGTATTTGAACTTATTTAATAATTTATCTAAACTTATTTAAATAAGTTCAAATACATTATTTAAATAAGTTTAAATACATTACTTAAATAATTTTTTTAACTTATTTAAATAATTTTTTTCAACTTATTTAAATAATTTATTTAAACTTATTTAATAATTTATTTGAAATTATTTAAATAATGTATTTGAACTTATTTAATAATTTATTTGAAATTATTTAAATAATGTATTTTAACTTATTTAATAATTTGTTTAAACTTATTTAAATAATGTATTTGAACTTATTTATATAGTTTATTTAAACTCATTCCTACTATTATTTAAATAATTTATTTAAACTTATAAATGGTTTATTTAAACTTATTTAAATGATTTATTTAAAATGATTTAAATAATTTATTTAAACTTATCTAAATAATTTATTTAAACTTATCTAAATAATTTATTTAAACTTATCTAATTAATTTAATTAAACTTTCTAAATAATTTATTTAAACTTATCTAAATAATTTAATTAAACTCTCTAAATAATTTATTTAAACTTATTTAAATAATGTCTTTAAACTTATTTAATAATTTATCTAAACTTATTTAAATAAATTAAAGAATTCCTACTATTATTTAATAATTTATCTAAACTTATTTAAATAAGTTCAAATACATTTTTAAGTAATTTTTTTCACACTTATTTAAATAATTTATTTGAACTTATTTAATAATTAATTTGAAATTATTTAAATAATGTATTTGAACTTATTTAATAATTTGTTTAAACTTATTTAAATAATGTATTTGAACTCATTTATATAATTTATTTAAACTCGTTCCTACTATTATTTAAATAATTTATTTAAACTTATTTAAATGATTTATTAAACTTATGTAAATAATTTATTTAAATTTATCTAAATAATTTATTTAAACTTATTTAATAATTTATTTGAACTGGAGGCAAGAGAATTTACAGTATCCCTAATAATAACACATCATCTTCTTCATGAATCCTTATTAACCCTAGAAAATGAAAATCCTTATGATACTATCCACTATCACTATCCCTATTTATGGGCCACCAGTGCCACTACTAGCCTAATCCCTGTTTACTTGTGACTCGTGTCGTCGTGCATGTAAGGTTGGGTATAATGATAATCACGATTCGTGCAAACCAAAAAAGTAACTTAATCGATTCATGTAACTTAAGCCTTACATACAAAATTTAATTGTTTAATTTGATTGACATCTAGCTACATGCCAATTGTACCTCAAGCTGACAAGTTGTAAAAATCACCAGTGCCACTCAAACGATATGAAATCATTACGGATCTTGTTTCATTAAAGCTATGAGTTGTCCAATAAATTGCTTCGGATGTTCATATGTATTTAATCGCTGCCAATAGTACGACTACCACAATTTCTTCAAAAAGATTGAGAATTCAATTCAATGAAATGTATAACATCAAGGCATTGAAAAGAAAGAATGAGCCTTGTTCTCGCTACATGTCCACATCTAACAGTTCTAGTGTTATTCTGGAGGTTTCAATTCACAAGTCTATTGCTTCATAGATTTACTTCTAGAATGCAACTACAACCATCCATCGAAAATTCATCGAACGGTCATGGTTATATTGATTTGCACTGACATTTCACTATATATATGGAATATCCTTCACACTATTATAAATTATTTTATAAGTTTGATAATTGAGCCTTGTTTGGCCTTTACATCCTTTGTGTAAAACGTTCTTAAGTTTTAAAACCCTGGTCCTGTAACACCCCTCCATTTTGCTTTGATTTATATTTCTGGATATTTAGATACTTTATCTTGTGTGTGCATTTGATCGCTATTTATAGAGCGACGAACTATTTTATGTTATGTGATGTGGTTTATCAGATGTTTTATTTTACATGTTTTAATGGTGTAATGATGTTAGTAGAAATAACATGTGTTTGCATATGAGATTATTTGAAGTATTATGGAAATGTTAGTTTTGATGATTGTATTGGTGAAGGGGATGGGTTCGCATCACTTGCTTGCGAGCGCCTTGCGATTTCGTGATTTCCTCTTTACGGTGTGTATTTTATGTTGTTTATACTATATGATGTTGGTTACTATGTTTTCAAGTTTGCAGGTACATGGCATCGACTCCACCTGGTTTCACAGGTTTGAGCGTGTCGATCCAACGGTTAAGTTGAACGGGAGATAGTAGCTAGGTAACTTGTGTCAAGTCTACACCCTAGCCATAGTGTGTCATCAGTAGTTTGTGTCGAGTCGTTGTTTGCCATGTTTTAATGTTATTTAATTCTGAAAGGATTCTTGATTTGGAAATAAATATTTAGAATAATTGCATTAAATCATGCTGATGGTTATTTAATTTAAATTATGCAATGTGGATAGAAGTTTATATTTAAATTAATTAATTAAATTAAATTTATTTAATTAATTAAATTTAATCCAAGGGGTTGAATTTAGTTATTAAATAATTAAATTAATTAATTAAATGGGATGTAAGGAAATTAAAAGAAAGAAAAGAATTAAAATTAATTTTGGAAGTTTATTTCAATTTGTGGGAATTAAATTAGAATTTGGAATTAAATTTGTATTTGGGAAATTAGTTTTCAATTTTTGGAATTAATTTATTATTTGGAATTAATAAATTAAATAATATTAGATTTGGTTGTTGAAGATATTTTCAATTATGCCAACATGTGTAAGTTTAATTAATTAGAAGAGTTTGTTGCAAATTCATTCACAGAGAGAATTTTGGAGAGGAAAAAGCTTCTTCAAGTGTGAGAGGGTATTTTTGGAAAAGGATTGCACAGAGGATTGTTGGAAGAAATTTTGGTTGTAGATTTGCATTGGAGAATTTTGTTGATTCTTGGTTGTGTTTTTGGATTGTTTTCTTGATTGGAATCACTGTACTATTGAAGAGAAGTTGTGGAAGCTTTAGAGGAGGCTCTACAACAAATTTTCCATTACCTGGAGCTTCTTGTCTCAGGTTTTCTTCTATAGTTTTTTTTGTATTGTTCTTTGTATGCTTTTAAAATTGTAGTGAAGAAAGATTTGTTGTTAAATCTGTTTGGGAAAAGAAATTTTTTATTAAAAGAAAGAAAATAATTAAATAAATAAATTTAAAGCGTCTGTTGTTCCTGAAATTTCTTGGGAAATTATGAAACCTCTGTAGAATTTAATTTATTTGAGGAAATGGTTAGTTTTATTATTTAAATCAAACCTAGAGGTTGAACAACATGTTTAGATTGTTTTAGAAGATTTAATTCACTGTAGAAAATAAATTAATTTCTAAAACCTCTTAGAAATTGTGGTGGAGAAAACTAGAGGATTGGAAAAGTTCTGGTTATAATTTAGATCCCTTTTAGTTTTCTTGATCTTTTATTGTTATGAATTCAAGAAAATGGTTTAAAAGAATTAGATATTAAACCTCTGTGAATTTTGGATTGTTCTAGAAAATTTTATATTATATTTTCACCTATAAGTGAATGTTTCAAAATAATTTCTTCAATTTATCTATCATGTCAAAATCTATATTCAAATATATAAAAAATATAAAAAATATATATATATATACTTAAATATTGTATAGGAAATTTTATTTGTAATGTTTAAGTTTTTATTGATGTCGCCATCCGTACGACTTTCTGTGTTGGGCGAATTTTGTTTTCGTAGTGTCTTTTTCCGTTGAAAACTGGAAATTTTAATTCCTTTAAAAAATACGGAGTATGTTTGTTGTGTTGGGGGAGGCATGGGAGGTGCTGCCTCCACAACTGCCCCCATGAGGGGACGATTGTGGAGGGAGACCTCCGCAACCTCTCCCCACTCTATAAGGTTGTGCCCAAAGTGTTTGGGGCTCGGCTGTGCTAAGGCACAACCGCCTCCCCAAACACTTTGGGGATTTCGAGGGTTTAAAGAATATGGCGTATAAACAGAAAAATAAACCGCGAATGAAGAAAATGGGCCTATTCTTTTATTTCGGATTTTTGTCATTTGTTATAATATATAAATAATATATTATATATATAATATATATAGTATGTATATATTATGTATATATATTATTTTGTATGTATATTTTATATTTGGTATTTTGTAAATAATTGTGGATATATCTAATGTATATATATAAGGTATATATAGTTAAATATATTAACATATATTTAATGTATATACAATATAGCATATATATATATAGATATTTTAAGGGTATATTTAATATTGTATTTTATTTTAATAGGATGCATGTAATCTCGTTTTGAGTGGAGTTTTTTTAAAAAGATAAGATTTGAATGCATGGTCAAATAGATATGGAAAAAGATATTTTATAAATTACATGTTTTTAAATGGATAGTTAAAGAGATATAGGATTTGGTTAGAAAATGAAAAGGGTTTACATGCATGGATTTATGTTGTTTTTAAAAGTAAATTTAGGTATTGATTATATTGAAGAGGCAATTAATTACTTTAATTTATTTATTTTCTATTAGGGTAATTATTCTATTGTAAATGGAGTATGTAAGGGATATGGATTTAGAATATCCAAAAATAGTAATTTTCCTCATGATTTCCTTAAATGTTTTATTTTCTTCGTATTTCGTAAAGGGAGGTGAGTTTAATTGTTTTAGATGTCCAATAAAGAAAGAGGAAATAGGATTATATGATTATTTCAGATAATCCAGTTATCGTGCTTTTGACTTTGTCAACGTTACCTATTGAATGAATATGGATTTAGGAAATCCGAATATTATATTTGAATTATGACTTGAATGATTTTTGTAACTTTTGTTTCAAGTTGTGTTTTGGGATATGGGATTAAGTGTTAGTCCAAATTTGTAAGTCTTCCAGAAGATCTTAGAGGATGAGGGTTGTCAATTTCTTGATGTCAACCAGTTGTTTTTCCCTTGGGTAGTGTATGGTGTCTTTTCAGTATTTACCCGGTTTCCACGAACGAGGATGTTTTGTACCTCCTTTGGAAGGAGTGGACTATGTGTTTTGGTTGCCTCCATTTGTTGGAGTCAGTTATTTTATTTGTCCTCCTAGAGATGGAGTGGTTTTGATACCTAGGTTATATGCACTTGTGATTCCCTTGGCGATGAGTTTGTTTATGTGTTGTCAAATAGAAGAGTGGCTTCCATTAGGGGCTAGAGCCTGTAAGAGGTAAGATTTGGGTAACCTTTGGAAGTAGTTTAATCAGGTGATAACTAAAATTGTAATGAAAATTTGGGGAGTACTACACACTAAAAAGATAAGTTCTAGCCTCACTCATAGTCACAAGTGCTAGTTAAGGATTGGAGTGAGTGGGAAGGCCTGAAATGGCAAGGTCATCTATCTTGTCAGTATGAGAGGAATTTGATTCCGCACTAGTAAGTATGAGGGTCGAGGGTCGGTAGAGGCCACCAGGAACACCGGAGCCTATGAAGATTCGCTGAAGGGTAACTTATTGCGAGATGTATGATGACACTCTGTCTAGGACAACAATTGGTATTTGTTTTATGTGTATGGTTCTCTGAACATACTTGATCTATTTTGTATCTAGAAGAAATGTGACCTATGTCAGTGATGTGAGAGTTGTACTACTTGTGTTGTACTTGTGTTTGGTTGTGTCAATATGAGTCTGCCTTTGGTTAGAGGTTGTAGATCTTTATCCATGTTATGTGGTTACTATCTCCTAGCATGGGGGGTGGGTCTTTGGGTACCACTTGGTTGGGAGGAACATGATCCATACACTGCTGGGTCCCCATTTATCTTTAGTACTTGGTGGCAAGACATCTAGATGGACAGCTCACGGTTCTTGTTTTAAATTCAAGCTTTGTAATATTTCAATTTATATAAGTTATTTTACCCCTCTTATGTTTATGAGGTGGAGTTATGTAATTGTAATACATTTGTACTATTGCCTCATTCGGGGAATGAGTGATGTAACTATTGGATTAAGTAAATGATTATGAAATTGTATCTTGGATGTTTATATCAATATGTTGTGTTGTATCCTTATGTTGTATGATGCTTAATTCATAAAGTATATAATGTTATGATTATATGTAGATGTATGTGTGGGTTTAATTAATCCCAACCTTGTAGCCTTAGAGGTTGTTGATTAGTAAGTGAATGTGTATGTTAATTACACTTTATAAAAAAAAAAAATTGGTTCACTTAAGTCGTTAATTGAAATTTTCTTTAGGGTTATTTGGCGGGGTATTATAGGTCCTACGTTCTTCCTAGGTGGCCCCTCTTTTAAAACAAACATTTAATTCACCACTTGAAATTTGAATCTCGGTACGATCTCCATAAGGCTGTGGTAGATTTTGCTACAAATAGTGGTTGTTGTGCTCATTTTTCTCAAATTGGCTTAACGCTCTTGAGAAACACTAACGGGCAATGGAGACTCCTTCATTTCTGAATTACACAAAGCAACAAAATGCTTTCCATGGTGAAATCACTGACAAACAACTGAAAGGGATAATCATGTCCAAGCACCCACTAGTTCTCCTAGTGTTGAAGGGTGTTTTAGGCCCAAAATTTCTATCGACTACCCACAAGCTCAAGGGGAATTCATAAATACCCGCCATGTTTTTGGCAATGCTTGTGTGCATGGGTGTATCAAAATCTCAGGGGAAGAAGCTATGCCAAATGATTTTTCAACACTCTATTAGAAAATATCAGCGCGTCATTGGACAACATTGATGGAAATTTCATGACCCCTCTACTACTACACTACTACAAGTCTCATGGGAATGAATGGTCGGTACCAAAGTTTCCCCTAGTGCATTATTTGAACCATGCAACTCTCGAAAACTAGTGGGGGGAGATTGATAGGTGTATTAAATTTCTTTTGTGTGTGGCTGATATTCTCAAAGACTAGTCGAAGGGTTGGGTAAAGGCATTTACAGTGGTGGAAGCTCTTGACGGGGAAAGGTGGTATTCAAATGAGGAGGATTGGGCACTGGTGAAGAATGGGTAGCGAATGACACCAGGAGCTGGGAGGAATGAGAAAACCATCCTGCCCATAGTGCCTACGGTGGTGATTGTCTAGTGATTTTGATTACAATCAAATCTAAGAAGACCAGTGAGGTTGGCTGCAACAATGCATAATTTGGTATCTATGGAAGTTCATTTTGGTTTGTGATGGTCTGTTTGTAGTTTGTATAAGTGTCCATGTAGGTCTGTTCAATATTTGGGTCTGTAATGTTTATGAAAATGAAGGAATGTAAAAACTCTTTTTAATTGTTGGTGTACAGATTTGTCACTTTAACCATGAAAGTAGATGTGAGATATTTTAAAACAAATGACACAAAGTCTGTTTGTCTCACATTCACATCCATGAAATAAGTAAAGAAAAGAGATATTTTATCTTTTAATAGATGAATTAATCTGAACAGTGAACACAAAGTCTCAAAGATGAAAATATACACAGTCTGACCTAACAGATAAACATTGAAGAATAATCATAAAGCATTGAAGAAACACAATTCATTCATAATTAAAATGAAGCATTAATAAATACATAGATTTAGAAATATATTCATTTATCTCTCCAATGCCAAAAATATGGATTCATAGACCCCAGACCCTATACAATCAAAAAGTGCTCAAAAGCTAAAATTACCTCCCCCTATCATTATGTGTCACAAAAGGCTTTATGCATGATGTTAAACCGCTGGAGGTGTCAGGACTTTGTACAGTTCTAGTTATATTTCCATAACTAAATTTTGAAATTCAGCATGTTCTTCTTCTTCTTCTAAAATGAAAATCACCCCGTTGTCCTTGACATAGCTGCTTTTCTCTTTCCAAGCCACTGAACGCGACTAGGAAATGATGTCGAGTTGCTCTTCTTTAGGCCAATTCAAATTTGGTTGCATGACGGGCACATGTTCATCTTCTCATTCCCTGATATCTCCAGGAAGTGTCATTTTGAGGAAACTCTAGAGTTGAAAATTTTGCCACCTTTCCTTGCATGCAGGCTCACTTAACTTTGGTGGCAGGATGTGGCCATTTATTTGCCAAGAAAAATGTGCCAATCTGCCACTAAATTTGTTTCACCAATCTCCTTATTTAAGAGTTATCCTTTTATAGGACTTAAAAGATTACATTAAACCTCAAGTTGGTGTTTCAAAGCATTTGAGAAGGCATCCCTTAATGACACCGTATAATTCATTAAATGAGTTGACACTTCGAAAGTTGTGCATCTCGCCGAGGTTGCCTGATCGCTGAGAAATAGAACTCTATAACCATCTATCAGGAGTTCTAAAGTTTTAAGAACCTCTAATATTCTAACTACATAGGACATCATTGGATAAGACTTGAAAGTTATAGATAGGTCGAGCGGTTGGGAAATTTTGAAACTTCAGAACCTGGTGACTTGGTTAGGAAATTTGGTAGGGCCGTGACTAGGTTATAAAACTTATGAAAGCCGCAATGTCATAAAAAAATCACTTATTTAAGAGGGAAAAAATTAATTTTGCAAGCGAAAATTTGATAGGTAACATTGATTAATATATGGTGTTTCCCTGTATAGCAACTATTTAACTATTAAAAAAAACATGTGCTTAAAAGGATCCTTTAGTAGCGTAGGCTTTAACACTATTTAACCATTGATTTTTGGAAATCTAACGGTTCTAGTGTTATTCTGGAGGTTTCAATTCGCAAGTCTAGTGCTTCAGAGATATACTTTTGGAATGCAACTACAGTCGTCCATAAAAAATCATCAAACGGTTGTGGATTATATTAATTTGCACTAACATTTGGCTTCATAAATAATAAATGTGTTGACACTTGTCCGCATTCCAAACTCTTTTTGAAGGAATTTGAATGTGCAGAAACTTTGTCCTAGAATTTGATAATTTTCGCCAACCACACTAATTTTTATTGGCATATCCATTTATTTCACCACTAAATTTTTTTATTAGTTTGAGATTATGTTTAATTCACCAATGAAAATATTTTTTTTGCTTTGAAAAGAGGTTTTAATTGCCAACAATTTTTTTTTCTGTTTTGAAAATAGGATTAATTCGCTAATGGAAAAAAAAATTGGTTTGAAAAAAGGTTTTAATCGCCAATGAAAAAAATTGCAATTCACCATGATTTTCCACAGACTTCTAGGGATTACAAAATATTCACCAATTGGGATTTTTTTTTCCCGAAAAATGAAAAAATTCGCCAATAAAATTAATGTTTTTATCAGGAAGTATAAAAGATTCACCACGATTTTACACCTTCGTCGAGGGGGGGTTTCTTAAAGTTTTCCCTAATATAGAGTATCTCCTAGGATTGTGAATCAGGAGTTCCTATGGGTGAAGGTCTTCTTTTGGGTTGTTGATAAGTCAAGTGGTATGATACCATGATGGATGTAATCAATTATGTCTTGGTACCATGGTGAATTAGGACCAACAACAACATACACTAGTTCTTATTCTGGGATATCAAATGTCGATATGAGTAATTGCTCCACTAGGAATTCATATTTAGGAATGTCTTACGAAATATCAAGAAGCGAACCTATTGTTGCCATGGCATCGACTATTCTATTGTTGATCCTAGGAATCTTCTCAAATGTTATATTGAAAAAATACTCCTTGAAGGTATCCACCATCCTTTGTATGACATCAACTTGTCATCTTTTGTTTGGTACTCATCATTCACCTATCTGATCACTATTTGAGAGTCTCCAAAGACTTGTAGTTCTTTAATCCTCCATTCAATAGCCATCTCGAGTCTTGTAATTAGGGCTTTGTACTCTAAGATATTATTTGTGCAGGGGAAGAAAATTTGGTATGCCTTAGGTATACTATCTCCTTGTGGTGTGAGAAATAGGATACCTACTCTAGAGCCATCTTGAGTGTGGGATCCATCAGTCTAATGGCTTTTCTGTTCTGTCAACAATATACTTTCATATGGGAAGTCTAGTTTTGAAAGGTTGGTGATCTTCTATTGGTGCCTCTACTAGTTGATCTGCTATTATTTTTCCTTTGATGGATTTTTTGTCTACATACTCTATGTTGAACTCACTCAAAATCATTACCCATTTAGCAATTCTACCTCTCAAAGCTGCTTTTTATAATAGGTACTTAGTGGATCTACCTTTGAAATCAACTTTCCTTGTTTGTTTAATATACAATGTCTTATCTTCTATGTCACAAATATGATTGAGAGACAAGCTCTTTCTATGGGAAATTTGTTCAACTTGAAGCCTACCAATGTTTGGTTGATGTAGTATACCACTCTTTCTTTGTTATTATCATCTATTTGTGCTAGGAGAGTTCCCAACAATGCTTGTGTTGTAAACACATAGAGTATCATTTCTTTGTCTGCAATAGGTGGCATCAAGACCAAAGGAGTAAGTAGGTACTCTTTAACTTGTTGGAATCCTTGGTCGCGTCTCCCATCCCACTTGAATAAGATGTCTTTATGTAAGAGATGGTTGAATGGATGACCATTTTCCACCATTTTTGGGATGAATCACCTAATGGATTGTAACTTCCCTTGTAAACTTCTCAGCTTCTTTAATTTCTTTGGTGGACGCATCTCTTGTATGGCTTTCACTTTCATATGATCTACTTTAATGCCCCTTCTTGACACTATGTACCCTAGTAGCTTTCCAAATGTTACTTTAAAAACATTTTTTCAGATTTAGTCTCAAGTTATATTGTTCAAGTCGATCAAACACCTATTCAAGGTTTCCCAAATTGTCTTCCCTTTTTACGGACTTCGCTAGAATGTCATCTACATAGTCTTCCATAATTGTATGCAACATGACATAAAAGATTATGGTCATCGCCCACTGATAGGTTGCCCCTGCATTTTTCAAACCAAATGGCATGGCATTATAGCATAAAGTTCCCCAGGCACAAGTGAATGTGGTTTTATGTTGATCATCAAGGGATATTTTTATCTTATTATACATAGAGAAACCATCCATTAAGGATAGCATCTCATGTCCCACTCTGAGATCCATGATCATGTCAATACTTGGAAGAGGCAAGTCATCCTTGGGGAAATATTTTTTCAAGTCTCACAAGTCTGTGCAGATCCTTATGCCCAGTGGGCTTTGAAACTGGTACTAGATTTGATATCCATTCAGGATAATCGATCAGCTTGATGAAGCCTAGATCTTGTAATTTCTTTAGTTCCACCTTTACCAACAATGCTATTTGAGGATGCAGTTTCCTTAGTTTCTTCTTGATAGTTTAGCTCCTAGGAATACAACCAAGTGGTGTAAAAATAATGTTGGATCTAGTCTAGGCATGTCTACATAAGTCCACACAAAGTTTATCTTTCTCTTGTTGATGAACGATGTGAAGTTTACTTTCTCTTTAGGATCAAGTGATGTTGCATGGTATGTGATCTTTGGGTTCTCTATTGTGCCAACATTAATGGACTCTGCTTCTTTGATTAGGAGTGTTTACTTTTCTTGATATTCAAATATGGGGAGATTGAATCATCCACCCTCATGTGCCTTAGAAAGGTTTTTACCTTCATATTCGTCCTTTATTTTCTTCTTTTTAGGATTCGATAGAGCCGCATTGTGGTTTTCTCTAGGTAATGTTGTTTTGATTTTTATATTATCCTTTTCACTTTTGTGACTAAAGGACACAATCTCCCCACCAAAGTAGGCTTCCTTTTTGAGTTCCATGAGGAACCCTATTGTATGATCTCTTATTGGTACATTTGTTCGAAGTCCCATGAACTTTGTGATTGCTTCATCATTCTAGAATTGATCCAAAATAGGTGTATGCTATTTTTGGTACCATTCTATCAACTATGGGTAGCAGAGGGGTAGGCTATCATCATTATCTATAAAACTTACAAAGGTTGTCGAAATAGTCACTATGACTCTGGTATCATTCTCCCATTGGGTGTCTAGGTCATCATTTCTAGAGGTGACAAAGGAAGGATAATCCCATTCATACTCGTTAGAGTCTATTCTATAATAATAATAGTCATTAGAAATGGTTTTGATAGATTGGGTAGAGTCTATACCAAGGTCAAAGTTTTCAATAATTCCTCAATGGTAAATTGTATTCTATTGGGTTGTATGTATCCAATGTATTAACACTAGTAGAGGACACATGTTTCTTAAAAGAGGTACATCTGGTATTTGGATTAACCATGTTGTTTGAATCATAACCTTGTCCCATGTTCTTCTTCCTTTGTTCTATTATAATGGGATCCCATATTCCTTGTTTGTGTAATCCAAGGCCACCTATTCCACTATATCCCATTTGTTTGGCTAACTAGTAGCCTTTTACTGCTAGGATTAATTTTTAGGATTTGTAGTTGTACTAGTTTCTCTTGCTCCTTTTTATAGATCATGGATGATAAATATTCTTTGAATATCTCCTCATCCTTCATGTCTCCCCACTTGGTGAAAATTTTGGGTTTGGCTATCACTTTCAATACTTGTACATGTTTAATCTCTTTGGGTCCTCCATAAACCTTAGGTGTTGGTGGGAGCATTCCAATACAAAATGCTTGATTGAAATAATAATTCCCATTACCTTTGTCGAGTACTTGAACCTTGGTTTCAGTTTTTGGTTGCTCAATTGGGGTTGGTTTATTTGAGGTTGATGGTAGTGTGGAAGGGTCAACATATGAGAATGAATGAAATGATATGTCATTACTGGGTATACGCTGGATTTTATTATATTTCTCTTCCAATTTTGCACAAAAGTCGAAGGGTTCAGGATCAACATATAATGTCACCTCCTTTCCTTCATGAGGAAACTTTAGACATTGATGAAAGGTGGAAGGAACCGCTTGTAATGCACGAATCCAAGGGCATCCTAAAAGGAGATTATATGGTAACTAAAGGTCAAGTACCTGTCATGTGGTTTCTATGGTGGCCAATCCTATTTTTACTGGTAGCCTAACTTTCCTTTCTGAATTCCTTTCAAGGTCATCATAGGCCCTTATAGTAATGCTCTTTCCTTTGTCTATCACATCATTAGAATAGCCCAATTGTTTCACAAATTTTAAAGTATAGATGTTTAGACTTGCATCATTATCTATCAATAATAATTTGACCATATGCTTGTGAACACCAACCTCTATGTAGAGGGCTTGGTTGAGGAATGACTTCTAGGGAAGGTCTTTTTCAGAAACGACTAAATGATGATTTGTTGTGATCTTTCCAACCATGGATTCGAATTGATCACGATTGAGGTCGTTAGGGGCTGATGTTTCCAATACTTTTTTGAGTATCTGCCTATGTGCAAGTGATAGTTTTAGCAGTTCTAAGATTGATATCAAGGCAATATTCTTCTTTAGTTGTTCCACAATACTGTAGTCATTTGATAACTTAGTTGGAGGTTTAGGTGGGGCTCCTTATATTGTAACTCTCCCTCTTTACATTACATTTGGTTTCCATACCTTGTATATTCACTACATTCACCCTAGTGACATTTACTTGAGAGAGGGTACCTAGAACTGTGTCGCCATAAGTGTAGTTAGCATTATGATAGTCTTGGTTCTTTCCTTTTTCATTCCTCTTAGCACAGTTCAGAATTAGATTTGTGTATATCTAGAAGTGTTTATTTCTTGGCTGATGTTCAACATCCACTTCTCCTTTGTCGATCAAATATTGTATTATGTGCTTGAGTCTCATGCAGTTGATTTTTGTATGTCTTTTGATTTTATAAAACTCACATAAATCCTTCTTATTGTACCATGGTGTTTTAAAGCTTGGCTCCTCATAATTTGGGTGATCATTGACCTTGATGAGGTTTTATTGCACTAGTTTATGCATGACTGTCTCAATTGGGTCTCCTAATACAATGAACTTCCTTCTTGGTTGATTGTACTATCTTTTTTGTTCTCCTTGATTTGTTTGTTGGTTAACCACTTGAGTGTTTTGAGGATAACTAAGCTGATTGTTTTGTGTATTAGGAGTGTAGCTCATTTGTGCAACTGACAGTTTGTTTTGTGGTACATTAGGGTTTTTCCCGTTCCATACCATTCTAGCATCAACTACCCCATTGCTAGTGGTATTCTTATTTTTGGCCCAAATCGTAGGTCCATCATTTGAGCTAAAGGGATTGATGTTTGGATTGTTTAGTTTAATGACCACCCTTATGATGAGAGATTGTTTGATGTGTAGTCAATTTTCAATGGTTTCTTCAAAGTTTGTGGGATATAACATGGTAAGATGATAGTTAACCTTTGCTTGGACATAACATGGTAAGCTAATAGTTAACCTTTGCTTGGACATAACATGGTAAGCTGATAGTTAATCTTTGCTTGGACATTGGAAATGAAGATGTCTACCAATTCCTTGTCAGGAATGGGCCACTTACATATACTAGTTTTGTGTCTCCATCTTAGTAGGTAGGAAGTGAAGGATTCTCCTTGAATCTGTTTAATCTTGTATAGCTCTGTGATGGTGACATATTATTCTATATTGAATGAGAAATGGTTTACGAACTTGGTAGTCAGTTCATTAAATATTTTTATTCTTGGTGATAGATGAGAGAACCATTCTATAGAATGGCCCATAAGGATGCATAGAAATAGTCTCATGAGGTAGGATTCATTGTTTTTTACTTCCATACAAGATACTGAAAGGTCACATACGCGCTCTACTAGATCTCCCTTTCCTTTGTACTTATCAAATTTTGGTATTTAAAAGTCTTTTGGAAAGGGTAGCATAGTAATGGAATGATCAAAAGGAGGACATATATCCTAAAGGGTATGAGTCTTCTTTGGTTTTCCTACCTACATGTCTGATATTCTTTGATCCATTTTTTGTAGTTGCATTTCCATTTCTATTTTTGGTATGTATGTTTGGGGATCCTACGTGTAGTAGCCTTGTTATCCTAATATGCTTCTTTGGTCATAGGTTGGGTATTGTGGAGGTACAGACCCTAGTAATCATGTTGGGTGGAAGGAGGATTAGCTCCTTGTTGAATGTAAGGAGGGTTAGCTCCTTGTTGGATGTAAGGAGGGTTTGCTCCTTGTTAAATGGAAGGAGGGTTAGCTCCTTATTGGATGGAAGGAGGGTTAGCTCCTTGATGGATGGAAGGAGAGTTAGCTAGCCTTGTTGGATGTAAGGAGGGTTAGCTCCTTGTTGTTGGGACAAACTGTATTGAATT